>QANY01010581.1:1001943-1447768 GCA_003255025.1 Datisca glomerata
AATATCAGACCTAAAGGTTACTGAATCTTTTCGATCATCAAATGTTTTGAAGACCAGTTCCTTCACCACAAGCCAATAAACTTCCACCAAACCCCTCCAACACCAAGCCAAATAATGATATTGACAACAGATATGACGAATCCGTAACCCCACCATTGAGCAAGGGGTACGTAGTTTGCACCATAGAAGACAGGGGCTGAGCCGATGCCGTAGTGGGTCAGGCCACCCATGAGGTTGGAGAGAAAAGCGAGGACCATAGCTCCAAAGAATGGTGGAGTTCCCAAAGCACTAGCAACCGATAGAAAGGCTGTAAACATGGCACCAATGTGGGCAGCTCCACTTGCAAAGAAGTAGTGAGTATAGAAATAGAGAAGAACCAGAATGCCAAAAGACAGTTGCCAAGACAGACCCAGTCCGCCAACAAACTGCAAAAAAAGGCGAAGTGTTTGTGAATATTGTCGTAAAAGTGAGGTAAATGCATGTAAAAATGCAGATTGTTAACTTAATACAAATGTCTTAGATCGTCTGGAAACTGCATGGATCAGCACATGACTAGATGGCTCAAGACAATTGGATCCACAGAACTATGGCTGCGATATATGCACATGACAATATGCATGTCGCATAGTTTATAGGTAATAAAATAAGCTCCTGAGATACACATGGCACATGACAGCAAGGATCGGCACATGACTAGATGGCTCAAGACAACTGGATCCATAGAACTATAGCTGCCATATATCCACATGACAATTTGCATGTCGCATAGTTTATAGGTAATAAAATAAAGGTAGTCCTGAGATACATATGGATATGGCACAATATGTTTTTCTGAAGTCATAAATTCTAAGAAAAATTGGGATGATATGACTCTAACCCACGACCTCTTGATCATGCATGTGAGGACTTGACAATATGTGCCAACTCATCTTGTCGCACATTATGTAAGTTCACCATAATATAATAAAAGTGAGAACGGTAGGTAGATATACATTCCATGGATAAAAAGACTTTTCACTAGTAATTCATTTTCTTGGATAGCAACATAGAACCAGAAGACGCAGCGTAATAATTTTCCCTATTCTGGGTACAACAATCTAGTCACACCAGACTTTACTATCTCAGCATTAATATAAGAGAAAAAATCAAATCTATTTGGTTATAAGAGTATGAGCTGCTAATTAGAGTGGAGTCATAGATCAAGATGTCCATTAAGTTTGAGATAATGGTAGAACTAGTCTCTGATGAGTTAAATGGTTATGAGCTCATGCAAGAAATCGATCACCAAAAAAAAGATCACGCCATTAAAAGCCTCCCGGAATATTTAGAGCATTTAGTGATGTAAGTTATCCATGTGGATTCAAGTGTAAAGACGACAAACCTTAACCACAGTTTGGCTGAACCAGGAGATGAGACCATATTTATTGAGGTACCCGGCCATTGCAATGAGTGCAGCAAACCACGTTAGGGTATCCCAAGCAACTGATTCAGCCAAGCACTCTTTCCAGGTCACGACACCAGTCACAAGAAGGACAGACAAACCCAAAATTGCAGCAGTAACAGCATCCACATTGATCATCCCTCCAAAAATCCAAAGGCCCACCTGATATAAAGATCAAAACGGGTGTCATAATAAGGAACATATATTTACATGAGCATTCGCGTGATAATCAATTTTTGAAAACAAGCTGGGAAAAAGAAATTAAAAGATATCGAACATTTAAGAAACCAAGTTAACGGGAAAACAAAGTTCTAAAGAAGGATTTAAGTTCTCAAAACAAGCTTAGTGTTAATAAGTTAATATTCCAATGGCGACCATTATTAGATACACTTAGTCAACCTTCATGAAGAAAAATAAAAAGAACCACTTCTAAGGAAAAAATTTGAATCCAAAAGGTATAATTACCAATTACAGCAAAGCTCTCACATAAAAACTAGCATAGTAGTTAACTGCTATTTTGTAAAATTTCTGTAAGATAAACCAAGATAATGGATAATAGAAGGGCACTTGATCTTTAACAAACAAAGATACTTCAACAGTGTCAAAGACTCAAAACAGATCATCACGAACAAGCATGTGTCATTTGCCCAAGTACCTATCGATCTTTAATATAGGACATTTACCACATTTATGGTGCATTTACAACAAAGGCAAATTCTTTCTCATAACATATGAGCTCTAGGCCCTGATGCTAATATACCAATTACACATAATTTTGCCTCTAGAAAGGACAACTTTTGATTTTCACAAAAGCTGACTTTTTCTTTATAAGAAACCGATAATGACATATTGAGAACGAAACCACAGCCAGTCATTTTTTTTGTTAACTAATCAGCAGAACTGAGAGAGGGATCTAATCAGGCAATTAATAACAAATTTAACAGTATAAAAACATTATACCGTAAGAAGCAGAGTCCCAGTCATTATAATCTCATTCTTGGTCATCGGCCCCATCTTCTCCAACTTCTCTCTCGCAAGCTTGGGAGCGTCTGGGCTACTTTTGACTGTAGGCGGATAAATCAAATATAAAAGCAATGGAACCACAATCAACGACACTAAACCTGGAACAATTGCTGCCTTAGCCCAATCTGTCCATCCAATCGTCTGCTTAATCGTGTTAAACGTTAAATTAGCACTCAATGGATTCGCCGCCATCGCCGTCAAGAACATGGCTGAAGAAATTACTGAAGTCTGGAAGCAAGTAAGCATCAACCAAGATCCAAGTCGATGCTCGGTCCCGTCCCCAACATTGCTACCGCACGCGACACAGAGCGATTTTACCAGAGGAAGGAAAATCCCTCCCGCTCTCGCCGACACAGAGGGAATGGCCGGTGCCAACAAGGCCTCACTGAACACCAAACTGTACCCCAACCCTAAAGACGAGCTACCGAACAAAGAAACAAATTGATAGGCAATACGATTACCAAGTCCGGTCTTAATGAAGCCTCGTGCAAAGAAAAAAGCAAGGGCGATAAGCCAGGGGATTGGATCGCCGAAGGCAGAGAAAGCAGCAGAAAAAGTTAGGGTTTTGGTGAGAACGGAGGCGCCAAGTCCCATCAAGGCCACAGCACCGAGAGGCAATGGCTGTGTAATAATGCCGACGATGGTGGCCAAGAAAATAGCGAGCAATTGCCACGCGTTACGAGAGACACCTGAAGGTACAGGAACAAACCAGAGAATGATACCTGTCGCAATCGAAGCAATTAAAGGCTTCATTGCCGCTCCGTGCCATGGCTGAGGAGCTGGAGCAACTGCAGCCGACGAAGAAGAAGAAGCTCGAACAGTGTCAAAATTATAATCTCTACTACCGAAATCCTTGGCTGTTTTAGCGAGTCTGAGATTATTCAATCCAAACAAGGGAACGCCAGTACTAGTTCTGGAGCCGCGAACAAAAACTCCGGTTTCAGAGAGATTAGCGCGGGGAGAGAAGCGGGGCTGGACATTAGCAACAGATTTGGGAAAGCGTGATCGGAGACTAAGAGAAGGAAGATAAGAGGTCGTCAGAGCGAGGGAGGCCATGGAAGGGGTGGAAATCTGCTGCGGTGAGTCTCCGGTGGGTTCAGAGTGGCAGCAGAAGCAGAAACATGAGAACTAAAAATGAAAATGGAGGATGAGACAGGAGGTACTTGGCTATATGTAATATTGTCGTCAAAAACATATCCGAGCCGACTACATTTGATCCAACGGTAAAGACTGATTGGAGCTATGTGGTAGTGCACCTCAGAAATCCCGTCTTCTCGTTGAAATATCCGCCGTTGGGCTCTGCTATCGTGCATGCAGGTAGCACAGACGCATCAAACGTGGCAATTTTTAAAGCAGACATTTTCGAAAACTGCGCTTGCTTTTAGCTGAGGTGGATAGAAGAAGGACCAACGAAAACACAGTAAGGGCACGTGGCATGATTTTATTTGGTAATGGATGAAATGGTAGTGTGGATAGGTGGCAAATGGGTGAGCGAAAAAGGCAAATCCAACGTACGTGGAGGCGGAAGGAGATCTGGAAAAATATAATGCTGAAAATGCCCATCGACTCGAGGAGAATGGGAATAGAGCTGTAGAGACCACAGAAATTGACAGCAAAACGATAATAAAAGAACAAAGGGGGCAACTGGAAAGCAGGTTGGTTGATAGAGCAAAAGGACGAGGTGTATGGCCATCAAAGGAATGTTAACGTCGTGTTAAGTCATGTTTATTTGATAAATTCAAATAATAAATCTTAAAAATTTACATTTATAATTTAAATCTAATGTTTATTAAAATACGATTTAAAATTTAATAAACATGGCATTAGGCTTTTTTTTATTGTGTTTGTTAGTTTTTTATGACTAGAATTATTTTTATACATTTAGATGATAATATTTAATTTAATCATTATGTCAAGTATTTTTCTTTTTACTGATTAGGTTGGGAAATATATTTTTTTCGTTTTTTACTGATGAGGTTGGGAGGAATTGTTTTTTTTCGTTTACACTAAATAGTAATGTTTTTTTCAGAAAATACAAGACTGATCTATAATATCAAATTACAAACATGCTCACAGACTCGTAGCTATTTAACTGTAAACAAACTATGGTTAGATAAAATAAATAAGTCCGTTATATGAATTTCATATGTATACTGAGGAGTTTCTTTTGTCAAATGAGAGGGACAAAGGAAAGTCTTACTATAACCATGTAACTCTGATCATTGTATTGAGGAGTTAACGGTGTTGTTAACATTAATATTACTATTGGGTATTAACATTTCGTATATAATAAGAGTTATTATCATATATTTTTAAGACATATAAATCTTAAGTCAAATTGCATACGGCAATGCACACGGGAGGTTTGACAAAAAAATAATTAAACGAATTCATGGTGACGTGCCTATGTGGCGAATCTAATATATGTTATAGGCTGACAATAGGGAAAAACAATAATGTAATGAAAATTCTAAATCACATTATAGGACGTAAACTATGATCCGTAGAGATAAAACACACATGAGTTGGGCTCACTTCAAATGAGGATTTTAGACAAGGTTCAATACTCATCTTCTAATGGGAGATTCAGCCCAAGGCCATGTTCATGTTGTAGGGCTCGCCCATGGCCGAGCTCACCATGCTGGCCGAGGCTCACCCATGGCCGAGAACACCATGATCGTCGATGGCTCATCCATGACCAAGATCACCATGATCGTCGATGGCTCATCCATGACCAAGATCACCATGATCGTCGATGGCTCATCCATGGCCGAGGTCATCATGATAATCGAGGACTCACCCAATGGCCAAGGTCACAATGACGGTTGAGGGCTCACCCATGGTCGAGGTCACCACCATCACAATGGCTCATCCACTCTAACCTAATAGAAACACAATCTCAACACTTCTGTAAGGAAATCTTAAGGTTGTTAAACAGGATAAGATTATAACCGAAAATACCTGATTTGAGGGAATATTCTCTAAATATCCTCCTTCCTTCATTATGAATAAATTGTGACCATCATTAAAACGGTATGCATTCTCTTTGACTTTAATACTACCTCTCTAAAATATTCCACTTACTTGATTGTCAGAGTGTATTAGGCTGGGCTCCACACATGTGTCAATACTGTTGGGGGTTATGCCCTCAAAACATGTGTATTGACATTTTGATATGAAATTTAATGAGAATTACATTTTTCTTATAGTTGGTGTTTTAAATTATTGTTGAATAATTTATATTCTATATTCACTTATGAGACTATGATCTTGTATTAGTACGAGAGGATTAAGATCATAGATAATGAATAAAATTGTCAGTAACATATTAATATATGGAATCTTTAAGAATGGTTGCTAGTACGGTTCACTAACCATTATGAATGCGTGTGATCTAAATCCAGATCATTGATGTGTATAGACATATTAGTGAATGTACTTTATATAGTGAGATTATATATGACTGGACCGATGTGAATTAATATCTTCATTAACGTGCCGTTTAGCATAAAAATTTAATACACATCAATTCGATGATTATATGTAGATCAGTCTAAATCCTGAGTAGTCATGAACTCATATGCATGTCTATTGGATCTTTTGATTCACTCGTTAAGGTATGTTTGTAAAACAACCTAGTGACTTTTGACCAGCTCTAATTTACGGACCAATAATTGAAGGATAGAACTACATGAAATGATTGTTCAGTGGACTACATGAGAATACTCTGTAACTACATTCTATAATCATTAAGAGTTCAATTCTATATTTATAGTGGAGTAATAACGGAATTAATAAATAAAAGATTATTTAATTAAAGAGTTTAATTAATAATATGGTTTACCAAAGATTAAGATTATAGGTTCATGGTCCCCAAGCCACCTCTATACTACGCAGTCGAGGGTGTGAATATTTCAGGACACGAGAAAATGACTGNTATTTTTTTAATTATCGATAAGTGAGACAGAATATCTAATTTGTGAAATTAGATAATTAAATTATTATTACATAATGATTTGAATCAACTAAATCTGTTATTTGTGAAATAACATATAAGTTAGTTGATAGGGATAATCAGATATGTTAATTTTAACTAATATCTAGATATTTATCTGATTAAAATAAATATTTAATTCGCCGTAATTGTCATGTGTCAATGACTGATTCGGTATCAAAGATTGACGTAGACTAATATAGTGTCAGTGACACTATAGTAGTGGGGGTGCAACACTGTAGTACTACACGGCATTACAATAGTCCTGTGGCACTGCAGTTGTGTAGAGTTACAGTGGGTCTCACTGCAGTTGATAATTTTATAATTAAATATTATTTCAGTTTATTCCTAAAAATTTTGATACGTCATTATCTAGAAAATATATAGATATTATTCTAATAGTCTCAGTTGATGAATCAGTTCATCATTTCATCAAAAAATCAAATTGAGAACACGGTGTCCGAGTGATTTTTCTCTGTGATTAATAGTTAATCAAAATTTTGAAAGAATAATCATTGCGTTCTTTTAGAGAATCATCTCCCTAAAATCTTTCTCAGTAAATCTCTAGAACTCATGTGTTGAGTACATCTAGAAAAAGAAAAAAATGTCTTATAATATTCTATGTGCCCACACATGTCCTAGTGCGTTGAGGATTAACTTGGAAGATCTTGGTGTGGACTCAAAGTCTACTGATCATTGGAACGGTTTCATGAGACGGAGGATCGATCGGTTTTGCAATGATGCTTCATACAGACCACATGAGGTATATGATTCCTAACCTTGTATGTTGTAGATTTAATGTATAAATATATAATGGATCATGACTGATTGAAAAAGAGTTTTCAATAAAAGTTTTTTTTATTTGGTTATCATGGCGTTGCGCAAAGTTTATTTTATTAAATAATTTGATCTTTATTAAAAGTTTAATATTTAAATGTCCTCGAGCCACAAGCTTCCGTTGTGCACGCGCCGCGATGACCAACATGGTATCAGAGCGGTCTTTATATATTTATATGTTAAATGTTGTGTGAGTTTTCTTACATTATTCATATAATATAATATATGTATGAATGAATAGATGGTTATTTTGTTTTAATGTATGAAAAATAATGAATCGTTAATTATATGGTGATTATTGGGTTAGGCTTTGTTCTTTTAATTTTTTCTTAAATCTTGTGTAAGCGTTTTCGGGTTTAAGAACTTTTATAATTTTATTTTAAATATTTATTATAATTATTCCGATGGTGAGAAGATGAAGAATGCACGATACAAACGATGTAGGAAAAATTAAAGAAATAGAAATTCTTTTAGAATTTTGGTGTTAACACCAGAAATTGGAATTTCGGCGCTAACGCCACCAATTAAAGTTGACCGGCAATGTCACTGAAATTTATTGTTCCAGCGACGTTGCCGGAAATCAACGCCGGCGATGGCGTCCGGCGTCTGGCTGTGACTACTGTTGTCACATTTATGGATGTTTCGCACAAACTTTGATATCAAGTAACCCTATCACTATAGAGTTTTATGATAACCCTAGATCTATCAATTATACTTTTAAATTTTAAAATTAATTATTAATTATTAATTTTATGAAAATTAGAAATTAATAAATTGATTGGGTTTGACCAAATCAAATAAAGTGTTTATTGACTAAGTCAACTATCTTTAAATGGATAATTATAGAAATAAATTTTAATTAAGAAAAATAGTTTTTCCTAATTAAATATGATTTTGTTCAAAGTTTGAAGATTATGAAGATAGATATCAGAAGGCGAATGCAATATTTGAGAAATATGTATTCTTGAAAAATGCTTTGTAATATTATTTCTTTATTTCAAGGGTTATAATTTAGAAATACTCAAGAGCCACTCGGTCATTATTATTTTATTTAATTATTAAATAATTACATAGATAACATGTTCATGCATTAGTCGATCACATGTCATACAAGAAAATCTCACATAATTTTATTTGATCATGCATCTCATTAGTATAAACATGATTTTTTTGGATTATCTTAGTATGTTTATATGTATTATTTTATGAAATCAATTAAAATTGGTAGCCACACTAAGGCGCTATAGTAACCTTTAGGATCACCTATTTTAGTAAAAGAGTTTTATTAAAGTTTGATAAATATAATTAATTAGTTAATCTAAGTTCACCTGATTATGACTTAGGCGCTTTAGAATATTAAAATGAACTTAGACCAGTGAGATTGACATAACTGATTATTAAATATTCATAGGATAATTATTTTAACCAGTGATTAATTTATAATTAATTGATTAGTTAAAATGGAAACACATAATCTTAAAATAATAAGTGGGAGAAAGTTGACCTGTCAACGTAACCTATGATTTTCAACATTGGTACAAAACCGTGAGGTGCAGTATGGGCCTCGATATAGCTTTCTTTTCATCCTTTTAAGAAAGTTTCGATCTGTACCGTACCAAGGTTGGTCCTCTTAAGAAGATAGGAGGAAGTGATGTAGTTCAGTTTAACCGATCCTAAAGTGATGAGTTACATTCACAAAGTCACAAATAATTTTTCATGCGGATAGTTGTGACTTAACAAAACAAGTGATATTTTATTGTTAAAAGAAAAAAGATGAGATATTTTAAGTTATAATTAATAAGGATGAGACTGTCTCATAGACAGTCTGATGTTAATCTGATTGACCCTAAGGTAGCACATTAATCGTTGGTTTGTTTTATCGTGATTAGTAATTGTTAAATTTGTGTTTTTATTATTTTACATTCATGTATCATGTTTACTTTTTGAATTCTAGATATTTATCAATTATATTGAATCTTGTATGTTTTAAATTTCAGTTATCATTATTATGCCTACCATGGGCAACTCTGTTACTAATTTACTCGCTCTTGAGAAATTAAATGGTGATAATTTTGTACGTTTGAAATCAGATATGATCTTAATGTTGATTTGTGATAACCATAAATTTGTTCTTACTGGGAAATGCCGTGAGGAGCCTGCTGCTAATGCCCCTAAGAATGTTACTGACAAATATGATGCTTGGATCATATCAAATAACAAGGCGAAGTGCTACATGCTTGTGAGAACCAAGTATGAAAGTATGGATGATGTTCTGAGAACCAAGTATGAAAGTATGGAGACTACCTATGAGATTATGGAACCTCTACAAGCGATGTTTGGGCAGCAGTCTGATCAAAGTTGTCATGAGGCCACTAGGAGCTATATGACAAGTAAGATGAGCAATGGTACTTCTGTGCGAGGACATGTTTTGAGCATGCTTAACATAATGCACGAGGTAGAAGTACGTGGGTCGACCATTGATGAGTGGACTCGAGTTAGCATTATACTTGGATCGCTCACACCAATTTTTTCTATGTTCACGACCAACTATGTTATGAACAAGTTTTCAATTCAACATGATCCAATTGTTGAATGAACTATAGATTTTTGAATCACTCAACATTAGAATGAGCAAAGCGGGCGAGGTATATATTGTTGACCAAAGAATTATTCCAATATTGTTAAGAACATGAAAAGGAAAAAGAACAATGGTGAGGACAAGAGTAAGAACAAAAGAGGAAAAAAATCCAAGACATCGTCAAAAGTCAAGAAGAACAAGAACGACAACAAGCCCAAGGGAAAATGTTTCCACTGTGGGGTTGAAGTTCATTGGAAGAGAAACTGTAACAAGTATTTCTCCTAGCTGAAAAAGAAAGGTAAATATGATTTACTTGTACTTGAAGCTTGCTTAGTGGAATATGATTTGTCATCCTGGATACTTGATTCAGGAGCCACTACCCATGTAAGTTTTTTTTGCAGATGCTTGATTCGTCAAAGGAGTTGGCTGATGGCGAGGTCATTTTGAGAGTTGACAGTGGTGCGCTCGTGTCAGTTAAAGCATTAGGGACAGTCTGTTTACTTTTTGGATATAATTATTTAGTTTTGAACAATGTTTATTATATTCCTGGGATTTTGAGAAATTTGATTTCTCTTTCATTTTTGCGAGAACAATTATGTGCTTTGATTAATAAAGAGTTTATTATTTCAAAAACAGTTATAAACGGACTGTCTATGCTAACACCGACTAAACACACTTTAAATAGTTCTGAATTATTTAAAGTAGCAAATGACAAAGAGTTTCTCACGATGATGATAACATATATCTTTGGCATATTAGGTTGGGACATATTAATCTAGATAGATTAAACAGGTTAACAAAACATAATGTTTTGAGAGGATATCTTACAGGCCACGTGGTTCTATCCATGTTAAAAGTTATGTCCTACGAAAGTTGACATGCGCGTGCCACGATCTATCTGTTACAGAAATTTAAAAGTTGCACAGTCCATGTTTTTTTTAACTCGAATCTAGGTTGCAATGGTTAAACCTTGTCGCACATGTAGGTATCTGAATAAGCTTCGATTTTATATCTCACGGGCCACATGGTTACACCCATGTCAAAAGTTATGCCATACGGAAGTTGAAATGCGCGTGTCACGATCCATCTGTTACAGTAATTCTAAAGCTACATAGTCCGTGTTTTTTGGACTCGAAACTAGGCTACGATGGGTAAACCCTGTTGCACTTCTAGGTCTCTAAATAAGCTTGGGTGGAACCACATGGCCTGTGAGATATCAAATCTAAGCTTATTCAGAGAACGACAAGTGCAATAGGGTTTACCCATTGCAGCCCAGTTTCGAGCCCAAAAAACATGGACTGTGTAGCTTTAGAATTGCTGTAACAGACGGGTCGTGACACGCGCATGTCAACTTCTGTAGGGCATATCGTTTGACATAGGTGGAACCATGTGACCCGTAAGATATCAAATCGAAGCTTGTTCAAATATAAATAGGTGCGACAGGGTTTACTCATTGCATCCTAGATTCGAGTCCAAAAAACATGTATTGTGCAGCTCTTGAATTTTTGTAATAGACGGATCGTGCCACACGCATGTCAACTTCCGTAGGGTATATATTTTGACATGGGTGGAACCACATGGCCTGTAAGAAATCAAATCGAAGCTTATTCAAAGACCTACAGGTGTGATAGGGTTTACCCATCACACCCAGTTTCGATCCTAAAAAACATAGACTATGCAGCTTTAGAATTGTTGTAATAGATGGATCATGGCACGCGCGTGTCAACTTTTAACTTTTGACATGGGTGGAACCACATGGCCTGTAAGATATCAAATCGAAGCTCATTTAGAGATCTTAGGTTCGACAGGGTTAACCAATCGCAATCCAATTTTGAGTAAAAAAAATATGGGCTGTGCAGCTTTAAAATTACTGTAATAGATGAATCGTGGCACGTTCATGTCAACTTCCCTAGGGCATAACTTTTGACATGGGTGGAACCACGTGACATGTACTTCCTGTTTGTGAATCCTTCTAAAGGGAAAAATGACCAAGAGACCTTTCTTTGGAAAGGGTCAAAGAGCCAAGTAATCACTTGAGCTAGTGCATAGTGATGTATGTGAACCGATCAATGTACAAGCTAGTCGTAGATATGAGTATTTTGTCACTTTTAATAATGATTACTCAAGATATGGTTATACTTACCTAATGCAAAAAAAGTTAGAAAGTTTTGGAAAGTTTATAGACTTTAAAGTTGAAGCTGAAAAGTAATTAGGTAAATCATTGAAAACCCTTCGATCAGATCGATGTGGTGAATACTTGGATTTAGATTTCAAGGATGACTTACTAAATCATGGAATCCTATCACAACTCATAGTACCTGGAACGCCACAGTAAAATGGTGTTTCCAAAAAGAAGAAATCGTACATTATTGGATATGGTTAGGTCGATGTTAAGCTACTCATCACTACCACTTACATTTTGCGGATATGCATTACACACGGCTACATATATTTTGAATGTAGTGCATCTAAGTCTTTAAGAAATACACTTTTAGAGTTATGGAATGGCTCCAAACCCAGTTTGTGTCATTTTCATATATGGGGGTGTCCAGCTCACATTCTTAGATGCATGACTAGAAAGTTAGACTCAAGATCTAAAGTATGCATATCCGTTGGCTATGCTCCAGAGACTAGAGGTGGGTACTTTTATAGTCACAATGATCAAAAGGTGTTTGTATCGACAAATGCCACCTTCCTTGAACATGACTATATGGAAAACTACAAACCTCAAAGAAAAATAGTTATCAAGGAATTAGCGAATGATGAGATCAGACCACCTTCAATTTCTATTGATAAACAACAAACTAGAGAAATCAGTTCAAAGGAAACCTCGGTCCAACGTCGTAGTGGGAGAGTTGTGAGACAACCAGTTCACTACGAACTAGAGGCACATGTCGTTGTGTCAGACACTGATAAGGATGATCCACTATCTTATGAGAATGTAATGGATGATCCTGAAAATAAGAAATGGCAAGATGTCATGTACCTGGAAATGGCATCTATGTATTTCAATTCCGTCTGGAAACTTCTAGATCCATTTGAAGATGTCAATCTCATTGGATGTAAATGGATCTGCAAGAAGAAAAGAGGTATATATGGAAAAGTATAGACCTTCAAGGCACAGTTAGTAGCCAATGTCTATACCCAAAGGGAATGAGTCGATTATGAAGAGACATTCTCTCCTATGACCATGCTAAATTCCATTCCCATTCGCATCATTTTGTTAATAGCCGCTATTTTTGACTATGAGATATGACAAATGGATGTCAAGACAGTTTTTTTGAATGGCTCTCGTAAAGAAAGTATCCATATGTTGCAACCAGAAGGGTTCATACAAAAGGAGCAAGATCAGAAAGTATGCAAGTTGCTGAAATTCATTTATGGATTAAAGCAAGCATCTAGATTTTGGAATCTTATATTTGATGAGATTATAAAGTCTTATAGATTCAAGCAAAATGTTGACGAATACTGTGTTTATAAATACAACAAAAATAATATAGTGGTTTTCTTGGAATCTTACCTTTGAGGTCATGTGCGAAACATGGGGTTGAGAGAGATGCCACATTTGCTTTAGGGTAAGTGTGAGATAGTTGGGAGTTATGCCCTCAAAGCATGCGTATTGACATTTTGATATGAAATTTAATGAGAATTACATTTTTCTTATAATTGTTCTTTTGAATTATTATTGTATATAAATATCTGAAACATATTCATTTATGATACTATGATCTTCCATTAGTACGAGAGGATTAAGATCATAGATAATGAATAAAATTGTCAGCAACATATTAAAGTATGAAATCTTTAATGAATGGCTACTAATACGATTCACTAAGCATTATGAATGTGTGTGATCTAGATCCAGATTATTTATGTGTATAGACATCTTAGTGAATGTACTTTATATAATGAGATTATATATGACTGGACAAATGTGAATTAATATCTTCATCAACGTGTCGTTTATCATAAAGATTTAATGCATATCAATTCGATAATCATATGTAGATCAATCTAAATCCTGAGTAGTTATGAACTCATATGCATGTCTATTAGATATTTTGATTCACTCGTTAAGGTTTATTTGTAAAACAAGCTAGCGACTTTTATTTTGAAGATTCAGTGATATGTATGGCTAGGAATATGATCTTGTAAAATTTGGAATCCAAGCATTCTTAACTGATCATATATTGGTTCTCTTAAGTGTAAATTCTAAAATTGAATGGTTATTGAGCTCAATTTAAAATAAGATTATAAATTAGTCATTCACTAGTGGATTAATACAACTTAAGGATCAAGAGGTATTTAGTAGGGTAAAATGATAATTTTGACCAGCTCTAATTTACAGATCAATAATTGGAGGACAGAACTACATGAAATGATTGTATCAGTGGAGTGTATGAGAATACTCTGTAAATACATTATATAATCACTAAGAGTTCAATTCCATATTTATAGTGGAGTAATAATGAAATTAATAAATAAAATTATTTAATTAAAGAGTTTAATTATGGTTTATCGGAGCTAAGGATTATAGGTCCATTGTCCCCAAGTCACCTCTGTACTACATAGTTTAGGGTGTGAATACTTCCGGACATGAGAAAATGACTGACTTGCAAAAGAAATTTTTATTCTAGGGCAAATACATAATTTTGAGATAATTATTTGTGATTAATTCATTAAGAATTATTTAATTAAAATAATAATTTAATTGATTATATATATATATATAATCGATTAGTGAGACAGAATATTTATTTTCTGATATATATATATATATAATCGATTAGTGAGACAAAATATATAATTTGTGAAATAACATATAAGTTAGTTAATGGGGATAATCTGATATGTTAATTTTGAATTAACTGATATCTAGACATTTATCTGATTAAAATAAATATTTAATTCACAGTATTTGTTGCGTTTCAATCATTCATTGGGTATTAGAGATTGACATGGACTACTGTAGTTCAACGCGGCACTGCAGTTGTGCACAGTTGCAGTGGACTCGAGCCACACAGTGTAAGGACGTTTGATATAGACTACAAGAGGTATATGGTACCTAATCTTGTATATTGTAGATTTAATGTATAAATATATAATGGATCCAGACTGAAGGAAAAAGAGTTTTCAATAAAAAAAATTTATTTGCTTAGCGTGGCGTTGCACAAGTTTGTTTTATGAAAATATTCGATCTTTATTAAAAGTTTAATTTTTAAATCACCTCGAGCCACACGCTTCCACCTCGCACTCACCGCAATAACCAACAGAGATACATATCACAACTTATGACTCAAGCATACTGTTTTAGAGAGGTAGTATTGAACTCAGAATGAATGCATATGTTTTAATGAGGATCACCATCTATTTAAAATGAGGAAATGAGAATATTTAGATAATATTCTCCCAAACAGGTATGTTTAGTAACAATCTTATCCTCTTTAACAACCTTGAGATTGCCTTATAGAGGTGTTGAGATCGTGTTTGTGTTACGTCAGAGAGGATAATCTATCAGTCAACATGGTAGCATTGACCATTATCGTGACCTCGACCATGAGTGAGCCCTCGACCATCATGGTGACCTTGACCATGGGTGAGCCCTCGACCATCATGGTGACCTTAGCCATGGGTGAGCCCTCGACCATCAAGATGGCCTTGGGCCTTATAGAGATAGTCCATGGTACAGTGCCCTTGGGCTGGGACTTTATGCGCCTCTCATTAGAAGATAAGTATTATACCTTGTCTAAAATCCTCATTTGAAGCGGGCCCCAGCCCAGGTGTTTTTTTATCCCCCATTTTTTACCCTCACTTCTCAAGTCTAGAGCGTAGTGCTAGAGTTGCGAAGTACGTATTGGTGGGAGCGTTGAGTTTTACCTTATATCTTGGCTTTGAAGATTTCACCATGGACGTGCGTTTGTGACTAGCTTGTGTCATAAGTTGTAAGGAGTGTACGTAGCATTGATCGAGTGATTAAGCGTATGGCCTTGTACCCAAGCATATGGCGTGCTTTGGTGCTGGGCTAGGCTGAGTGCTGAAGGATGCTCGAATTACAAGCTAGGTCGAGTGTCTCGTGCGGTGGGCTGAGTGTCTCGTGCGGTAGGCCTCGCTTCTGACCGATTGGCTGCTTATATGCCAAGTCTTGCAGAACTTCAAGCGTGCTAAGACTTATAGGAGCTGGCCGAGTGCTCCATGTGATTCATCTTACTGGGCCTGGCGGAGCGCTCAATGTCCTCGACCTTGTGAGGGCTAACCGAGCGCCTAGGTGCTAGGCCTTGCTATGCTTGGTCAAGCGCGTTGAGCGTTCGGCCTTATGGAGCCTAGCTGATTGCTTTGAGCGCTCGACCTTGTAAGGTCTGGCCGACCCCGCTGGGTGCTCGGCCTTGCTAGGCCTGGCTTAGTGCCTAGCGTTCGGCTTTGCCTGTGCAATTTTTTAAATTATCTTCAAATTTTTTGAATTTTTCCAAATTTCGCCAAATTTCCCTCCTATTTGAAATTTTGATTTTTGATTTTTCCCTCTCCTTTTTTAAAATTTTCACCTCCCCACTTTTGTAAATGACTCATTACCTCTTAATCAAAATTCATTCCTCTCCTCCATAATTCTCTTCAAACTATCTTCCATAGTTTTTCTTGCTTTCCACGGCTTTGGAGTCACTCAGTATTTTTGGTGAAGGATTTCTTTGGGTTGGCGAGTTTCTCCTTTATCTACAAAGATTAGTGCTCTCCCATCTTCTTGTAATTTTGCTTTATTTGTAGTTTGTTTGATAAATGGGCTTGGGGCATCCATTTATTTTATGCACTTCTTTAGCTCCAAGTTTTCCGGTGAGATTCTGGTAGGTAGAGCCTCCCTTTGATCTGATCTTAATTTTATTTTTGTAGAACTCACGTTTGTCCCACCGCCAAACATGTCTGATCCCTTTGACCATATGTACTCCCTTCTAGCTAGTAACTTTTCAAGTTCGGGGTTGTTAGATCGAGTTGGACCCTCTATCGTTCGAGCATTTGGTAGCGATGCCATGGTTGATGATGATGTTGTACCTTTAGGAATAAGTGTGAGAGTTGGGGAACTGATCATGATCAGGGGTATGTATGAGGTCGAGGGTATGGATGAGGTTGAAGGTATGGATGAAGTCGAGGGTGATGTGGCTAAGGATGATGAGGTCGAGGTTGCTCGGGTTAGGTCATCACTTCACACGGGGCCTACTTCCACTTTTCTCACCTCTGTCCTCACCGGATCATCCATTCCAATGGGGTCAACAAATTTGAAACAATCAACTCAAGAAGAGTGGAAGAGCTAAGCCCCGTGTGAAGAGATGACCTGACCTGAGCAACCTTGACCTCATCACCCTCGACTTCATCCACACCCTAAGCCTCACATCCCCTTCTTACTTTAGAATTTATTTCATTAGCAACGTGCATATTTAACACTCTACTTGTTTCCCTTTTAGTCTTCCTAGATGATGACCATGGCTACGAGGTGAGCTGGCTACATAACGGTGAGGTATGACCACAAGGTTGAAGAGTTGAAAGATGCTAGGAAGGAGATATCCTCTATTAGATCGCCCATGGATGGACTAAAGGAAATGGCAGCTGTATCTGAGTCTAACCCTCTCGGTATTGAGAGGAATATGAGACAAGTGACATATGAGCGTAATGAGCTGAAGTCTCCGTGCGAGTGTAATATCCTTAGTATTTATTAGCCGTATTAAAACTCTAGGAGTAAGATTAGAGTGAGAGTGAATGATTATCCTATTATTCTTGAAATCATGTGAGAATATCTTATTGGATCGCAGTTTAAGTTAATATTAGATGTGTACAGATTAATGTGATTAAGCATTAAGATAATAGTTTACCATCCATAAATAGAACAATGACTATGGTGTCTTTAAAGACTAATGTAATTGCAAGATTTTTATATGTAATATTGTAGTCAAATTGAGAGCACGACGAGATAAATTTAACGATACTTTTGATTTGTCATTTGGAGCTAAGATTAAAAAGATAAATCAATTTAAAGATTTACCTAGTTAGGGAAATATTGTAAATTAGGGTTTATAGGGAGGAGAGAGAAAGGGAGAAAGGGAGAAAGGAGGAAGGGAGAGAGAGAGAGAGAAAAGAAGAAAGAGAGAAATAGTTGCCAGAAACTTTAACTGGTGATATCTTCATCGCCGGCAGTCCGATCATGACAACCTTGGTATTAAGGGAAAACTCTCGTCGTCACCTTTCTATCAAGACCAATTTCACAACCATCTGATCACGGATGAAGCTGCAACAACTGAAGAAAATTTTGGGTGGTGATATTTCCGTCGTTCGGTGACTTTTCCGCCTAGCCACCGCCATCAACGGACTCCTCTCATCACCCTCTTCAATTTTCACCCTATTTCTGGTCGTAATTCCTTCGTTTGAATGTCGGAGTAATTAAGTATTATCAGAAACTTTGGGATTCTGATTCGGATATCTCTGAGGTACTCATTCGAAATGAATGTCATTTTTAGATTCATCTTCTCATTATCTGCATACCGGTACCTCTTGTGTTCAGATTCATCATTCTATGGGTGTTGGAGCAACATGGATGTAAGTTGGAATCAACTCATTAAATTGACCTTCTGAAATTAAGATAAATTAGGATGAAATAGAAAGATTTTGAGGTTATTGGTTGAATTTTGTAATTTTATAGTAATTGAGATATCAAAATTCATAAATGAGAACATGTTATGGCGGAAAGTAAAGTAATATTGTTATTATTGGATATTAGGTGTAAAAGAGAATTGTACAATGAGATTTAGGAACATTAGCCTAAAGTTTGGAAGGATTAATGCATTATTAAAAGAATTAGAATCTATTTACGTTTCATATTTTCAAGTTGATTGTTTAAACTACCTTAGATTAAATGTAAGTAGAATTTTACACATACTCTGATAATTTATTACGGGTGATTGTATGTGGTGCTCTTATTTGTTTCTCACTTATGTGATAATTCAATTGTGAGTAAATGTTTCATTGTAAATTATTCTGTTGTTAATGACATGTATTTTTTTATGGTAATGAATGAGAATATGTATGTGCTTTCATGCTAAAGTTTATAAAAGGAAAATAATAAATCAATCCATCAATATTTAAAAGACTAGGTGTATGTTTATGCCTTGAAAGGGGTGAGGGGGAAATGGGACTCGGGGGACCGGCATACCCGACATTGTTTAATGATTTAACAATTAATGGTTAATGTTAATGAATGATCATTTGACTTGTCCAACGATACTACTAAAGATCCGGTAGTTGAACAAGTGTCCATGATAATGGTCAATTGCGTTTAATTAACTAAACATTACACAAGTGAGCTTGCGAATAATGTAAAGAAAGAATGAAATGGAAAATGTAAAGATGTCTAAAGTAAAGAAAAGAATTTGAAAGTTTGCTCAGAAGGAATATAATGAAAAATATAAAGCTAAAGTAAAGTAAATAATGTGAAAATGATTTATAAAGTATATGTCAAACACAATGCTTATAAATGATTTAAATGAAATTGGATGTGCATGTGTCTTTTATGTATGTGTAAATTTTTGCTTACTGAGTATATTTTATACGCATCCCATTTTATATTAAATTTTCAGATGATAAATGATGGTGATGAATGTAAAGAGTCTGATTAGGCGTTCTGGCACGAGACAAGAAATCAAGTTTAATTAGTTGAGCAATTTACTATTTTAAAGTTGATTTTAATTTATTATTTATGAAAGATCTTTGAAATATTATTTAAGCTTAATGAAGTTTTTCTATGAATTCCTGATCTTAAATTTTAGAAACGTGTTTTGAGTTTTTCTCTAATAAATCTATTATTTCATTAAATACCACAAATCATGAATTAATTTTAAAAGAAATTTTGACCTAGCTTCCACATTATTTTTAAAAATTATCGAAGTAACATCAACCGGTCTTCATAGTGTTACAGTTTGATATCAGAGCTCAAGGTTTTGAGATTCTGTAAACTTTTGAAGGATATTTTTAAGTGATTTTTGAGAAGTCTATGCCAGAATTTGAGTGTTATGAAGTGTGTATACGTATGTGGTTATTGATTGCATTTTATGTTTGTTAAATTTGTTGTTGGTGTGTAGATGAATATCTACTAGACCAAATTGAACAATTTTTTTTAGATTTATATTTTGTTAAGGTTAAAAAGGGTTTGACTATTTATCAGGTTAATAATTGCATGAGAAGATGTATATTGGTGATGAAAGACTTTGTGTTTTGTA
Organism: Datisca glomerata; assembly: GCA_003255025.1. Taxonomy (NCBI): domain Eukaryota; kingdom Viridiplantae; phylum Streptophyta; class Magnoliopsida; order Cucurbitales; family Datiscaceae; genus Datisca; species Datisca glomerata. The sequence goes on from QANY01010581.1 coordinate 1,022,067, forward strand.
TTACCATTATGAAATTATTTTACGTCTTTGATGAGGTATTAAGACTAATAACGTCACAATTTGTGAAGGGGGCATTGAAAGTACTCTTAGTCTTTTGGCTACCCATGGCGTTAATGTGAAAATTAGCATGGTTTAATACCTTATTTACTGTGAATGTGAGGTGATTTCAAGCCTCTGGTAAAGCTTAATTGAACTTCAGAGTTAGATCTCATGGTTTCATCTTGAAAGTTACATATTTTGTAAGTCGAGCATAGGGGTGTTCAAAAAGGTACTGAACCAGCAAAACCAAACTGAACCTAATTGAATTAGACTGGTTCAGTCGGTTCTTTTATAAGCTTCAGTTTGGTTCGGTTTACAGATATTAGAAAACTGATATTTTAGTTGCCTTTAGAATTCAGGTCCTTTTAGATTTGAATCGAACCAAACTGAACTGAAATATGAATAAAATAACATAACCCTATATATATTAAACTATTTGTAAAAGCCTAAGGTTTTATTTCATTTTCAACCACTGCCTCTCTCCTTCTCTTTGAACTCTCTCTCTTTCCTTCCACACTCTCTCTCCTCTTCGCGCTCTCTCTCTCATTTGCCTTCTTTGTCACATTGTCAAAGCTCTCGTCTCAAGTGCACACACACACTCTCTCTCCCTCTCTCTCCAACTCCAGTCTACCTAAACATCTCTAGCCTGCGCCACGAACTCAGATTGGTTTTACCCCATCTCAGATCTGGGTTTCCCATCAGTATCTATAATACTTTCATATCTTTGTACCTCCATAAGATTGATGGTGTGATTTTCGGACCTGGGTTTTATCCCATCACAGATATGGGTTTTACCCATCAGTATTTATCAAGTGATCAGATATGTCTCCCAGAACATCAGATTCGTGTTTTCTAATCTCAGATATGGGTTTTTCCCCCATCTCAGATTCGGGTTTTATCGCATTGGCATCTGTATCGCAATCGAGAGCTCTGATTGCACTCCATCTTTTTAATTTCTTGGCTCTGATCTGCTCTATTGACTGTGCTCTATCTTCTTTTGAGTTTCAAGTTGATTTATTTTATGTATTATTTCATTTTAGGATTTTATTTTTATTTAAGATTATGTATCAATTTATTCAGTGTTTAAGAGTTTTCATTAATATTGATTTGTTTTGTTGTTTAATTATCAAATTGAATGAATGATGCTTCGAATCATGTGTTTGTTGTCATGTTGTGAGAGTACTTCTGATTGTTCTGAATAATATATTATTCCGCCGACAAATGTTGCCGCCAAACTGTGAATCGAATCAAACCGAACCGTAAGTCATGATTAGGTTTGGTTTAATTCACATGAGATTCACAGTTCAATTCGACATGTGGTTGAACTGAAACTTTCAGTTTGGTTCAATTTTTACCTAAAAACTCAAATAGTGAACACCCCTAGTCGAGCCTCGGATGGACAATGCGAGTTTGAGATCTCCTTACAGGGTGATGGATACTTGAAAATAAAAAATATAAAAGGATAAAAAGATTTTTGGAACTGCTTAGGAATCTTATTTGAAGATCTAATAATATCACCATCAGACTGTTAGATGAAGACTCGTACTTGAAGTGTTACTTGGCATCACACTTAGGACTATAACACTATATTGTATGACATTAGAGGAATTTTTTAGCTTAAGGAGAATGAGAAGACTTGAAGGATAAAAGATTTATATGATGTAATGTTTCATCTTTTGGTACACCTATTTTTGTTCATGAAGAAGAATGATGAACCCATCAAACTCTACCTTGACTATAGGGGACCTAATAAATTCTTTGTAAAAAAATAAGGACACACTTTTGAGAATAAAACATACTTTTGACCAACTACAAAGTGCTTTAGTGTTTTCAAAGTTTGGCCTTTAAGTACAAAAAGAAGAAGAAGAAGAAAAAGAAGAAAGTAGGGGATTGACAACTTAAGTTAAGTTAGAAATATTTAATTTGGATTTGCATGTGTTGTGTATAAGTGAAAGTTATCATCGCTTAAATTTTGGATAACTTTATGAAATTGACAAGTATACAAGATTTTGTAGTTACATGTCATGGGAAATATGACATAATTCTTGGAAATGTTTGTTATGATGAGACGCATAAAATTTTTATCCTCGTTTTAAAGGGAGGAGGAAGCGGATTATAAGAAGGTTCTTGAGGTTGGATAAGATAAGATAAGTGTGAGGAGATTTTACAGTTAGTTTGAAAAATCGTGTGATGATTGTTTCATTTGAGACCTAATGTTCCTAAGTTGGAATGATACTATTAACAAGATTTGGAAACTGACGTTTGAGAAACTATATTATGTTTATGTTCAGTTAATTGGTAAAGCTGAATATTTGATTATATTCTTGAGTAAGATATCGTCGTTCTTGTCAATGGTATGTGACCTTACTTTAGAATTTGGGATGAACATTAGACCACCCAAGTGTTGATTTTATAAATGAATTTTAACTATGTGGAACAAGTTGTTAGTATTTATTAGATGTTAATTTTGGGACGTGCACAATGTATTGATATAAAAAAATTTAAGATTGGAATATTATTGAGTAATTTTAGCAAGGATTCATAATGGATGAGTCCTAGTTTGTTGATTTCAAAATTTATAGAGATTTTGTGTATCGTGATTCTACTGGTTTGATTGGAGTGTAAAAGTCTCACTTGAGAAACTAGATATATTATGAAGTTTGAAAGGATTGCATGGTATTGGATATTGTCGGTGTAGATAAATTGAGTGGTTATGTTCCATTTGAGATATGCAAGATTTAAGTTCAAAAATAAAAATCCTATAAAGTTCATGTTGGTATTGATATATGCGAATGTAACCATTTTAATTGCTATCGGACTGTAATTTAAAGTTTCGAGGTTGTTATTAAAAAATGAAGGCCTTTGACTGAATGGTTAAATCACTGATTGGTAGTCGAGATTATCATATTGGTGGCTCACATTGCAATACACATTGTATTAAGGTACATATCACATTTTGTTTTAGAGATAAAGAGACAGACCAGTACTTATACGTGATGGTTACTCATACGCGACAGTTGATGATACACCATGAGGAAGTATAATTGGGATATAATATGTATCTAAGTATGTGTGTATTGTGGTGGAAAAAAATGTGAATGATTGTAATTATTATTGGTTTAAGATTCGAAACTATTAAGGATATGCAATAAGTACCATGGATAAGATTATGCGAGGGTCGGTAATATCATTCAAAGAATTTTGAATGATGTGATAATGATGATGGATTAATTAAAATTGTATTGTTAATGGAGGTTATAACCTACCATAATTTGGCATCATGAGATTTTTCCTTGGTATGTATTTAAATTCAGAAGTGAAATTATCTCAAAACCAATTCCATATGGAATCATGAGGTTGTTAGGCTGATGTCTGTAAGTCCCTATGACTATTGTAATAGGATTACAATGTGGTTGATGGTTACTCCTTTTAGGGAGGGAGGTGAAAATGTGAATGTATTTGAGGTTGTGGCTTAATCCATTTGTGGGTTAATTGTAAGTTGAAATTTGATAGGACTGTGATTAAGTTAGAATTGAAACTATATGTTTAAGAGTTTAAGAGCTAGAATTAATTGGATAATTTGGAAGACCAAGTTGACTAGTAGTGATGTTACAATATAATTGGATGTGTGACTGATAATTTGGAAGTTATTCTATTAGTTATATATATGAAAGATCTATTGGCCTTGATCCTTGAGTAAGCATAGACTTTTCACATCTAATGATGGACATATTAATAATATTGTAAGTAATTTTGGATGTGACAAAATGAAATTCACCCAAGATAACTAAGATGAGTTTGTTGGGATGAAAGATATGGACAATTCTAGTATGACAAGCATATTGATACATGTTTTGTAATCTACAATTTATACAATGGACACTTGATCTTATTAATTTTGGTTGATAAATTGGCTTATTATTGTCGTGTCTTAAGATAAAAGGATATAGAGGTTATGCCACGCGTGATGCACGATTCATGGAAATATATTGATTCATCTGAAAAATCTAAAGGGTAGAGGAAGATAGAAACACCAAAGTGTGTCAAGATCATGATATTGGTATCGGGTAGTAATGGATGTAAAAGGAATCAACTAAGATGGTGGTGTATTATCTAAGTATATTGGTCATGATAGATAAATGAACAAGTTCAGCCACTTGTTTCTTGCCAGATATCTTGGTAGCTTCATGGCATGGAAGAAACAGCCTATAAATTTGAGAATGTTATGAATTTTATTTCTATTGGCAATTGGTAAATTCGGGGACGAAAGTTTTCCAAGGAGGGAGGAATGTAATATCCTGAATATTTATTAATTGTATTAAAACTTTAAGAGTAAGATTAGAGTGATATTGAATGATTATCATATTATTTTGAAAATATGTGAGAATTTTTTATTGGATCGCAGTTTAAGTTGTTATCATATGTGTACAGATTAATGTATTAAACATTAAGATATAAGTTTATTGTCTATAAATAGAGAAATGACTATGGTGTCCTAAAAAACTAATGTGAATGCAAGATTTTTATATGCAATATTGTTCTCAAATTGGAAAGCTTGTTGAGATGAATTTAATGGTACTTTTGATTTGTCATTTGGAGCTAAGATGAAAATGATACATTAATTTAAAGATTTACTTAGTTAGGGTAATATTATAAATTGTGGAAGAAGATAATAAAGAGAATAAGAAAAAAGGAGAGAAAGAAAAAGGCGCAACCACGAGATGTAGCACAAATGGTAACCATAGGCTTTGGGTTTGCTCTCCCAGGTCGTGGGTTCGAACCAAGGTCATGCTATCTCGTGGCCATCGGCTTGAGGATTTATCTTTTGATTTAACCATTGTGCACTCACGAGGAACTCCTAGCTGAGAGCCACTGTATCCTCAAAATTAGTCAGAAAATTACGCTTCGGAGACCTAGTGCTAATCCAAAAAAGGCGCCGATTAGGATTTATATGGAGAGAGAAATGGAGAAAGAAAAAGAGGAGAGAAAAGAAGAGAGAGAGAGAGAGATAGTTGTTAGAATCTTCAACTGATGATATCTTCCTCATCGGTAGTCCGATGATGACGATCTTGGTATCAACGAAAAACTATCGTCGTCATCTTTCGATCAAGACCAATTTCACGACCATCTGATCATGGACGAAGCTGCAGCAACGCATGAAATTTTTGGTCGATGACATTTTCGACATCCGACGACTTTGTGGCCGGCCACCGCCATCAACAGACTTCTGTCATCACCCTCTTCAAATTTCCACCCTATTTCCGACCGTACTTCCATCATTTGAATGTCAGAGTAATTAAATGTTATTAGAAATTTTAGGATTCTGATCCGAATATCTCTAAGGTACTTATTTGAAAAAAATATTTTTGGATTCCTCTTGTCAATATCTACATATCAGTACCTCTTTTGTTCAAATTCAGCATCGTATGGGTATTAGAGTAGCATGGATGTAAGTTGAAATCAATTTTATAAACTGGACCTTTCAAAATTAAGGTAAATTAGGATGAAATAGAAAGATTTTGAGGTTATTGGTTAAATTTTGTAATATTATAGTAATTGACATACCAAAATTCATAAATGAGAACATGTTATGGTGGAAAGTAAATATACTGCTGTTATTATTGGGTGTTAGGTGTAAAAGGGAATTGTACAACGAAATTTAGGAACCTCGGCCTAAAGTTAGGATTCGTTTTGGAACGATTAATGCATTATTAAAAGAATTAGAATTTATTTACGTTTCAGATTTTTGAGTTGATTAAATGAGCTACCTTGGATTCGAGTTAAGTAGAATTTTACGCATACATAAATGATTACCATACTCTGGAAATTTATTATGGGTGATTATTGTATGTGGTGCTCATGTTTGTTACTTTATAAGTGAATTTCACTTATGGGATGATTTAATTGTGACTGAATGTTGAATTGTATATTATTGTGTTGTTAATGACGTGTATACTTTTATGGTAATGAATGAGAATATATATGTGCTTTCACGCTATGGTTTATAAAAAGGAAAAAAATAAATCAATCAATCAATATTTAAAAGACTAGGTGTATGTTTATGTCATGAAAGGGATGAGTGGAAAATGGGACGTGGAGGACCGATGGACCTGACAATGTTTAATGGTTAATGTTAATGAATGACCGGTAGTCGAACAGAATTCTGTAATAATGACCCACTACGCCTGATTGGCTGAACATTACACAAGTGAGCTCGCGAATAATGTAAAGAAAGAATGCAATAGAAAATGTAAAGAAAAGAATGTGAAAGTTTGCATGGAAGGAATGTAATGAAAAATGTAAAGCTAAAGAAAATGAAATAATGTGAAAATGATTTAAAAAGTATATGTCAAATACAATGCTTATGTTAATGATTTAAATTGAACTGGATGCGCATGTGTTTGTTATGTATGTGTAAAATTTTACTTACTGAGTATATTTTTTACTCACCCCATTTTATATTAAATTTTCAGATGATGAATGATGGTGATGAATGTGAAGAGTCTGGTTAGGCGTTCTGGCACGAGATGACAAATTAAGTTTAATTAGTTAAGCAATTTACTATTTTAATTTGTTATTTATGAAAGATCTTTGAAATATTATTTAAAGTTTAATGAAGTTTTTCTATGAATTTCTGATCTTAAATTTTAGAAATGTGTTTTGAGTTTTTCCTTAATTAATGTGATGTTTCATTAAATACCACAAATCATGATTGATTTTAAAAGAAAAAAGTTGACCTATCTTTCGCGTTATTTTTAAAAATTATTGAAGTAACCTCAACCAGTCATTGGGGTGTTACACCGAAGCATCAAAGACTGCTCAACGCGAGCTTTAGGAGGCAATGAAGGCTGCTAAGGTGGTTTTGATGGCTGTAATGAATGAGCTAATGGCAACAAAGGAGGAGGTGAAGAATAAGTACAATGTTGGGTGCATGTTTTGTCGAAGGTAGATGAAGGCAGAAATCAAGGCGGGCAAGACTAAATGGAGCCCTATGTACGCTTCTTCAGAGAAAGCTGATGAAGACGATACTGAGGTAGTCGATAACAAGGATATCGATATAGCTGAAGATGGCCTTGTTTCTGAAGAACTTCTAGAGTCTACTGTCGAGCTCGAGGTTTCTATCGATCTGTATGCTCTAAAGGAGAAGCCTTAGCACCTATGGATGCTGAGCCTTTTTAGAGACTTGAGATTTGCCATGTATGGCTTTTTTACCATATGTGGCCTTCTACTTATATCTTTGTCTTTACTTTTTGCATTTAGAATTTTCATCAAAGGTGTAAGAACATCCTACTTCAAAAGTAATGACAATATTTTGAACATACTTTGAACGCACCTCTATATTTCTTGCATTTCGTGTAGGGCACTTGGTCTAAGCATATTGTAATTCTTTAACTTTCATTTTGGTGTTGGGATTTTTCTCGGACCATCGTAAGTGATCATGATGCCTCATCTTGTCGATGGCCACGGGTGAGGTCTTCCATCTATGAGTCCCTTCAGACCCCGGGTGCCATGAGGTCATGTTATGGTCTTTTGGCCCTTTGCAGGGTCTTTATCCGGGTCTTCAAGTGATTAGGAGGTCTCATCTAGTTGTGGTATTTCATCCGAGGATTCCATGACCTCGAGTGCCACGAGGTACTTTTGTGGTTCTTTTGCCTATGTAGGGTCTTTCTCCAGATCATCACAAGTGATCAGAATGTCTCATCTGGTCGTGGCCTAGGGTGAGGTCTTCCTTCTGAGGGTTACATGACCTTGGGTGCCACAAAGTACTACCATGGTCCTTTCGCCCTATGTAGGGCCTTTCTCCTGGCCATGACAAGTGATCAATAGGCCTTCTCTGGCCGTGGCCTGGGTGAGGTCTTCTGTTCATGCTTTTCATGACCACGGGTTCCACGAATTACTACCGTGGTCCTTTCACCCAATGTGGGGTCTTTCTTCAGGTCCTCGCAAACGATCAGGAGGCCTCATCTGGCCGTGGCCTTAAGTGAGGTCTTCCGTCCGAGGTTTCCGTGACCTCGGGTGCCATGAAGTATTACCATGGTCATTTCACCCTATGTAAGATCTTTCTCTTGGTCATTACAAGTGATCAAGAGGCCTCCTCTGGCCATGGCTTGGGTGGGGTCTTTTGTCCAAAGGTTCCATGACATCGGGTTAGGCTTGCTTTGTAATTGCCTTAGATCAAGACTTAGCATTCAACAAGTAATTTGAATAATACTCTTTAGTACTTAACTATGTTGTAGGGTACAACTTATTAAAATAAATTACTTAATGAAAAAGGAGTACAACTTAAATAAAGTACTTAATGAATGTAAATCCTAAGGCTGGTTGCATTCTAACTTTTACTGATCGTTCTCCCTTCTTAGTCTTGGAGAATATATCCCGCCAGTCTAATGATTCCTGCAATGACATAAGGGCCTTCCCAATTCGGATCAAGCTTAACGACTTCGTGCTCTGAGTATTATGATATACTTTCTAGTGGACGTGGTCCCCAATTGCAAATCTACGGATGTTAGCACCTTTATTGAAGTATAGGGATGTTTTCTGAGCATAAGCCTCCAATCTGATAAGTGCCAATTCCCTTTTACCCTATAGAGCATCTAGTGCTTGAGTCATGGCTTCTCCATTATTGTCTTCTTCCGTGAGTTATGCACTGATGTTGGGCATTCCAATCTCAATCAGAATCACAACCTCGGCTCCATAAACCAACGAGAAAGGCGTCTCTCCTGTGGGAGCCGTCTTTGTTGTTCTATATGACCATAACACCGTTGGGAGCTCTTCGACCCATTTTCCCTTAGTTTGGTAGAGCCTCTTCTTAAGTGTATTCAATAGTGTCTCATTCGAGGCTTCGACCTGCCCATTTGCCTGAGGGTGCCATGGTGCTGAAAAGAGAGGTTGAATACCCAACTCCTCGCAAAACTCCTTCACCATTCTTCCTGTGAACTATGGACCGCTGTCTATGATTATGGCCTTGGGTATCCCGAATTTGCATACAACATTCTTCCATATGAACCATTTGATGTCTTTTACCTTGATGTTTGTGAAAGACTTTGCCTCTACCCACTTGGAGAAATAATCGGTGACCATGAGCATGAATCTCTTCAAACCAGGTGCAGGTGGCATCACGCCCACTATATCCATCCCCCATTGCATAAACGTCCATGGAATGATGGTTGGGTTTCTCTCTTCTAGTGGTTGTCTAGGTACCAGTGCGTACCTAGGATGACCTCACGACATCCAAGGTCCAAAGGGACGCACAGACGAAAGACCTCACCCGAGGCCATCGACAAGATGAGGCATCATGATCACTTACAATGGTCCGAGAAAAATCTCAACACCAAAATGAAAGTTAAAGGATTACAATATGCTTGGACCAAGTGACATACACAAAATGTACGAAAATATAAAGGTGCGTCCAAAGTAAGTTCAAAATATTGTTTTTTTATTACTTTTGAAGTATGATGTTTTTATACTTTTGATGAAAATTCTAAGTGTCGAAAAGTAAAGACAGATATAAAGGTACAAGGCCACATATGGCCGAAAAAAGTGACACGGGGCAAAGGATCAAATCTCAAGTCCCACAAATAACTCAGCATCCATAGGCGCTAAGGCTCGGGCATCAGTCTCCTTTAGAGTAGACGGATCGACACAAACCTCGAGCTCAACAGTAGCAGGAGATCTTCATAAACGAGGCTATCTTCAGCTATCTTGATGTCCTCATTATCGGCTACCCCGGTACCGTCTTCATCAGCTTCCTCTAAAGAATCATACATGGGGCTCCATTCAGTCTCGCCCGCCTAGATTTCTGCCTTCATATCCCTTCGAAAAAACACGTACACAACACTGTACTCGTTCTTCAGATCCTCCTTCGTTGCCATCATCTCATTCTTTACAGCCATCAACTCCCCCTTAGCAGCCTTCAACACCTCCTGAAGCTCGCGTTGAGCAGTCTTCGATGCCTCGGATTGAGACTCCAGCTCATCACACTCATGTATCACTTGTCTCATATTCCTCTCCATAGAGAAGGTTAGACTCGGATACTACCGCCCTTTCCTTCAGTCCATCCATGGACGATCGAAGAAAGGATATCTCCTTCCTAGCATCATTCAACTCTTCGGCCTTGCGATCATACCTCACCTTCATGTAGTCGGCCGTCCTCACAACCATGGTCATCATCCGAAGAGACTGAAGGGGAAACAAGTAGATTATTAAATAAATATATTCTTAATGAAATAAATTCTAAAGTAAGAAGGGGAGAGAGCCTTACACGGGTGGTACTAACAACAAACTCCTCAATAGACTTGTTAATCATTGGCGCCCGATCTTAGGGAGTGAAAATCCATTTAGTCAAACCGATGGCAATGGTACCATCAGTCTATAAGCACGTGTTGCAAGGGAGTGACAAGGACCGAAAAGCAGACTATAAGTCCTCCTCTACTTCTTCCCGAGGCCTTTTATCCGGGCGACGGGTAGGGGATGACGCCATAATGGATTCAGGCTGTGAATGGTCAGATGGAGAGAGCGACGACCTATCAGAGGGTTGAGGGAGCACGGTGTCAGATACAGGTTCAGATGTAAGTCAAATGCATGAATAAACACAGCAGCCTTCTTCTTCATCTTCCTCAAATTCATATCCCACTTCTTCTTCAGCTCTTATCCCCACTTACATCATCAAATCTGTGTTCATTCCAACGAGTTCAGCATGTTTGAAACGATTAGCTCGAGCTCAGTCTCATATAAGCAATAAATGACAGATCTAAGATAATTGAAGGGATTTAATGAGCCAGGTAAAGATAAGGGCATAACTTTGGGAAGTTCGACTGCCTATTTCCACAAACCCGCTTTTCTAAGATTCCTTTCCGTCAAAAGCAGATTGACCTTGATGTCCGCGGAGACGCTCAAAAGATCTATTGGTAGACTCAGTAAAAGGAATTGGGCCCTGAGAGCCAGAAGTTTCATAAAGAGAGTAACAGACATCAATATACATTTAAGAAAAAGCATCATGAATGAGAAAAAATATTATGTTCTGGAGTACCCCAACTAGTTTGAACGCTAGTAACATCGGGAGCCTCACCCGTTGCACGGCGTTCCCTAACACTGGGAGGTACCTCATCTGGAGGACATTCACATCCCCCCTGGATAAAAATATTATCTTTTCGATATTAATTACTGGTCGACTTACCAATGAGTAATTTTGTTGCCGTTCTAGCGTTCAGATAATAACAACTGAGAGGATCATATTCGACCAAATAAAACAAACTCCCTAATCCTGAGACCAAGAGACACAGAGCGCCCTCCACGCATTGGGTAACAACTGAGCAAAAGTAAGGTTATAGAATTTGAAGACCGTCCTTACAAATTTGGCCAGAGGGAGCCTAAGGCCAAGTCTAAAGGTAGGGGTGAAAAAATTGTTACCAAACCGAACTGAAAAATGGTCAATTCGGTCGGTTATATAAGTCATCTCGATTCGACATTTCTGCTAAACTGAAATTTTGGTTCGGTTAAAAAATTTATGAGCTTTTGAACCCAACTCAACCGAAACTCATTTACAAAATGATGTCATTTTGTACGCTTGTGTAGTTTTTCCTCTAAACCTTTCAATACGATGTCGTTTTGCCTCTACCGCAATACATAACCTGAAAAAAATTAGATTAGGGCTCATGTGTCCTCTTCTCCAACATCTTTCCTTCGTCTCTCTCCCTTGTCTCCCTCTCTAAATTATCCTCTTCGTTTGTCTCAAAATCGTCTCCCCCTCTTTCGTCTCCCTCCTGAGTTCATCTTTCTCCCTCGCGTTCTCCCTTCTCCAAAATCACGAGTTCGTCTCTCCTTTGTCTCCAAATCAACGAATCCCTTCTGAGTTCTCCTTTGCTTCTCAGTCTCACCATCTGCTTTCTCTTTCACGTCTCTGACTTGGGGTTAGGGTTGTGTCTGTCTGAAATTTTATTTCAAATACCTTTACTACACTATCTTAGATTTGGTTTTTGTCTGAAATTTGGGGTTAGGGTTGATTTTTTCTAAAATTCTTAATTATGTATAAATCTGTGAATGATTTTGAGTAATACTGATTTTTTTATGTTTTAAGTCTCTACAAGTGATTTGTGAGTGATTTCGCTTCTGAGTTCTAAGTCTCTGCGTCTCTTTTTTTTTGTTTAATTCTTTTATTGATTCTACGTTGTAGTTTTTCAAACTATATTCCCAGGTTCTAATTTGAGAATGTCATCAAGAAAAATTTGTACAATACAGGTACTGCCATTGAACTGCTAAACCGAACTAAATTGAATCGTAAGTCACGGTTCAGTTCATATGAAATTTAAGGTTCGATTCGGCATATGGCCTATTTGGGGAAAATGAACTTAACTGAAACCTTTGGTTCGTTCATATGTCGAACCGAACCGAACCGTAAATGTCATATAAACTTAATCGAATAGTGACTTACGGTTAGGTTCGATTCAGCGGTTCAGTAGCAGTACCTATACTGTATAGATTTTGCTTGACGACATTCTCAAATTAGAACCTCTGAATATAGTTTGAAAACTACAATGTAGAATCAATAAAAGAATTAAACAAAAAAAGAGACACACAACTCAAAAGCGGAATCACTCATAATTCACTCGCAAAGATTTAGAAGGCAAAAAGTTCAATATTATTCAAAATCACTTATAGATTCTTACAGAATTTAAGAAAAATTCAACTATAACCCCAAATTTCAAACAAAACCCAGATCTAAGGTATAGTAGTAAAGGGATTCGAAACTTACCTTTATCTTAAATTTCAGACAGAAATAACCCTAACCCCAAGTTAGAGACGTAAAGGAGAAAGTAGACGTCGAGACTTAGAACTCAGAAGCGAAGCATAACTCAGAACTCATAAGAGATCCGCTGATTTGGAGACAAAGGAGAATCAAGAACTCGCAATTTTGGAGAAAGGAGAATGTGAAGGAGAAAGACAAACTCAGAACTCAGAAAGAGGGAGACGAAGGAGGGAGATGATTTCTGAGACAAACTAAGGAGATAATTTGGAGAGGGAGGGAGATGAAGGAGATAGACGAAGGAAAGATTTTGGAGAAGACAAATGAACCCTAATCTAATTTTTTCAGTTTAAATATTGGGGTAGAGGTAAAACAACATCGTATTGAAGGGTTTAGAGGAAAAATTACACATTGGTACAAACCGGCGTCGTTTTGTACATAAGTTTCGATTCGATTCGGTTCGAAAACTTATAAATTTCCAAATCAGCCAAAACTTCGGTAACAATTTTTTCACCCTTACCCCGAATAACCGACTGAACCGAACCGTGAACACCCTTACTAAAAAAGAACTTAGAGAAACATACCCAACCATCGGATGGGAAAGAGTTTGGATGTTCAGATTCGATGGAAGCCTCATCTCTATGGACTCCGGAAAACCATACTTAACTCGATACATTTCCATATCAGATCTGACGAGGACAGAGGCGGGAAAAGTGGAAGAACTAGGCCATGCGTGAAGAGATTACCTAACCCAGGCACCCTCGGCTTCATCCATACCGTCAGCCTTGTCCACACCCTCAGTCTCGTCCATACCCTCGGCCTCATCTGTACCCCTAATCATGATCGGATCCCCAACTTTCACACTTATTCCTAAAGGCACGACGTCATCATGAACAATGGCATTGGTACCAAACGCTCGGACGACAGATGGTCCGGCTTGATCCGACGACCCCAAACTTGAAGAATCACTAGCTAGAAGGGCCTAAAGAATCGCTAGCTAGAAGGGCGTGCATATGGTCAAAGGGATCGGAAATGCTTGACGGTGGGACAAACGTGAGTTCTACGAAAATAATATTAAGATCGGATCAAAGGGAGGCTCAACCTATCAGAATTCATTAGAAAACTTGGAACTAAAGAAGTGCATAAAATAAATGGAGACTCCAAGCCCATTTATCAAAGAAACTACAAATACGGCTAGAGTACAAGAAGAGGGCAGAGCACTAACCTTTATAGATAAAGGAGAAATTCACGAACCTGAAGAAATCCTTCACCAAAAATATCGAGCGAACTCTAAAGCCATAGGAAGCAAAAAAAAAACTATGGAAGATAGTATGAAGAAGTTAAAGAATTGTGTAGGAGATGAGTGAATTTTGATGAAGGGGTAATGAGTTATTTATAGAAGAGGGGAGGTGAAAATTTGAAAAAAGAATAGGGAAAAATCAAAATTTCAAAATTTCAAATAGGAGGAAAATTTGGCAAAATTTGAAAAAAAAATATCAAAATTTTGAAAAAAGAAAATTTCAAAAATTGCTAAACCAAGGTCAATCACTCATCGTGCTCGGTCGGTCCTAACAATGTCGAGCGTTCGCCAAGCCTGTAAGCCTGAGCGCGCTAGAAGCTTAGCCAGAGGTGGTATACTAACACCTAAGCACTCGGATGTGAGGCCCAACGCGCGAGACACTTAGCCCAACCTAAAATTCGAGCATCGTTCAGCACTGAACCTAACCCAGCACCAAAACGCGCCAGACACTTGGGTACAAGGCCATATGCTCAACCACTTGATTAGTGCTACGGACACACCTCATAACTTATGACACAAGCTAGTCACAAACACACGTCCATGGCGAAATCTCCAAAGCCAATATCTAAGGTAAAACTCACCGTTCCCACCAATACGTACATCCCAACTCTAGCATTACACTCTAGACTTGACGAGTGAGAGTAAATTGTGGGGGATAAAAACAATGGGTGGGACTCACTTCAAATGAGGATTTTAAACAAGATCAAATACTCATCTTCTAATGAGAGGCCCATAAAGTCTCAACCCAAGGGCACTGTACCATGGACCAACTCTATAATTCCCAAGGCCACTTTGATGGTCAAGGACTCATCCATGAGCGAGGGCACCATGATGGTCGAGGGCTCACTCATGACCAATGCCACCATAATAACTTAGGGCTCATCCATGACCGTTATCACCATGACGACCGAGAGCTCATTCTCTCTGACGTAGTAGAAACACGATCTCAACACCTCTGTAAAGCAATCTCAAGGTTGTTAAAGATGATAAGATTGTAACTAAAAATACCTCATTTAGGGGAATATTCTCTAAATATCATTCCTTCATTATAATTAGATGGTGAACCTCATTAAAACAGTACGCATTCTCTCTGAGTTCAATACTACCTCTCTAAAACATTCCACTAACTTGATCGTCAGTGTTTTTCTATACTTTAATCACTATATTCATTGTTTTACAAGATTATTAAGTTCATCGTGTGATACGTGACATTTCAATCGACGTTAGATTTTTAGCATCTACATATCTAATGACTCAATATTATGATATTATGCTACCGATACCAATACTATTATAGCAAGAAGTCATGGTAGCACAAATATAAATCAAGAAAGCAGTACAAAATTGATCAAAGTTTTCATAAACATAAGATTTTGATATTCTAAGCTCTAATCTTCTTCAATTTTGTCAAAAACAACCAAAAAAATATCGTAAATGAAATTTAAATTACTACCATGCTAATTTTAAAGGAATTGTTCCCACATATCATGAGAAACACTTGAGTCTTGCAAATGTCAAATAGCCAGTGTGACCTTTTGCCTCACTACATGGCTTTACCATGACTGCAGAACTTGATTTGTCCTGCATATTGTTCACTACATTTGGTAATCGCCTCCTCTTACATGGAAAAAGACCAGCCGAACCGTCTCCATCTATTTTCCCTTCACGGACTTCAAACGTTCGAAGAAGTATCTCAAATGTCCTTATATCTATAATATCCATTATCTATACTTCAGTATGGATGAACAAACAACTGCCTACTATCATGAACAGTTAAACTTGTTCTTTGAGATCACATTCTTATAAAGATCCAAAAGATAGTAGATGGCTTACCTGTAAACTTTGATCTAAGAGTTTCAGCTGCCCGTTGCACCTGCTCAATACATGGGGAGAAGGAACAAAAGATTCCGTCTTGTTTCAACATTTTCTCAGCTGAAGGAATGGCTAGCCAAGGTTGAGGTAGATCCAGGAAGACAGAATCTGCTAACTGAGAAAATTCAGCAGGAAACCCTTCACCCTGAATATCCCTGACTCCCACCGTCACTAAGCTGCTGAGCCCTGTCTTCTCAAAATCCTCCCTGGAAATGAAGAAAGATATAGTGATTAGACTACAGAAAAACATACCAACTTGGAATGACTTATTCAAACACCAAAGCTTGCAGACAAGGCCAACGGTATTATATAAATAGAGATCCGATAGAAAAGACAATATTTGAATTCCAAGTCTTATCATTATGTGAGTTGTGTGTGTGAATGTGTGTGTGTGTGTGTGTGTGTGTGTGTGTGTGTGTGTGTGTGTGTGTGAGAGAGAGAGAGAGAGAGAGAGAGAGAGAGATTTTACATTACGTACAAGTAGGTCACGAACAAAGACAAATATTAATGAAAATATAACTCTGAATCAATAGGATATTAGGGTAATCTATCAACAATATATTTCCATTCCGTACCTAGCTGATGCAGCCCTTTGTTCATGAAAATCAAAGGTATAAACATGTCCAGATGGAGCCACTGCCCGAGCAAGTGACGTGGTTAAAGATCCACTTCCAGTCCCTGATTCAAGAACCACACAACCAGGAACCACTTCCAAATACATGATCACAAAACTAATATCTGCAATGTAAAGAATCTGAGTACGGTGGCTTAGTACCAGAGTCCACAGTTCAGGAGTTGGCGCTAACAAGTAAACAAATCCACCCTTGTTACTGAACACTTTGGACCCAAAAGGCTTTCCAATCCAGTCTGAATGTTTAAATAAACCGAAACGGTTTTGGAGTACTGAACCATCACACACAGTTACGGCTTTCATGCTGTCATGCCTCTCGTAGACAATGACCAAATCTCCATCAAGAATGTAGCGGGAAAAAGAGATTTTTTTCATCGGATCAACGGGCAACATCCTCAATATTCAATTTGCTGATCTAAATCAGTAGGAACAACATGTCAAAAATGAAATCCAGTAAATACGAATATTATAGGCTGTAAAAATTAATTAATGTGATCAAACAGTTCTTCAATTATGGAAAATTGAAAAAGTGACTAGCATAAACTTTCCAACTAGTAGTTTGGTGGGGTTGTAGAGGATTCGGTTAGATGGATCAGGAGAGGTAATTGCTCCTTCTTGGTCAAGAGTTTTTTCAAGCTTATCTCTGACAATGATGAAGGGGAGGGGCATTTTCCTTGGAGAGGTATTTGGAAGACTGAGGCTCCCCCAAAACATGTTTTCCTTTTGTAGAGCTCTGTATGGAATTCCAACCTTACGATTGATAACTTATAGAGGAGGGGTTTTAGCATGCCTAACAAATGTGCCTTATGTAAGAAAGAATCTGAAACCAACACTCACTTATTTCTGCACTGCCTGTTATCTTGGACTCTTTGGGGGAAAGTGGTGGACAACCTCTCCATCAAATGGGTCATGTCTGTTTCTATCAAGCAAGCTGTGTTGGGCTGGTATTCTATAAATGGAGGCTCCATAGACAAGTCTTTTTGGGCGATGGTCATCCACGCTCTCTTCTGGGCAATCTGGTTCGAGAGGAATCGGAGAATGTTTGAGGGGATTGAAAATTCTTTTTGTAAAGTATTCTTATACTTTAGAGGCATTCTTTTAGAATGGGTTAACACCCTATTCCCCATGTTGATTTTGAGAAAAGATGGGTGAATAGCCTCCCTTTTTTGTGTTTATAATCTTTTCTTAGGTTGTAATTGCCCTATCTCGGGGTTTTTTTCTAATATATATCTTACTTACCAAAAAAATTGCCATACTAATTTTA
The DNA here is from genome assembly GCA_003255025.1 of Datisca glomerata. Taxonomy (NCBI): domain Eukaryota; kingdom Viridiplantae; phylum Streptophyta; class Magnoliopsida; order Cucurbitales; family Datiscaceae; genus Datisca; species Datisca glomerata. The sequence continues at coordinate 1,039,915 of QANY01010581.1, forward strand.
TCTGTTTTCTAGGTGGTCCATTGGACTAAAGGCTAATTGGATTCACAATGGAAGGTAGCTCTTATCATTCTGAAATGAAATGTAAAATTATCGAAACAGGAGAATAATGCTTGAACTAATGGAGTACGAGACATTCAAATGGTCAACAGCCAATCAAGAGCACAACAGTCCAGAGTCTGCAACCAAGTTCAAGACGAAAAGTTTATACTCTAGAAAGCATGATGAATCTAGAAGGAAAGGAGAAAGTATTAACTAAAGTGATTAAAATAAGTTGGCTGACCAATTAACCTAATAAACGCAAAGCAATCTGTGAGCAACATTTGAATAGAACATTGAACTTTTCTAAGCCACAATGCACCTTTGCACATGTATAAAATTGCTCAAAGCCAAAATCAACTCAAAGAAGAGACTAGTAGTAGCATACATAGCTCAAAGAACATGCTAGGCAATTCATCGAATATAAGGTGGGCATAAAATCCAAAGACAGATACGTAACTTTAACTACAGGTCAGAAGCAAAAGAGACCTAACCCCATAGTTTTATTTTTCAATACACAGATAACCAACGAAAGAAAAAGGGAGGGGAACAAAATAAACAAAATTCAAGGAGGAAAAGAAGTATTCAAGCAAGAAAAATTCACATATAACCCAAATATCCAAAAATCTCAGAAGAAACAAGCTAGTCTAGCGACAAAACTAGTAATCGCCAAAGTAATAATACACGAAACAAAAGTCAAGAGAATAAAACAAGAAACTAGAGAGAACCTACAGCAGAGCGTAAAAAGCCTGAGAGAGAGATGGGTACAATATAGCCTTCCGCGGTGTATAAAAGAGCGGAGATGAGGACTATAGGCGGAGAAGGGAGATAGAAATTTCAACAGAAGGCGGGAGCTTTCAATAAAGCCGAGAGAGAGGCGGTGGGAGGTATAAGCACGGCGGAGCCAGAAATTTAGTTCAGGGGGTCAATGTTTTTTTGTGACATATTATAATTTTTATAGTACGATATTCTTCACAACAATTAACATAGAGCTAATCTAGCATATTTAATCAAAAAAATATATAATAAAAAAATTTGAGCAATATCGATATTAACCACATAAGTTATAGATGAATCGTCTTTCTTGATCAATAAACTTCATGAACGGATTTATATAGTTCTTGCAGTGAGAACATCGAACAAGACCACTTTCCCAAAATCAACAACCTAAAATGAAAAATATTCAATTCCCTACTAACATTTCGCACGGAAAAAGATTTGAGTTAAGAATTCCATTATCAACCATTTAAATTTAGAAGATATGGTCATAAAAGGAATCCCCCAACCTCTTCATCTCAAAAGGCTTTCAAAATGTTCAGAGTAAAAAACACGATGTGTACATATACTTGGAGCTAACCCATATTCTAAGACTTGTCTTAGAAGCTCATAAGCTAAACATTTTTTCACTGCAAAACGCTTGAATAAGTTATCCAACTGTTTCGACATCAATATCAGCTTGAACTCCTGATTCCACCATTTCCTGGTGAAACTCTAAATAAGATCAGTCCTCCCAACCATTAGAGAACCAAGCAAGGCGAGATTTCAAGTCCTAATTGATGGACAAAAACCAACATCTTTAAACTAATAAACCATATCAACCGCTGCTTCAACCAATCCACCATCACAAAGGCATAGAATATAACCACCTAAAGAAGCCAGCTTTGGACTAAAACCACTATGATCTAGAACTTCTCAAAATTGACTAAAACCAGTATTGAAATAAGGAAATTGTGAAAATAAAGTTTGCTCCCATTTGGGCTTACTACTTATGGCCTTAGAAACTTCTCAAATTCAAAATAACCCTCTCCATATCATCAAGATTCTTGAATAAATATCAAAGAAACCACACGATTTAGAGTTACAACTTCAAATCTAACAGAGAGAGACGATAACAGAGAGAGAGAGACCTCGGTCTCTATCGTCGCAGACTCGAAGTAGTTCGTCGACATCGCGGGGCTCTGTCGGAGACTCGATTCACTCGGGGTCGAGACTGTCGAGCTCGGGGAGGGGTGAGTTTTGGGGAAATTTAGAGATTTTAGGACTTGTTTGACAATCAGGATAGTACTGGATAGTACTGTACTAAATCTGTCGAACTATACTGTATTGTACTGTACTTGATTAAATAATATTGTTCAGTGTTTAGTGTTGTATTAGTTAAAAAACTGTAACACTTATACAATATTTGACACATCATAGTATTAGACTGTAAAACTGTTTGTCATGATTTGATCCGCAAAAACTTATTTAAAACTCATTAACATGTTATTTTACGTTTTCAACTATAAAATAAATTATCTAATTCATGCTATATAATAGTAAATTTAAACTAATCCATTCAATTATAACAATAATTAGTATACTAAAAAAATTTGACGGAAAAGTGATTGATGCAAACACAATGAAAACAATCAATAAAACATAGTAAAAGAAAAAAAAACAGATGCACAATACACACAGCCAAACGAAGACCAACAACCAAACAAAATTTCTTCAGATAAAAATGCAAGCAACCCAAATTGTAGGGGAGATCACCACCAAATTAAAAATGCAAGAAACCCAAATAATTTTCGTGATTTCCATTGTTGGGTTGGGAGGATCGTGCAAGACAAAGAGAAAATTGAAATAGAAAGATAGATAGGGAGAAAAATAGAGAGACGAAAGAGGGAGAGGCTGCTCTTGCAGGAACGCAGCTTCATCAGCGGGAATGAAGCTTCACTGGTGGGAACGAAGTTTCACCAGCAGGAAATGAAGCTTCGTGTGGTTTTTGGTCTCTATTAGGGGTGCCACGATTCGGTTAGGTCATTTTTTGGCGAAAACCTGAACCAAACTGAAATTTCGGCTCAACGATAAAACTGAACTGTTCATGCTAAAAGAGCCCAACCGAGTGGGTTTCGGCTCGGTATTATTAATTAAAAAATTAAAATAACTTTTAAATGATATGAAAAATATATAAAATTAAAGTTTTGTTTCAGCTCGGTTTGGTTTTATAAGAAATTATATATAAAAAATGATAAACATATATAAATTTAATGTTTCAGTTCGTTCGAAAACCACCAAATTTTCGAACTGAACCAACTGAAATTTTGGTTCTCTCATGTTCCCAAACCGAATCGAACCAAACACGTATAAAGGACCGACTAAACCAGTCATTTCAGTTCTGTTCGGTCGGTTCGAGATAATTTTTTGAACACCTCTAGTCTCTATGAGTCTTCAGCTTTATTTTTATTAGTCCCGTATAGTCCCTCCTAAAAGGAGGGGACTAAATTATCTCATGTGGATAAGACTAAAGAGTCCCACTATATTAGTTAGTACGAGCTTCATATTTATACCAAACGTCAGACAGTACTAAAATAATAGTGTTCTACTTTTAGTACTGTATAGTACGGGCTACCAAACAAACCCTTAGGCATACTACGTGTATATTTGAGTATATTATCTAGGTTAAAATGTAAAATATACTCATATACTTTGATGAAACTGTAAACTGTACCCTTATATTTTTTTCATATTTTTATATCTCTATACTTTGATTAAACTATAAAATATACCCTTCCGTTAAAATTTTCATCAAAACTAACCAGGAAAAGGCACGTGCCAAACTTTCGTTAACGGCTTTAACAAACCGTTAACGAAAGTTAAAATTAAATCATGTTATGTGGTTTTTCTTACTCTTTCACTTTTATCCTAGATGAAACTTTTCTTACTCTTTCACTTTCCGTTAAATTTTGTAAAAAAAATTCTTACATGTAGAGGTGGCAACCGGCCTGGCTCGACAATGCTCAGCCCGGGCAGTTCACGTGTCAGCTCCGGGCTAGGCCGTTGAAGTTTTAGGGAGGCTTAGAATGAACCAATGAGCTGGCCCGTGTACTCACGGGCCAGACCGGCCTGTTTTCCCTCCCTTTAATGTGATGTAATTCTAAAAAATATAGATGAGGAAAGTTAAACCTTGGTGGGGAATAGATAAAGTGTAGGAATTACCACTAAGCTATATGGAAGTCATGTTACTTTTCTAATCGTTTTTCTTTCTTACTTTAGAATCTCAATAGAAAAACTTGTCATACTGAGTAAAACAATTATTTTATTCATTGAATTAAATAGTTGTATCACTATAAATTAAGTACATCCCAATAAAGTATTCATTTAAATAAAAAGTTATAATAATCATGAAAACTCTAAATATCATAAATTTATTTATTTTATTGAATTTGAGAGTTGCATCACTATAAGTTAGACACATCTCAACTAGGTTGGCACCTACCTATTTATCAATCACTTGTAACAATCTCAAAAATTAACCCCCCCACCCCACCCCCGAGCTAGCCTCGTTAAAATCTTTACTGAAAAAAACTCTATTGGGGAAAACCCAGAAAAGAAAAAAGAGTACTAGTCATAAGAACTAACTTATACAAGACTTAAAAAATCTGAATCATCTATAATTCATTTTCATTAACATCTAAATCTTGAATGATGTCGTCTAGTCGTTGTTGTCTTCTTTTAGTGGCATCGTTCCAATCCATAACACAGATGAGGGCTTCAACAATATCAGGAGCTACTCTACTTCTTTTTCTTCAATTACACGTTCACCTGCACTAAAAGCAGACTCTGATGCTACTGTAGAGACCGGGGGGGTTAGTAGATCACGCGCCATAATAGAAAGAATTGGATAATTCATTGAATTTGCTTTCCACCATTGTAAAATATCTAACTCATCATTTTCTTTAATTCCATATTATGTTTCAAAAAATTTATAAAGTTCTGATTTTTTAAGAGCAGAAGTAATGTTCTTCATTTTAAATTTCATTCTTTGTTAAAAAATATTCATAGAGATACCTACTTGTGTAGATGAGCTACTACCATCATTAATATTACAATCATCATATTATATTATTGATTCATAAGTTGAATAAAATGAATTTAATTCTGATGTTAGTTTTTTAATATTTACAACGGTGGAATCTCCTAAATTCTCAGAAATTAAATCAATAAAAATTTCAACTTCAACTAATTTTATCCTAGGAACCATGGCAGTAGCAAAACAAAAAATCCTAAAAATATTCTGCCAATATTTGTTAATTTTTTCTTCCATTTTCTCAACAGTAGGTTGAAAAGAATCATTTGTCTTATTACGTGCAAAAATGCTAGTAATTTCTAAAAATTGTTTAAGAACAATTGGCTTATAACGTGCAAAATAATCATTTGTCTTAGCCGTTGACTATTTTTTTAATTTACATTTAAGATACACAATATTTCAAAAAGAGTTATCTTGATCTATTGGTAAGGAGTGTGGTTTGTTAGAGAGAGGTTAAGGGTTCAAGCTCCAATACATGCATAATTTTTCTAAATTTTTAGATGAAGGGAGAATGCCACAGGCCGGGTCGGGCTGGGCTCTAGGCCCGAAATGTGAGGCCCGTGAAGGCCCGAGCTTGAACCTACCTGGTGTTGTTTATACACGGGCCATGCCGGTCCGTTCTTTAACGGGTCGGTTCAACTGGTTTCGCGGACTGAACCGACCCACTTGCCACATCTACTTACATGATAAGAAACCAAACCTATAAAAATATCATAAAACTCATAGTCAAAATCCATCTCCTTCTATACATGAAAACTTTAGCCTCTAACACTACAAGAAAAATGGTATTTTGTGACGTTTTAACGATGGCGGTTGCTACAACTGTTGCCAAACAAATTCAGTAAAAGTTATACCGGCAGTTTTTAAAAACCGTCGCTAAATAGTGTATTTTAAGTGGCGGTTTTCAAGATATTACTTTTAGCCGCAGTTTTAAAGAATCACCGCTAAATAGTCATATTCCATGACCTTTAACGCTTGTAAAAGATCTTATTAACGGTGGTTTTTAATATATTAGCGGCGGTTTAGAACCGCAGGCAAAAGTAGCTTAAATCTCTAGCCCCCAATTCGCGAATTCACTCTCTCTTTCACTTGTTCTCTTGTTTCTCTCATTTTCTTAGGCGACTCTCAGGAGATTCATAAACGAAGCTCAGATCTGGTCGCTTGTCACTTCCCCGTGATAGATCTCCGGTCATCCTTGCCACTTATCGACATCGGTGAATCTCTATTTCTCTATCTCGTTTCTATTCTCTCTCTCTCTATCTTGTGTGCTGCAATTTTCAGCCCTTCATTTCATTGATTTGGTCTACCTTTTGTTTTATACGCCATCTAATTCACATGGATATTGTTGTTGAGTATACTCAGAAACACCAGAGAAGAAGATTTGGTTTGGACTTGAAATGGATAAATATTTATCAACTGTAATAATTATTTTACTAATTTTAATGAACTATTAATGGAAGAGTAAACTCGCAGAGAGCTTCATCGGTTTCAGATTGTTCGGTGGAGGTGGAGATTGAAGCTGGGGAAATAAGTGAGTAGAACTCCTAAATTTCTCTAATATTAATTTAATTAATTCTATCATTTTTACTTTTGTGGAACTTGAAGTTTGTTTGATAAATGTTTTAATCCTAAATTAAAATTAATTTTATTCTAAAGAATTTAGATTTTTTTCGTCTGAGATTTAGAGAAATTGTGACTATTCACAAAGAGTAGAAACATAAACAACTACTGGGATTATGTCCAAGTACACTGATCTAATGCTTACTGCAATGTGCATTTTCAAAGGTAGGGAATCTCTATCTCTATATGTGATTCACTTTCTCTTTTGTGAAAGTGGAGGGGATTTTGACATCTTGATGCACTATTCTATGCCTTGGTTAAAAGAGTAGATTATATCTTGACTATATACATTTGCGACTTGAGTATTTTTTTATTCCTTTCATACAGAGTCAAGTTGACATTGTTTATTTTTCACCTTTATATTAAAGATGATATTTTTTATCCAGAGATGGATGATAAGGTGTGTATATGTGTGATTCTTGAATTTTGATGGCGTTATCTGGCGTACGCTCCAATTACCCAATCGATTTTCATTGACAATGATCTTGATTCTTTTATCTCGTAGTCTATTTAACAAAATTGAAGATAGATATCAAAATTCACTTTGAGAAGTAGTGATAAAAGATTTGTCTAGCAAGTTTTACCCTTCTAATTACCTTAAATATAACAAAAAAAATCATCTAGCACGGTTCATAAGACTTTCAAGATTTAGAAGTGAACTGAAAATGAAACTAGTAACTTGAATATCTGTTTGCAAGTTGTAATATTTTGATATATTTGTTTATTTCAATTTCAGATGAATTTGGTAGCAAATTCAATAACATGTATATTGCGGAGTTTAAAGATGTGTGGGTGGACAAGGTAAAAGAGTAAAGTATCATTCTTGTTCAATATTGAGAGTCCTTTTCTTTTTCGATGTTGTCTGAAATTGGAAGTTACTTTTGAAATGTATGTGAAAACTTTTATAGTTTCTGAAACTATCTGTCTAGCTCTGGCATAAGAATGAACTGAACTATAAAGGCTGAGTTTCATTTACATCTTGCGGATACTTCTATAAATTTCACTTTTTGTGAAGGCTGAATTGAACTAATTACTGGTGTGTTATTAAAAAACTGAGTTTTCTCATTGTGGAACTATGGTTCATACTGGGTTTAAAGATTTAGTGAAGTTTATAATTATTGCTACAATACCATTTAACACTAAGCAATCATGTTCTATTTTACTTTGTTTTGTAGAGAGATTGTATATGCATTGTAACTGGCTATTGTGAAGGGGGAGACATGTGAGTAACAAAACTTCCATCAATATGCTTTCTACGACAGTAGCAAAACCTCTATCATTTCTATAGATTGTGTAACTGGCTTAGTGTTTATAGTGTTGAAAGTTGGAAACTTAAGAGAGAATTGAAGCACTTTTATATCCAGAATGTTCAAATTTGAGAGTTTGTGAGAAAGGTGAAGCACTTCTATATCCATGAATGTTTAAAGTTATGAAATTTGGTCAAATTCATAGTAATTTTTCTGAAAATTCATAGCAGTTCTATATTCATTGTGTTAACTTCTCTTCATTCTTCAATGTATATTCTACTTGTTTAGTTGGTTGATTCTTAGTTTTGAGTTATGTATAGACATAGTGTGACTATCTCTTTTGCTCTTGTCTATTTCACTGTTTCAATACTTCCTATTGTATCATAACTTCTTGTTAGCTAGAGTAAGCCCTTTCAAATATGTTATTGTGTGGATCCCCAGGTAAAATTTTCAATTACTCACTAATATTTCTTTGATTTTTAGCTTCTAGGTGTTTCTAATTTTCTTCAATTTGTTCGATTATGTGTTCTTTTACTATGATCAAAGCTCTCATTCATGTGATGGAGAGGTTCACTTTTAAAATTCCTTGTTGATCTCTTTTCAAGTATAATAATTGAATTTGGTTTCTTGTTTGCTTGTATAGTTGATCATTCAAATTTAGGTTTTTTAGTTTCTTTTTCCAATTGAATCTCTTAAGATTTATAATTAATATATTTCTTATGTTCTTGTCCAAAAGTTATCAAAAGTGTTCTTCTGCTTTCATTATACTTCTTTCCAATTGAATGCTCGTATATGGATAGGAAATGACAAATGATGTTGGATTTGCTATTAGGCTAGTGTTTATGTTGTTATTAAACAACCCAATTTTTTTAATATGATAACTTTAGCGGCGTTATGTAAACCGCTGCTATTTTTTTTAATATTATTAGACTTTTTTTGAGGTTTAAAACCGTCGCAATAGGTGATTTTCCCTTTTGTGAGTAGCTGTTTAAAACCGCCAGTAAAGAGAACTTTTTGCCATTTTTTGGACTCTTTACCAGATAGAAAGAAAACCGTCAGAAAAGACCCCTTTTGTCGGCGGTCCTCCGGTGGGTGGAAAAATCGTCGCCAAAAACCTTTGCGGCGGCTTTGTATCCGCCGCAAATCTTTTTGACAACGATTAAAACTGTTGCCACAATTCACCCAAAGTTATCAAACTAAATTTAACTTGAAATTTATTTATTTATCATTTGTTATTTTTTTGAATCATTAAATAGGTGAATGAATTTAAAATATTAAATGCATGCTTTCAATTTATCGTAGTTTTAAAAGTAACCAATTATTTAAAAATACGTGTCAATAATAAGGTTATTTTGAGTAATGTAACATAATAAGTGGATAAAATTGTCTAAAAATGATTCTCATATCCCCCCACTTGTGATATATTATAGATATAGATTAAGGTTTTAAGTTGAGGGAGGATAAAAATAAAAAAAGTTTGGGTTAAACTTGAAAATAAAAGGCCAAAACTTAAAACTTACTCGGGTCATAATTAAAAAATCAATGGGGTCAAAAATAAAAAAATAAAAAAAAAGATAAAAATAAAAACTACTATAAATTAATATTTTTTAGTGGGGCCACTTGACCCCACCTCACCTACGTGGCTCCAGCCTTGCGGTATAAGTGTAGGTCGTTGGCGAGACGTGGAAAAGCTTAAAAGAGTTCGAATGAGGACTCAACTCATAGAAGGTTATGCTAAAAGTTCTGTCATTTGTAGTGTCAGTCAAAAGAAAGATACAAAAATAAACAATAAAATATTGAGCAAAAAGAATAATTTTAGGGCGTGATTAAGTAATTAATTAAGTTTTAAGTAATGTGATTATTTAATTGAGTAAAAAAGAATAATTTTAGGGTGATCAAATAATTAACTAAATTTTAAGTGATTAAGAGATGTGACAATCATTTATAGATTGGTGTTATATGACTCATTAAAATGATTTGATAATTTAACTTATGAATGATCATCATGTTACTTGTTCAACTAAAACTTTACCAATTATTTGGTCGTTGTAGAATTACAAGAGCAAAAATGATCTTATAAGATAAAAAAAATACATGATGACTTTTCCATGATTTTGGTTTTGAGCCATAAGCATGGATGGTTTGTGGCATGTATTATGAAGGCACCAATTTGCTTGATTCCAGGTCGATTTTGATGTTGTTAGCTTTTAGTTTTGTTGATGGAGGGTCTATTCTATAGAGGTCCTACATACTTATTTTATCTCTATTTGGCTGGTTGGTTTGTGTTGGTACTTTAGTACAGTGATGGACGTAACCAGTTACGATTGAATGCATGCATGCATATGCCAGAGTGCTCTTTTTGACAAGTGTTGATTTGATATTTGATTAGTATTAGTTAGAACTATGTAAGCATGTTGGCTTGTGTTATAAAGGTTCCACGTGTAACTTTGTGTTAGTTAGAACTATGTAAGCTGTTTTTTAGCCTGGGTTCTGCATTGACCTCTTGGCTGTTTTTTTGGCGTCAACTTTTGTTGACCTTATTTTGAATGTTGACTACTGTTAAGCCTAGGATTTTAGGACTTTTACTTGTAAAAGCTTTATTTTATAGGTTTTTTTTTTGTAATTTACTGGGATATGCCCATTGTACTTATGTAAGTATCTTCTCGGTTTATATAAAATTTTCAATTATCGAAAAAAAGATAAAAATACATTAAAAATCCCCAAGAATGTTATCTTCATTTCCTAATTCTACTATACTCTTAGGCCACCTCACAGATTTGCAGATCTCACCCCGTCATCGTCTCTCGTCACACCTGTACACTGCCACCTCGCCATTGCCGCTGCCACCATCAGCGCGCAATCATTATCACTCACCCTTCTCCCACACATGTGGTTTTAGCTTGTTTCCTCGCAATGGATTCGTCTTGGTCCTATTCGATTTTGTTGTGGATTCTATTATTGGTGTCTTTGTCGTGGTTTCACGAGTGATTGTTCCTGCCTTTCAAAGTAAGTAATTTGTTTATGATGTGTTAAAAGCTTGTTAACTATGTGTAAACAAGTTGTTCACAACAAGTTGTTCACCAGTTGTTTTCTAAGTAAACACATTTTTACACCATGTAACTTAATGTTTACTAAGTAAATAGGTTGTGTACTCGATTACAGACCGTTGATTCTATGCAAACAGTTTTTATATTAATGGCATATTTACTAAATGGTAAATGTAATGAATGATATGAAAATGGTAAATGATAAGGTAAAAGAAGGAAATGATAAATGTATGAAAGGATAACAATCTTTCTCTTAGATGTATTTACTAACTGTTTGTAATCGGAATCAGAAATGAGTTGTAGTTCTCTTTAATCTGTTTACTAACCATCAACAATCGAAATTAAACATGTAAAATTACATGTTTAGCCTAATATGAACTTTTTTACCTTTTGTGATTTGTTTTTTTATATTTCTATGAACCTATTTACTTTATTACAAACTTAAGTTTAATTTTTAATTTATAAATAATTTAATTTAATTATTCAAAATAAATTCTATAATTTAATTTTTTGAATTATGAAAATTTTGAACTTCAATTATATTTTAAGTAAAAAATCACAACATAATATTACATCGTCATATTATGAAAATATATGTATCACATCGATAATTTAAATATGTCACAATATATAATAAAACATTGTCTCAATTACTACTTAAAAAATATAATTAATAGGTCCAATGTATAATACAAATATCTATTATTTTCATTCCTACAAATGCTCCACAATTCATCATTCTTACAAAAAGAACGACATCAAACATGCACAATTCCATACAAAATACTCTCATAGTTATAAAGTCTAGCATCACAAATGAAAGATACTAACACAAAAAAGAGTTATAAAGTTTTAATATTTCCCTTGCTAGGCTACTACCCATCTTAACAACTAAAAAGACATCACATACCATACTCAAGCAAAAATCAAACATACTCCTTCTTCTCTCCTATATCCATAGTAAAGAAGACCCTCAAGATATCATGTTTCATTTTCAAAATGTTTGTGGCGACAAAAATGTCTAATCCCGTTAAGCCCTCTATATTAGCCAGCTCATTCTTCAGTCTTGCTTACAACTCAACCACCTCTTTCTCATTTGATAGGGCATTAATGAACCCATCAATTTTTGGAGCAATTGATGCAACCGACTCCATCATGATCCTGAAATTACTATTCATATCATCCAATTTAGCTTTACATTTACAAGTGTTCTTTGTAAAGTTAGGAGTTTTATCTACACAATTAGAAAATGGAGTAGAAGGATTGGGTGGAGTAGAAGGATTGGGTCGTTGAGAATGGACATCTCGTCATCCCCATTTATATTAGAAAATGGCATCTCGTCAATCGGAAAATCATCATATTGAACCTAATAGGACTGATCCAGTTGTACGTCTTCCTCATCATCATCAATGTTTCCAGCATTAGCACCATTGGCCCAATCTCTTCCATAAATCTCAGTGGAAATGGTTTTCCGTATAGTCCACTAGCACCGTTATGAATCTACAAATTGAAAGAAGTGAAAAAATTGAATCTATCCAATAAGATGTATATGGCATTTTACCTTCACCTAATCACGATCCTTCTCATTTTATGTTCAGATTTGTTTCCCATTTCTTCTATTCTCTGGTAAGCTGAAGATGCTGGTGGGGTTGGAGATTTTTTTTCGTTCTTTATATTTATTTACCAAAAAACACAGAAAATCTACCAAATAATTAAACCTAGAAATCAAAACGATTTTGAACATAACATACCTGGTTTGAGGGAGTCGATGAGGCAACCGTTGAGTCGTCGGAGATAAAGAGCTCACTACTACAACAAGAGAAAACCACTCTCACTACTGTAATGAGAGAAGCCCCGATGGAGATAGAGGAAATGTAGGGTTTGTTGGTCTAGTAAAGGTAAGAGGGTAGGATAAAAGAAAGAGAATAGTGATAGAGTGGTAAGAACAACCAGACCTCGCATTAAAAAAGATAAAGGATAAAATTTATTACTACCTAAAAGATAATAAATGTAAAGTGACATACGAGAGAGAGGCAATGAATATCGAAGGACGTAAATTTGAGAGAGGGGGAGAGTTATCATGTGATGGATAAGAGACAAAAAGAGAAAAAATTATGAAAATCAAGAGAGTGAGAGTTTAGAATGAGAGACGAGAGGGAGAACCTTTTTTAATTTGAAGATATCTTAAAAGCAAGAGAGATGGGGGTGCAAAAATCGAGGGAGAAAGAATAGGCAAACATGAGAGAGAAAGTTAAGGAGTATTTGTTAAAAGGCTATTAAAATTTTCACTTAAAAACATTGAGGGCCCATATTTGTTGGTTTCACCCAAACCAAGAACCAGCCAGCGCAATGGAAACATTTCGCTAGTGGATCAGATATTTAGTAACAAAATTTTTTCACAAAAAAATATTTTGTCTGATTCATTCTATTTGTGTACTGATTTAATATGAAATTAAATTCACTTTCGGGTGATGGGAATATCGATTCTTTAAATTTTTTAAGAATAATTAAATTTTTTAAACTCTTCAAGAATTATAAGGTTTTTTGAATCCTCATATCTTTCACGCTTAATGTTCGATACTAGATGGATGGACGTGTGAGTGTTTAATGAAACATGATGGATCACATTCACTTTTTTCGAATCTAATTATAAACTCAATAAATGAGAAGATGAGAGAGGGATAAGAAATATCCTTTTCATTTTCTCTCTTTGGCTGAAAAGATCTAAGAACCAAATATATTGTTCTCTCAAAAATTATTGAAAATTCTTAGAGAGAAATCACTGTCTACATGATTTTTTTGCGTATGAAAGTTTTCATCTTCTCCTGCTTTTATATAAATCACTTTTTATTTTTAAAGGAGGAGATTAAAATTGGATCTATTAAAAATTAGTACTAAGTTTCTAGAGAGAGAGTCTCCCCTCTCTCTAGAAACCTAATTTCAAAAAACAAGTCTTCACCGCCCACCCAATTGTGCTGTAGCTAGAGTCTAACCTCGAGCTTCGACGATCTCTGGTGCTGGGCTCCGTGTTCTCTCCTACTCTCCCGTCACGAGCTGCTTGGTGATGCTACGATGGATGGTCTTTTGGTGAGGCCAAGATTCTGCTAGGAGACTCAGGTTTGGGCTCCTTCATCACTGATTTTCTCCACAGATCTTGTTAAAAATTTATGAATTTCTCCACAAACAAGAATTTGTTAATTACCAGGATTGAGATCGTTCAATATATATTCATCAATATGATAAGATTTGAGTATTTTATATTCTAACGATATTATTAGCAATTCAAACTTATCACGTTCTAATTCTATATAATCTCATTATATAAAATATCATTATTCTAATGTCTCCATATTAACAGTCTGAATAAAACTATTCCATTCTTAATAAAAATGAGATGTACTTATAATTATTGATGAATTTTATATCTCAACTTTAATTAATAATTACAGATATTTTTTATTGATATCGGTAAATAATATCCTCTTGTATATAACTTTATATACAATGTCAAAAGTCACATAAAATAATCATGACATTTTTATGTTATCTATGGAGTAGTACATGCATGCAAATATTAAACAAAACAATACTTCATATATTAACTACGAATTATGTCTTTACATCATCATATGTTTAAAGAACATTATTCCTAACAATTTCTGCATATAAAACTTAAAATATAGCTGCTTGGTTTCCCTTTCTTCTAACCTCATATTTCAGGTTTTGATAAAAAGAAACCATATATTCGGGGCTTAATCCAACTATGGGTGTCTATTTATATTCTATAAAAAAACACTTCCATTTGAAAAAAAAAACTAATGCGAAATGGATTTTAATTTTAGAAAAATAACATTTTTGGTTCTGAATTTTTACATGTTCTATAGACAGTGAACTGGTACTGTAGGGGAGAAAAAACACTTGAACTAAAGGTCATTCAATAATATTTTTGAACAATGTCCAATACTCATATTTCTCGGGTAGGACCCACATTAAGTCCAAATCGATGACTCATCCGTGACTGAAGTCACCATAATGACTGAGGCACCTTCCATGACCATATCGATGAAAACGACCTCACATATACTTACACTACCAAGGTCACATGAATGATGAGGTAATCTCATACCTAGGTTTGTGATTACTCGAGATAGGCGATATCATTTTCTGTCACGATAAGATATAATAATCAGTCATACAAGGAAATAATATGTACATATCAAACCTATCAGGCAATTTCAATGATTGTTAAAGATGACAAGATGATAATCAAAATATCCTAATCAAATAATATTCTCCATGAATATCTCCATTCTTTATCAGAATAAAGAAGAAGATGCATTGAACCTGGCGTTTGACTGATTAGAAAACCATTATAAATATATTATGATCTCCATTAAATGATAAGCAATTCTCCATGTTTCTAATATTCTTTAAACACTCTGCTAAGTTGATCGTCGATCGTCGGAGTGCATTAAATGGGATGCCACCTCAGTGCCATACCTACTACTTTAACGACCGTTCTTAATTTTTGTAGAACCATAGACGAATCATCAAGCGATGCATGCCGATTCTCTAGACAGTCGATGCTGACATATTTTGACATCAACAATTTGAAGCGGTTTGTGAAAAATGAAGATCTCCCTTCTACAAATTGATCAAAAAATTATCCATCATCACGATGGTCGCTGCAACGGTGAAACGATTCATATATCTGATACAAAAATGAGGAAGACGAAGGAGAATGTTTTGGATCGGCATAAAATCTGTTTTGGCGAGTTATCATTGAGTCGGTGCCGTCGTAGATCAACGTAAAAAAATCAACAATCGTGGGGAATCGTTTGAATCCACGAGTTGCCGCCACGGTAAAACCTCATCAAAAGGTCTTGAACGGCCGTGGAACCTCCACCATCATCAACCGTGGTTGTGTGGTCCACTGCCGAACCATCCACGGCCTTGCCCACGACGGCATAGGGACTGTCCAGGCCAAGAATGGCCGCGAGAACCTCCATCATTGCCGAATGAGAGGATCTCAGATCTACTACGATTGACACGTTTTCTGACTACAAAACGGGTAGAGATGTTAATATGGTGATTTCAGGCGGTTTGAAGCTTTTACGGCCGACAAAGGCAGCCGGACGTTTTCTCACACGGCACACGCGTCGACACCTGTACCGGCTTTCTTCTCTACCCGATCCCAGATTACCGGGTTAACATACCCAGCAAATGACGCGTGGATCCATTAAATATGCCCAAGAGGGCTCACTAAAATGGCCGTGGAGAAAAAGAAAGGAGACCCCACACATAAGGGCCAAGCAAGGAGCCCAGGAGAGCTTCAGCCCGCGCACAACCCGTTATCCACCCAAGACCCACGATGCTCTTCATGCCCACTGGTAGATTTAATTCATGGGCTTGCAAAGCCTTCAAGAAAAATTACAGAAGATGAGTTGCTACAACCTCATTCAAAATTTGGCCTCAAACAAATATTTATTGTAGAGATGATACTCAAACAGTTAGTATGGCATTAAAGGAAGATTTATTTAAGTATTGTTTATTTTTTACTCAATGTAATTTATTTGTAAAATTTCTCTTCAATTAATTTACACTATTTTATGTGTTTTTAATGTCAGGAGAATAATATAGTTATTTTCATAAATATTATTTATCATTTTAAACAATGGCAAGTTTCAGGATCAAGACGCGACCACAAAACTCAGATATGTATTATCCTGAATTTTTTATATTATTTCAAAATCAAGAGTCACATCGATGATCTCCATTAAAATTTTGAGATACATTATTTATTTTGTATGCTCAATTTTATTATTCTTTGAATATTTTTAGAGCACTTTAATTCAATATGATATTAAGCATGAATTTATTACAAGCAACGAGATCCTAGGACATAATAAAAAGTCCGAAAATCTCTTAATTATATTACTATGACGCCTCAACACAATGTCTATAAATCGTTTTGGTCCGCTCATTTGGGGATAAGAAACTAGAATAGAAATACAATGTAAATCCACCAGGAATATATAAGTGCAGTTAAAACAGGAAAAATGCTCCCACGAGAGAGCAAATATGATTGTAAAAACTCGAGAGGTCACAGATTACGCAGATGCTCCCACGAAAGAGCAGTCTTAATTATAAAAATCCAAGAGGTCACAAATTACACAAATGCTCATGTGAGACATCAAGCAAGTCCCGAGAGGTCATTGATTACAAACGCTCTGGAAAAAGAGCAAGCAAAATTATCTAGACCTGAGAGGTCCACTACCCAGACTCCTTGGCCAACACGGTAAAGGAAAAGATGAAGAACAAAAAGTGAAAGTCCTATATAGGGTTCAATGACCTGAATAAGGCATGTCCAAAGGACAACTTCCATATTCCAAAAACTAATCAATTGATGGACGCTACAACAGGGCACGAGATGCTCAGTCTCATGGATGATTTCTCTAGGTACAATCAGATACCCATGCCTTACTCAGACGAATAGAAGATATCATTTTTCTCTGAGAGGAGGAATTAATGCTACAAAGTTATGCTGTTCGGACTGAAGTACATAGGAACCACCTATCAACGCTTAGTTTACAAAATGTTCCAAGAGTACATGCGGAACACGATGGAAGTGCTTGGAGAGTTCAACATAAGATATGAACCTTGGACGACAATCAAGGCTCAAACACTAGCTGACTTTATAGTAGAGATGACGCCACCCTAAAAGAAAGTGGAGTCAGGTCGTACAGAATATGTCACGCAAGATGACATAATTGATAGAAGCACGGGGAAAGAACCCTCATACATGGAAGGGGCGCTTAACGTGGATGGCTCTACAAACACACGGAATTAAAGTTGAACTGATACTCAAAACATCAGAGAAGACCATAACTCAAAGGGTGATATGGTTCGCATTCAGGACATCAAACAATGAAGCCAGATATGAAGCATTTTCGTGATTAGTTAATGTTAAATTTGGTGTGTTTATTATGTTACATTCATGCATCACATTTACTTTTCAAATTCTAGATATTTATCAATTATATTGAACCATGTATGTTTTAAATTTCAGTTATCATTATTTTACCTATGATGGGTAACATTGTTACTGCTTTACTCGCTCTCGAGAAATTGAAAGGTGATAATTTCATACGTTGGAAACCAGATATGAAATTGATGCTAATTTGTGAGAACCATAAGTTCGTTCTTACTGAGAAATGTCCCGAGAAGCCTCATGTTAATGCCTCTAAGAATGTTAGGGACAAATATGATGCTTGGATCATATCAAACAATAAGGCGAAGTGCTATATACTTGTGAGCATGAATGATATTCTGAGAACCAAGCATGAAAGCATGGAGATTGCCTATGAGATTATGGAATCTCTACAGGTGATGTTTGGGCATCAGTTAGATCAAAGTTGTCATGAGGCCACTAGGAGCTATATGACAACTAAGATGAGAAAGGGTACTTCTGTCCGAGAACATGTTTTGAACATGATCAACATAATGCACGAGGCAGAAGTACATGGCGTGACCATTGATGAGAGGACTCAAGTTAGCATCATACTAGAGTTGCTCACACCAGCTTTTTTAGCGTTCACGACCAACTATGTTATGAACAAGTTGCAATTCAACATGACCCATTTGTTGAATGAACTGCAGACTTTGGAGTCAATCAACCTTTGAATGATCAAAGAGGGTGAGACAAATATTGTTGAGCAAAAGTCTTCTTCCACTGTTAAAATTAACAAGAGGAAGAAGATCGATGGAAAGGGCAAAAGAACGAACAAGAAAGGGAAGAAATCCAAGAAGAAAAAGAAAGACAACAAGCCCAAGGGAAAATGTTTCCACTGTGGGGTTGAAGGTAAATATGATTTACTTGTTCTTGAAGCTTGTTTAGTGGAATATGATTTGTCATCATGGATACTTGATTCAAGAGTCACTAACCATGTATGTTCTTCTTTGCAGATGCTTGATTCGTCAAGGAAACTGGCTGATGGCGAAGTCATTTTGAGAGTAGTGGTGCGTTCGTGTAAGCTAAAGTATTAGGGACAGCCCATTTACTTTTTAAATATAATTATTTAGTTTTGAACGATGTTTATTATGTTCCTAGAATTTTGAGAAATTTGATTTCTCTTTCATTTTTGCAAGAACAATTATTCAAAGTTTCTTTTATTAATAAAGAATTTGTTATTTCTAAGAATTGATTCGATATGTGTCATGCAAAAGTTATAAAGCGGGCTGTATATGCTTAAACTAACTGAACGTGCGTTAAATAATTCTGAATTATTTAAAGTAGTAAAACCTAAAAGTAACAAACGACAAAGAGTTTTTCACGATGATGATAACACATATCTATGGCATATTAGGTTGGGCATATTAATCTATATATGTTAAATAGGTTAACAAAGCATGGGGCTTTGGGTGAACTAAATGTTGGAATGCTTCCTGTTTGTTAATCCTGTCTAGAGGGTAAAATGACCAAGAGACATTTCACAAGAAAGGGCTAAAGTGCCAAGGAACAACTTGAGCTAGTACATAGGGATGTCTGTGGACCGATCAATGTACAAGCTAGATGTGGGTATGAGTATTTTGTCACTTTTATTGACGATTACTCAAGATATGTTTATACTTACCTAATGCAAAGAAAGTATGAAACTTTTGAAAAGTTTAAAGGCTTCAAAGCTGAAGCTGAAAAGTAATTAGGTAAATAATTGAAAACTCTTTGAATACTTGGATTTAGAATTCAAAGATTATTTTCTAGAATGTGAAATCTTATCCCAACTGACGGCACCTGGAACACCACAGCAAAATGATTTTGTAGCAAGGAGAAATTGAACTTTATTGGATATCGTTAGGTCGATGTTAAGCTACTCATTACTATCACTTACATTTTGGAGATATACACTATACACGGCCACTTATATTTTGAATGCATTGCCTTCTAAGTCTATACACAAGACACCTTTACAGTTATGGAATGGCTCCAAACCTAGTTTACGTCATTTCTGTATATGAGGGTGTTCAGTTCATGTTCTTAGATCGAAGACTGGAAAGTTAGACTTAAGGTCTGAGGTATACATATTCGTAGGCTATGCTCCAAAGACTAGAGGTGGGTACTTTTATAGTCATAAAGATCAAAATGTGTTTGTGTCGACAAATGTAACATTCCTTGAGCATGACCTTATATAAAACTATAAACCTCGTAGCAAAGTAGTTCTCGAGGAATTAACGACTGATGAGATCAGACCACCTTCAATCTTTACTAATAAACGACAAACCAGAGAAATCACAGTTCTCTATGAACTAGAAGCACATGTCCTGGTGTCAGACACTGATAAAGACAATCCATTATCTTATGAAGAATCAATGAATGATCCTGAAAAGGAGAAATGGCAAGAAGCCATGAACCAGGAAATGGAATCTATGTATTCCAATTCCATTTGAAAACTTGTAGATCTACCTGAATATGTCAGGCCCATTAGATGTAAATGGATCTTCAAGAAGAAAATAGGTGCAGATGGGAAATTAGAGACTTTCAAGGCATGATTAGTAGCTATACACAAAGGGATGAAGTCGATTATGAAGAGACATTCTCCCCTCTGACCATGGTGAAATCCATTCACATCTTTTTGTCTATAGCCGATAGTTTTGACTATGAGATATGGAAAATAGATGTCAAAATAATTTTTTTTGAATGACTCTCTTGAAGAAAGCATCTATGATGCAACTAGAAGGGTTCGTACAAAAGGGGCAAGATCAGAAAAAATTATTTATGGATTAAAGAAAGCATCTAGATCTTAGAATTTTACTTTTGATGAGATTATAAAGTCTTATGGCTTCGAGAAAAATGTTGACAAAGTCCGTGTTTATAAATACATCAAAGATAAGATAATGGTTTTCTTAGTTCTTTATGTTGTGATATTCTACTCATTTGGAATGATTTAGAAATTCTATCAAAAGTAAAGAAGTGGTTAGCTTAGAAATTCTAAATGAAAGATTTGGGAAAAACGAGCTATGTTCTGGGTTCCAAATCCTAAGGAATAGAAAGAACAAGCTCTTGGCTCTTTCTCAGACATCTTATATTGATAAGGTGCTGGAAAGATTCTCTATGGAGAATTTCAAGAAAGGTCAACTACCTACCAGACATGGAATTGTCTTCTTCAATGAACAATGTCCTAAGACACTTCAGGAGAAAGAGGATATAAGAAAGATTCTTTATGCTTCAGTAGTTGGAAGTCTCATATATGTTATGTTCTTTACGAGACCGGACATCTGTTATGCAGTGGGAAATGTCAGTTATTATCAATTGAATACAGGTTTGGAACACTAGATTGTAGTAAAACACATTCTCAAGTATCTTAGGAGAATGAAAAACTATATGCTTGTTTATTTAGGTGGTGACCTGAACCGTACTGGATATACTGATTAGAAATCCGATGTGGATAGCCGAAAGTCGCATCTGGGTCATACACCGAGGTGATCTAAATGTTATGAAGATAACGCAGGATCATAATTTGGCTTTGAGTGGTATGTAGATAATGTTGGATCAGAACCTAGCTGACTCATTTACTAAGACACTTCCTACAAAGTTGTTTGATTCTCATGTGTGAAACATCGGATTAAGAGAGATGCCACATTTACTTTATGGCAAATGAGAGTTGTTGGGGGTTATGCCCTCAAAGCATTTATATTGTCATTTTGATATGAAGTTTATTGAAGATTACATTTTCTTATAATCATTCTTTT
Organism: Datisca glomerata; assembly: GCA_003255025.1. Lineage (NCBI taxonomy): Eukaryota > Viridiplantae > Streptophyta > Magnoliopsida > Cucurbitales > Datiscaceae > Datisca > Datisca glomerata. The sequence goes on from QANY01010581.1 coordinate 1,061,460, forward strand.
AAATTATTGTTGAATAATGTATATAACTATCTGAAAGTTTCATATTCATTAATGAGACTATGATCTTGTATTAGTATGAGAGAATTACGATCATAGAGAATAAATAAAATTGTTAGCAACATATTTAAGTATGAAATCTTTAATGAATGGTTGCTAATACGATTCACTAAGCATTATGAATGCATGTGATCTAGATCCGGATCATTGATGTGGATAGATATCTTAGTGAATGTTCTTTATATAATAATCATATATGACTAGACCGATGTAAATTATTATCTTTATCAATGTGCCATTTATCATAAAAATTTAATACACATCAATTAGATGATTATATGTAGATCAGTCTGAATCTTGAGTAATCATGAACTCATATTCATTCATTTAAATTACATTTTCTTATAATCATTCTTTTAAATTATTGTTGAATAATGTATATAAATATCTAAAATTCCATATTCATTAATGAGACTATGATCTTGTATTAGTACGAGAAAATTACGATCATAGAGAATAAATAAAATTGTTAGTAACATATTTAAGTATGAAATCTTTAATGAATGGTTGCTAATACGATTCACTAAGCATTATGAATGCATGTGATCTAAATCCGGATCATTGATGTGGATATACATCTTAGTGAATGTTCTTTATATAATAATCATATATGACTAGACCGATGTAAATTATTATCTTTATCAATGTGCCATTTATCATAAATATTTAATACACATCAATTAGATGATTATATGTAGAACAATCTGAATCTTGAGTAATCATGAACTCATATTCATGTCTATTGGATCTTTTGATTCACTCGTTAAGGTTTATTTGGAAAACATGTTAATGACTTGTTCTTTGGAGATTTAGTGATATGGATGGCTGTGAACATAATCTTACAAGATTTAGAATCCAAGCTTTCCTAACGGATCGTATATTGGTTTCCTTAAGTGTTAATTCTGTAACTGAATGGTTATTGAACTCAAATTTAGAATAAGATTATGAATTAGACTTTCACTAGTGGATTAATAGTACTTAAGGATCAAAAGGTAATTAGAAGGGTAAAACGGTAAGTTTAAATAGTTCTAATTTACGAACCAATAATTGGAGAACAAAACTATATAAAATGATTATATCAGTGGACTACTTGAGAATACTCTGTAAATACAATTTGTAATCTCTAAAAGTGCGATTCCATATTTATAGTTGAGTAATAATGAAATTAATAAATAAGATTATTCGATTAAAGAATTTAATGAATAATCTAGTTTATTGGAGCTTAGAATTATAGGTTCATGGTCCCCAAGTCACCTCTATACTATGCAGGCTAGGGTGTGAATATTTCATGACATGAGAAAATGACTGACTTTCAAATAAATTTTTATTCTGTGACAAGTACATATGTATGAGATAATTATGCGTGATTAGTTAATTAAGAATTAATTAATTGAATTATATATGTATATATATATTAATTGAATTAATAGATATATAAATAATTATCGATTTTTTTTCTAATTATCGATAAGTAAGACAAAATATATAATTTGTGATATTAGATAATTAAATTATTATTAGATAATAATCTGGATAAACTAAATCTGTTATTTATGAAATAACGGATAATTTAGTTGATAGAGATGATCATATATGTTAATTTTGAATTAATAAATATCTAGATATTTAATTTGATTAAAATAAATATTTAATACGTAGTAATTATCACTTATCAATCACTGATTGAGTATCAGAGATCGATATGGATTACTATAGTGTCACGTGGCACTACAGTTGTGCCCTGAGGCATTGTGCTGCTTCACGACACAATACAGTGCCATGTGGCACTGCATTGTGCTTAATAGCAGCGGGTCCCACTGCTATTGGTACTTTTATAATATTATTTTAATTATCTCAAAATATCTGATACGTCATTCATTATAAAGAAATATATACTGATATTATTCTAATGGCCTCAGATGTATGAATCAATCAACAATCAATCAATCAGTTGAATGAGAGAATCAATTCATTAATCAAGAGTTGAGAGAAGAACACAATTTCTCAAGGAATGATTTTTCTATGATTAAAAGTTAATCAAATCAAAAAGAATAATCGTCACGTTCTTTTAGAAAATTCTCACAAAAGTTATTCTTAGTAAAATCTCTAGATCTCATGTGTTGAGTACATCTAGAGATAAAAAAGTGTATTCGTTATATTCTACGTGCACACACACGTCTTAGTGCATTGATGATTGATTTTGAAGATCTTGGTGTAGATCTCTGAGTCCGCTGATTGTTGGAACGATTTTGTGGGAACAGATAATCGATTGGTTTTGGAAGGACGCTTGATTTAGACAACAAGATGTATATGATTCCTAACCTTGTACGTTGTAAATTTAATATATAAATATATAATGAATCTTGATTGATTGAAAAACATTTTCAATAAAAATTTTTTTGGTTATCATAGCGTTACTGGATTTTATTTTATTAAAACATTTGATTTTTATATAAAAATTATTTTTTTAAATGGCCTATTGCCACACGCTTCCACCGCGCACGTGCTGTGATGACCAACAATTTTTGAAATGGAAATAGAAAGAAAGCCTATTGGTATAAAACTTAGTCAATATAACACTATAGAGAAAATGCTAACGAAGTTTGGATATTATGATTTAAATCTAGTATCTACACCTTTTGATTCAAAATCACATTTAAAGAAAAATAACGGTGAACCCGTGTCACAATTACATTACTCACAACAAATTAGATCCTTATTATACATAACAAAAGACTCTTGACCTAACATCTCATATGTTGTTGGAAGACTTAGTAGATATATCCATAATCCTAGTAAAGAACATTGGAATATCTTAGAAAGAATATTTAGATATCTTAGAGGAACTATTGACTATACTTTATGTTACAAATGATTCCCTACTATTGTAGAAGGTTATGATGATGCAAATTGGATCACTGATAATATGGATATCAAATCTACTACTGGTTATATATTCTTACTAGGAGGTGCAACCATATCTTAGGGTTCTAAGAAACAAACTATAATATCTAGAAGTACTATGGTGGCTGAATTTATTGCCTTAAATACAACTAGTATTGAGGCCGAGTGGATTAGAAGCTTACTTTGTGACATACCTCTTGTTCGTGAACCTTTTCCATCCATTTCCATTCATTATGACAATAGAGCGGTAATCGAGATAATGAAACAATCACACATAAACAAAAAGATAACTAAGCATATGTTAGGATTGTGCCCTAAAAGCACTGAAATTCTATTATATTATTGAGACATTTAATTTTGATTAATAATAAATAGTTTATTCTTATATTATAGGCAATGCATTCTTGTAAAAGGTCCACAAGCATAATAGTACTTGGTTTATGGGTTCTATAGAGTTTAACTCATGGAAACAAGATATTTAACCAAAAGTCCTTTATGACTTGTAAATACTTAATTTCACAGTCTAGCGAAGCTAGGTGCTTTGCTAAGAGAATATTGTAGTACATTAACTCTATTAAGTAGAGTGGTTTATGTTGGTCACTAGGTGGAGTATCTAGTTGATGTACTAGTATATTTAGAATGCATTGAAATGACTAATGAGTCTGATTTTTAGTAATGTACTATCAAATAAAAATCATGACTCATTGTTAATATTTTATGCGTGATCTCAATCTTGAGAGAGTTATGAGCTCATATTTAATAACTTAGTTGTTTTGATATATTAAGAATGAGACTCTATGAGTCAACATATTCTGTAGGTTGGATAACTGAGTTATTAGATAGTGAGTCCATAGATTCTTAATAGCATAATCTATAAGCACTTTTAATTAAGTGACATAGTATATCTTAGGTAATTCATTTATGTTTAAATAAAATCATTTATGTTTAAATTGTTTAAATAAAAAAAAACACATACAATCGGTTGGGAATTTTTCCCAACCGTGGTGTGCTTTCACACGGGTTACAATTGTAGCCCATGTGAAGAGGTGGTTTTAAATAGTTTTTTAACTGTTTTTTATATAAAACAGTTTTTACTTCACGATTTAAAAAAAAAGTAAGAAGGAATGGTCATTTTTTTACTTGCTCTGAAGCCATTTTCCAGAAAGATGAATTTAAGTAAATAGTATGGCCGAATTTTTTGCTTTGGAAGAAGAAAGAAATGAGTTAGTTTTTTATCTGATTTTATTCTAGTGTTCACCCGTTCGTGATTTTAGTTGATGATTTAAGGAATAGTAAGTAAGACTATACGAGGTTTTGATTTTTTCATCCTCATGCTTCAAGAAGTATTTTTTCCAATCCATTTTTAAATAGGTTATTTCTCGAATAATTCAAGATCCGGTATTTTTCGCTGCATCGATTTCTTAAATTGGTATCAGAAAAAATATTTTTGAATTATTCGAGAAATGCCTTGAGAAATTTTGTTAATGGTTTTGATTGATTTCGATAATCCCAACATGCATAACCATTTAGTTTTTATGTGTAGTTTTCTGTTGGTTATGTAATTAGAGGGACAATCAATGAAGAGATTATTTTTTCCTTTAGGATTCGTATTTAATTTTCATAGATTCTTGTAAACTTTTTTTTGAGAAAGTTAGGATTGATATGATGTAATTATTCATATTGGGTGGAGATCGAAACGATGCCAAAGAAGTATCGAAAGACGGTTAAAAACTCGTGTCCGCGTAGAAGTGGTTGCGCGGTGATAGTTCGGTGTTCAGAAAGAAGACCGATACAAATGTTTCTCTGTCAAATTTGAGTCTGAATTCGATGTATCGGGGAGGGACGAAATTTTTTCTGTTTTCTAGTTTGGTTCATTGGAACGAGATCAACCTCGTGAGGTAGTGTGTGACGGTCGACGGTGGCCAGTGGGTGCAACCCGAAGTGAGATCAAGGGTGTCAACCAGCGATAGATGGTTCCGATGTCAGGGATCGATCTCAGCCTATCTTGAAGATCGGTTTTAGACTTTAAATTAAGATAGGTTATGGTTATGCAAGGCAAGAGTATATTTTAGATATTTATCTTTTATACCCTAATGTTTTGTTTATTATATTTTATACCCAACGTGCTTAGATAATTTTATTTTAGAAACCATGTGGCTTTAGATTTTTAAAAGGATAAGCGTTTGTCATTGCATAATGAAGATAAAATTAAGCATAATCGATTAGGGTATAAAATGGCTAACCCTAGAAGCATGTTATTAATTTTACGTAAATGTAATTTTTAGTTTTAATAATCTCGCTAGATATTTAATTTTCCGTTAATAAAATTATGAGATTATTATAATTTAGATAAAATTATATTAACTTAAATATAATACTAATTGAGCATGCTTATTTAATCAGAGTAGGTTGCTAAAAATTAGGTTGGCTAATTATCTAATGTCACTTAGTAACCCACGGTGATAAAAAACTCACATTATTTAAAAAATCAAGTGGGAGCGAGATTCTTAATCAAAACTCACGGTCTTCATTATTGGATTATCGTAAGGTGCTAGGGTTACTCGTCTTCAATCTCGGAAGCTCCCTAAAGGAGGGTATCCGGAATATCAGATATTACAAGTATGGTTTTCGTAATGATCATCTTGATAAGTGAATAACTAGAAACGATCTGCCTATGCAAGAGTTGTCGACTTATCACAAGTCTGAGGGTGAAATAATGGTATACACTTGACTCGTTTTTATAGTATCTCACCTAAGCGGTTCTTATTACTTATTTTGAGAGACCAAAGTTGAATGTTAGTTAATTGCTAGATATTAATACTAGATTTGTAGGATTACTATGTATTAATATCAGATTGATAATTAATTAGATTGGACTATCCTACCTAATTTTTTTAAAATGTGCGTTCTACCTAAGCGTACGTATGTTTATGAGAGTTGGGATACTGTTGCGCCCATTGCATGATTATTATTTTTTTTGAGTTTTTTATTTTCATGATATGATGTATGCGTTAATTAGAATGTGTCTGTAATGATTGAGAATTTTATTATTTTTAGTAATTAAAATGTTGTTTATGAGCCCATTAGCATCTTTATTGAAAATATTGTCGACATTAATGGATATTAACTAGGACTTTAATATGATCGTAAAAAGAAGACGTACACTCCTAATTAACGCTACTCTAGACCTTTCTTAGAGTTCCACTGAGGAGAATAAAATTAATATTGGCTATGCAGATAGTTTGAATTTTAGCTCAATGTAACATGATGTCATTATATGAAAAATATGTTAGAAATATAGTAAGTTCATTCTCCATGAAACCTGATATAATTATAAATCTCCAGTAAAATGTCTGAAGGGCAATGTTGAACACTAAGATGACAATGAAAACTCTGGCTAATGACCATGTCGTTATGGTTGGTGTTTTTAAAAACGAGACAAAGATTCCTATAGCCAAAAGCGATGGGGGTCCAAGTCGATTTAATCTTGGATACCTAAGCAGATTCTTTAGATTGGTTCATGATTAAACTATAGCACATGCATAAATGTTTAATCGGGCTGAACTGAATTAGGAACTCCAGATAGCTAAGGGAAACTTGAAGACACATATTATGTTAAACGTGACCCAGTCAACTTCTTCTTTTGAGCTTAAGCTTAACCTAGATAAGATGAAGAAGATAAAGATCTCTAAATAGAGTTGACTTAGAATAAGAAAGAGAGAGCAAGCTCTAATGGGAAGTGCTTCTATTATGAGAAGACTGGATAGAAGAAAACCAACTAAAAGATTTTCTTAACTATAAAGAGTTGGAACATTCATCTCATTAAGAAGTGAGCAATGATTGATTATACTACGTCATGGCTTGTAGACTCTGAAATCACTAATCACATTCACAATTCTATGTGAAGGTTCTAGGAAACTAGAAAACTAAATGAGAGGGATTGCATGTTGTTCTTTGGATAAAGACGTATGCATTGTTTTTTTTTGGATGGTACATTTATTTCTAAATTTTTTGTTGGATGATATAGAGTAAAATAATAGTATACATAGTACATTATAGAAGTGAAAGGTTTCAAGCCAATTATATTCTATAACATATGTCATGGTCATATTATCTAAGTATGATTCGAAGACCAGTAAGAGACAGGCTTCATGGTTTAAAATTTATAAACTCTTACAAGTAAGCGAATTCATTACTAATAAGTATATGACCAATAGTATTTTTTTAGACAGAATGACGTAGAGGTCTGTGACGTTAGTGTTGGAGTATATTATTTAAGTGGACAAGTGAAAGTCTAGGTGAGGGTTGGCTATGGGTACAATGTCAATTTTATTGACAAGTACTCTAGATATGATTATGTTTATCTTATGCTTCTCAATTCTGAAACTTTTGAGAAATCAAACAGTTTAGAACGAAAGTCGAGAAGGCATTGGAGAGACACAATATGTTTCTTCGATTTGATTGAAGAAGTAAATACCTCTTTTAATGACATTTACTGACTACAAGGTGAATATCATGATTGTATTCCAGTTGTTTACATTTGAGTCACCCAGAGAATTGTGTAACAGTAAGGAGAAATATTTTCTTTTAACACGATGAGATCTATGTGTAGTTATTTAACTGACCTATTTTCATTTTGATGATTAGCTTTATAGATTACGTATTTTAAATCTAACATCATCTTTGGAAATTCATGAAACATCACAAGAATTATGAAATATTCATAAACTTAGTTTACGTAACCTTCATAAATGTGGATGTCTACCACACGTGCTAAAGGAGAATGTTACAAAGCTACATGGTAGATCAAAATGAAATCTAACTATAGGCTATGCAAAAAATGATTGAGGGTTATTTGTTTTTATACTACCAAGAATAAGAAGTATTTGTAAGTATAAACTTTGTATTCTTGGAAGAAGATTACATTTCAAAAGGAATATATAGACACAACACAAACTTAGAAGAAGTTTCCAACAGCACGTGTGTCACGCAATCAAGTTTGATAATAGATAAGTCCAGAAGTTAGTGAGAATCCAATTAGTCAAGAGAATAAGAATGAAGTACTTCCTTGTAGTACAGAACCTTTTTGTAGTAGGAGCGTTTGTCATTCATATGAAAAGTAAATGTTCCTAGGAGAGTCTGATATGGTAATCTTGATAGAACGTAAGATAGATCATAATCACAACGTTGTAGTGGGAGGGGATCATAACCAATTGAGAGATTCATGTTCAAGTGAGAGACGGCCAGTCATCCTCCTCCTAAGAAAAATATGATTAATCATAAAAATTCTCTAATCACTGCTTCACCTTTCAAGATTGCAAAGGAAGAAGAACCAAATAAAAAAGTAGTTGAACAACTCAATTACACCAATCAAAGTCTAATTACAATAGGTAAATAGTTAGATAAAATTGAGAATAAGGTTGATGATCTTCATGAACCTAAAACTAATGAAGCTCTGAAAAAAAATCTTTAATAAATCTTTTAGATAAAACCACTTTGAATATTGTTCTCATTAATAAATAGATGGATAAAATGCTTCAAGAATTGAAGAATAAATATGTAGAATCATCTTCTTCTGTTAAGGTTATTGACCAAGATAATAGTTCTGAGTCAGATAGCCATATGACTGAATCCTCCTATAATCATCCACAGTCAATGAATCTTAGAAAATTAACAATATTAAAGATACATTTAAAAATTTAGAATTAAACAAATGAGAAAGAAAATGACATAAGAAATCTATGCCACCAAATATACAAATTACTGAATCTTCTTTTGGTAATCAATTTTCTGTATCTGCAGAAAAATTGTACGAATAGAATTTTGATGGAATTTCTGAGCAGGAAGTTCTCAATAAATTGCAACATATGGCAATCGTAGCCAACAACTACATCACCACTCACAATCTACCTCATACTGAGGTAATCAAACTCTTAGTCATAGGATTTTCAAGAATGCTTCATTCCTGGTCGGAAAAAACATCTCACAGAAGAATCTAAAAATTCCATCCTTTTAGCAGTTAAGATTGATGTTGAAGGAACCCCAGTTATTGGTGATAGTCAGAAAAGAATGCCTGATGCCATCAATACACTTTTTTACACAATAATTGAACACTTCATTGGAACGCCAGGTAATATCACTATGTGTATCCATGATCAATTAACTAATCTTAGGTGCCCTACCCTAAGTGATTTTAACTAGTACAAAAATATATTTTTGTCTGAGTTAATGACAAGGGATGATAGCAATCAACTCTTTTGGAAATAAAATTTCATTAATGGATTACCCAATTTATTCGCACACAAAATTAGAACAATCCTTAGTAATGACCAAGTAAATATAGATTATAATAGTCTTATGTATGGTATGATAATTACTACTATCCAGAAAGAAGGTTTAAAAATGTGTATTGATATGAAAATCAATAAAAAATAAAAAAATAAAATAAAACTGCCAAATATGAATTAGACAATTTTTGTGAGCAATATGGTTTACCTGCTATTACTCCTTCCCAAAGAAATAAGAAAAAATCCCATTTAAACCCTAGGAGGACCCATACACCTTTTAGGAAAATCTACCACAAAGATAAAAGTTTTGATCAATACTTTTCTAAAAATAAAAATTTTGATAAACGTTCCAAGAATAAAAATTATTCTAGAAGAAAATCCAATAAAAGATTTGACAAAAGTAAAATTAAGTGTTTTAAATGTGGCCAGAATGGTCATTTTCGCAACACTTGTCAAGTTAAAAATAAAATCAATCAGTTGAAAAATTCTGAAGAAGATAAACAAGAATTGTTTAGAATCTTAGAAACAATAGATTATTATCAGAGTGATAGTGAAAATTTAGGAGAATTTGAAACCCATGAATCCTCAAAATCTGAATCCTCAAGTTCTGACTGTGATTATCCTGATATCTCAATGGGGTGTAGGGATAGTTCTCAAAAAATTAATATCTTAAACAAAAATGAGGAACAAGAAAATCTTTTGTTAGACTTAATTACCAAAATTAAAAATCCAGAATTAAAATAGGAATATCTGAAAAGACTTAAGAAAGTAATCCAGAAGAAAGAAAATTCTAAATCTAATAATAATAATACTGTAAAATTTTCACAAACCTTAAAAAAATTCTTTAAGGTTAGGGGAAAAGATAAGGAAGTTACCCTTTAGAAACTTCATAAGGAAATTAGAAATATTAAAATTGAAATAAGAGAAGTAAGAGATTCTAATACAGAAATAACCAAAGAGTTAAATCTTTTGAAAATAGAGAATTTAATTAATAAAGAAGAATCTAGTGAATTTAGTAAATTACTAATTTTTTATAATGAGGTTGGAGAACCTATTACCAACCAAGACAATGATAACCTTATCCAAATTTTCAATCATGTCAAAATAAAAAATGGCGCATAATGGTCAGAATAATTATTCAATATTTTGATTTCACCATAATAACTCTTGTTGATTCAGGAGTATATTTGAATTGTATGCAGGAAGAACTCGTTTTCAACTCTTAACTATTTGAGAGCAAAACTAGTTTTTAAGAATAAAGCTTTCTTCCTCCCTCTTCTATAAATCTTTCTTCTACTTTTTATTCAATGTTAAATAGTAAGCGGGAGCATTATTTAATTGTTGCCAATAATTTCACTGCATGTGTAAGTTTTTAATCTTACACCCCAATACAGTTTAGACTGTTTTTGTGTTTAATTCTTGCATCTTAATACCAATCTTTATAATATTTAGAACACCTAGCAGATGATCAAGTAGATCATATGGTATGGAATATACCCAAAATCCATAATTATTTAAGATTTTGGTTGAGTATTCTAGGCTCTACCTTTCCGTATTCTAGTAGGCCATGTTTGTCAAATTGCCCCATTGCAGAATCTTGGTATAATTTCTTACAGTTTTAAATAAAAAATAATATAATTATTTTGACTATATTGATGCATAGCATATGATTTTCTTGCATTAAATAGTGGTTTCTCTCACTTTCGATTTTTAAATTTTGATAACACTTTCAAAATTGATTTTTCAAATCGGTTCTTAAAATGGTGGTCCATTCATGGTCTTACCTTTGAACTTTTTCCAATTGATTTACAACAATATTTCAATTTATTTTCAAAGGTTTATAAGTCCTCACCAATTAAGGCCTCCTTTCCCCCAATACTTTGGTTTTCAAACAAATACAAAATACTCTGGATTTTGAAATGGCAATACTTGGTTAAAAATGGAGTCCTCACAAAAAAAAACTATGCCAAGTGATGGGATAAATTGAATACCCAGAAAATTATTGCATCCATTAAATATTTTACGAGTGTTCATCCCAATATGAGACTAGCAAATCTTTTTATCCAAGCTCCATTAAAAACTAATAAGCCAATTAACCTAGCTCCACAAATAAACTTATCAAGTTTAAATTCCTCCAAACCCAAATCAAAACCTGAGTCTGAAGGTGTGAGGTGAGAGAGAAAAGTGGGAGAGAATGGGTTTCATAATTGGGGTTTTGAATAAGACGACCTTTTCATTTTTTTCCATATTGAAGATTGAAAGGAAACCTCTTCAAAGGGTAAATCAAAGGCCATCAAGCCTAAATCCAAATTGGAGAAAGAATTAATCCAAGAAATACTTCTCCTTTTGGAGGACAAAGATGAACCTGACTCTAAACCATCCATAGAGTCAAGTTACCAATCATCTAGAAAAGTTACTCCTCAACAATTGAAGGACCCATTCAATAATATCAATCTCAGTGATAATAAACAAATTCAGATCTAAGAATATGTATTGTCATAAAAAAATAAAGAAAATAGAACTACCAAATATAAATTTGGTAGCTTTTGTTAGCAGAAAAATAGGAAAAATTCTCATTTAAGCACTAGAAGGTCTCGCAAGCCTCATAGGAGACAATACCGCAAAAATAAACATGAAACTTTTGGCAAACGGTTCTCCGAGAATAAAAATTATTCTAGAAGAAAATTCAGTAGGAAGATATTCAAATTATTTATGGTCTACTTGATCATTTGCTAATTCAAAATGTTCTTCATCCATTATGTCAGATATTGAAGATATTGTAGACAAAATGCTACTAGAAGATATTGAAGATATTCTGAGGAACAAATGGGAGAGGGCTGCCTATTTATAGTCAAGGAAAGTGGAGTTCACGTGAACTCATAACTTACCTGAACTATTCTATTGTACAAAAGTAAAAACATTTTACATTTCTACTTTTGCCTACTTTTGACTAAGAATAGTAAAAAGTATGAATAGTTGCCTAGTTCTTTAACAACTAGTACAATAATTACAGAAAACTATAAATTACGTTTTCAAATCCATAAATTTAATTTCTTGTAAATAAAAATATTCGTGTTTTCTACAAGGAGAAATGAAATTCAGACGAATTGAAGAACAACTTCAAATTTCTGCTCTTCAAGATTAAACTAAAATCCTTAAACAAGGAGTTCATCGTCTTGTGATTAATTATAAGCCTCTTAACAATATTGTAGAATGGATAAAATATCCAATACCAAACAAAAGAGACTTAGAGATACTGTTGTGTTCTCTAAGTTTGACAAAAAAAACTGAATTTTGGCAAATCCAGATAAATAAGATTGATAAATATAAAATTATATGTGATCATTACAAATGGAAAATAATGCTATTTGATCGTAAATTTGCTTCAAGCGAATTTCATAATATAATGATTGAATTTTTTAATCAATTCTTAATTGACTGCATTCTTAGTAAATAATATTAGTTGAATTTCTTGACTGTTTACATTGATAATATTTCCTTTAACTATGACAAACAATAATAGAAATATTTTGAATTATTTGCCAAAATAATAAAACTAAATATTTTAGTTATCTTTGCAAAAATGTCAAATTTTTTCAATCCAAAATTAGATTTCTAGAATTTGAAATTTATTTCATTATTAAGGAAATTACTCAAATAATACAATATGCCTTATTAAATAAGAACTTTGTCTTAATTAATTATAAATCTGTAAAATCTGTTTTGGATGGAAAAATATTACTTCCAAACAAATTCTTGTCAGGTAGCAGCCTATTCTCAACATTTTTAATTTCAATATTTGATTTGTTAATAACCCAATTCCTGACCTTCTTTTTTATAAATTTATGCAGGAAATCATTCAAAAATTTCGCAATTGAAGAATTTGAGGAACTTGAGGATTTTGGCCTACTAGAATAAGGAAAGGTAGGACCCAAAATACTCAATTAAAATTATTTTAACATTGAAAAGCTCAATGGCGGGACAACTTATTTTTGTTCAAAACTCCCAATCATTAATTATGACCACAATAGATTTGAATATCTAAAAATGACTGGATTAATGAATTAGATGAAGTTTTAGCAGAAGTTGGATTGAGGCATGATTTCATTGCTGTCTTAATTCAATGGTATCAGAAAAAGGGAAAAATAGGTTTTCAAACAAATAATAAAATCTGTTATAACAAAATTTTAACTGAAAACCTATTAGGACAAGTAAATTCTAAAATTGAATTTCTAAATAAAATAATCAATGAATTTTTGGAAGCTTTCTTTGTCATGCCTGACGAATTTCAGAAGTATCATAGGCGTGTTGAGGAATCCTTAATAAAAGGAATTGTTATCACATTTAGAAATCATGTGATGCATAGTTAAAAAAAGAGTCTTTGACTCAACAATTGGCCCTTAAGGCCCAGGTCAAAGAGGATTCTTCTACTCAAAATCAAGCTCAATCAACAATACTTAGGTTCATAAGACTCAATCACTAATCAACCATGCTCAACCAATTTGACCCATTCTCAATATCCTTTCATGCCCAATCACTTTCAAAATACAAGAAATCATCATTTGATTTCAAAAAATGATCAATGAAAATCTCTTCCATATTAAGCCTCTATTTGCTCATTTGAAGGATCAAGCACAAATACCCAAACCCATTTCATTCCTAAATTTCATTATGTCGTTGGACACAATAACAAAAATCTCAGTTTTTACAGAGAGATTATCTTAGAAACAGAATCCATAAAAATTAGCCCAATAAAAAATCTCAGTTTTTACACTTTCAAATTTGATTTTCCAAATTGGTTCTTAAAACGGTGGTCCATTCATGGTCTTACCTTAGAACTTTTTCCTATTTATTTATAATAATTTTTTAATTTATTTTTAAAGGTTTACAAGCCCTCACCAATTGAGGTCTCATTTCCCCAAATACTTTATTTTTCAATCAAATACAAAATACCTTAGATTATGAAATATCAATACTCGATTGAAAACAGAATCCTGACTAGAGATTATTATGTTAAATGATGGTATAAGTTGAATACCTAAAAAATAATTGCATCCATCAATTATGAATTTGCAAGTGTCCATCTCATTATATGACTAGCAAATCATTTTATTCAAGCTCCATTAAAAATTAATGAGTTCATTCACCTAGATCCATAAATCAAACCATCTAGTCCAAATCTATCCAAATCTGAATTCATTACCAAATCAGAACCCTCTTCAAAGGGTAAATCAAAGTCCACGAAGCCAAACACCAAATTGGAGAAAAATTAATTCAAAAAATGGTTCTCCTTTTAGAAGACAATAATAAATCTGACTCTGAATTATGTGTAGAGTCAAGTCATCAAATTAAGTCAAAAAGATCAATCATCCAGAAAGGTTACTCCTCAACAATTGAAAGACCCATTCAATAATATTGATCTTAGTGGTAAATGAACATAAGAAATCATCCTTGGCAAAATGCCAACATTTGAATAAATTAAAATCAAATAATTTTGAAGATGTATCATAATGACACATCAGCATAATGCAACGATCACAATGATCTTCAATGGCTTCTCCACATTCAAGGAATCCAATGCACATTAATAAGTCACAATGATTTTTTTAGGCAACAATCTACATTGAAGACACAACATCCAAGATAGCAATTATCAAAGGATAAGAATAATGACACTCTCCATTATACAACAAACAAGTCACAATAACTTTTCAACAACAAAAATTATGATAGACACGAAGATCGAGATAACAATTATCGAGGAAATCTTTGTAATTTGTAGTTTTTTGTAATTATTGTACTAGTTGTTAAAGAATTAGGCAACTATTCATACTTTTTACCATTCTTAGTCAAAAGTAGGCAAAAGTAGAAATGTAAAATGTTTTTACTTTTGTACAATAGAATAGTTCAGGTAAATTATGAGTTCACGTGAACTCCACTTTTCTTGACTATAAATAGGCAGCCCTCTCCCATTTGTTCCTCAGAAATTATTTTCAACTCTTAACTATTTGAGAGTAAAACTGATTTTTGAGAACAAAGCTTTCTTCATCCCTCTTCTCTAAATCTTTCTTCTTTTTTTTTTCATCAACGTTAAATAGTAAGCGGGAGCACTATTTAATTATTGCCAATAATTTCAATATTTGTGTAAGTTTTTGATCTTACACCTCAATACAGTTTTACTATTTTTGTGTTTAATTCTTGCATCTTAATATCATGTCTTTAATTACTTTAAATTATACCTGATTTCACACTATTAGTATTATTGCCAAACCTGGTGGGGGTATTTATTGTTTACTTAATTATCTATTTAATTAATATGTTCACCGTTTGTTATGGCTGGTTATTGCTTTTAATGTTGCTCAATTACTTACCTGAATAATTACTTTTATTTAATCTCACTCTCCGCCCAAGTGGATGCTTATTTTTGCTAGATTATTTCTCTGTAATATTTGTTTACCAAATCTCTGTATCTATTTTATCAGAGACTGACGTATCAGCTTCTATTTGGTTAACTTCATGCACCACAATAAGACCTCTTAGAGATGTAAATCTCGGGGTTAAGATGGTTGTAAAGGTAAAGTGGTGAAGAGATAATCTAGTAGGAGGTTGTAGAAGTCACAACATATTAGTAACCAAATACAGTATGAAATTTTCAATCACAAGAATAATTTAGTTATTTGAGTCATGAGTAGGTTATCTTGAAGTAGTTCTTCTAGTAACATTGGGTCTATAATATCTTCAATATTCGACATAATGGATGAAGAACATTTTGAATTAGCAGATGATCAAGTAGATCATAAATATTTTGAATACCTTCCAGATGACGAAGATGATCAATATGAATACTTTGTAGATGATCAAGTAGATCATGGGGTATGGAATATACGCAAAATCCCAAATAAAAATATTAACTTTAAATCATCTTCTAGATTATCCATTAATAATGATCAAGATATTAGGATTGGAATAGAGCGAGAATTAAAAAATTTAAAAATTAAAAGTCTAGAACCTAAAGGAATAAGTTGCCAAGGAAGTCAGACAAATCTTAATAATAAACAATCTAATAAAATTAATTACCAATCTTTTAATTCTCATAGGTATAGCCAGTCTAGTATCCCTAGGAGTTCGTTTCCTGAATCAGCTATTAATAATCAAAATTTTAGGATTAAAAAATTAGAACAAGAATTAAGAAACTCTAAAAATTTGAATCCAGATACTTTGAACCAAGAATAGTGGGAAGGTCTAACCTAACATAATAATGACCCAGCCAATCTTGATAGACGTAATAGGTTCAAAGAAAAGTATAATAAGTACCAAAGAAGAATCATACTTGCTGAATGGAGGGCATTCATGCAAGAATTTAGAGTTGATATGTTTTTTCTTAATTATATCGAGGATATTTACGAGAAAAATATGTAAGTAATTTCAAAATATAAATGCGTCAAAGAAGACTCTAGTGTAATGACTGACAATCATCCACCATCTGAGAAAGTCCTAATTAATCATAAAAATTCTCAACCTAAAAAATAATTCATTGAACCCTTGCAAATTCATTATGAGAAAACTCTTGATGAAAAAATTCTTAAAAAATTAAAAACTTTATGAGACAATATCTCAGAATCAGGTAGCTGTAGGATAGAATCTACCTATGAGCCATCCATAATTGAGGAAACTTCAAATAATAATGCGGAACCATCCAAAGATTTAGAAATTAAATCATCTGTTAATGTTATTGGCCAAGACAGTATCTCTAAATTAGATAACAATAGATTAGAATCTACCTATGAATCTATCACAATCAATGAACCTTCAAATGTTAATAAAATGGAAGAAATATTAAAGTAATTAGAAACTAATGAATCATCTTATTCTGCTAGGGTTGTTAACCAAGACAATCATTCAGAATTTGAAATTAAACTTGAAAACTCTTTAGACATCATAAAAGTTCTTTAATCTCTGCTTCTCCTTTCAAGATTTCTAAGGAAGAAGAACCTAATAAAAAAGTAGTTGAACAAGTCAAATACACAAATCAAAGTCTAATTACAATAGGTAAACAATTAGACGAAATTGAGAATAATGTTGATGATCTTCATGAACCTGAACCTAGTGAAACTCTAGAAGAAAAATCTTCAATAAATCTTTCAGACAAAATCACTCTGAATATTGTTCCCCTCTTGAAGATGAATACTGAATGGATTACACAGGCCTTCCATTGCTAGACCTATGACTGGCATCTGCTTTTAGATCCCAAAAGAAAGGTCACAGCTACATTCGTCCTTGCTCATGTTGCTTCCATCTCTGCACCAACTTCTCTCGTTTCTCTTCTAAGAGGTATCCCCATTTCTTCTTTCCCTTTCATATCCCCTCCTCGACATCCTATATCGAAGAGTTCTTCTCATTCAATGGATTCTGAAGAAGAAGAAGAAACTATTCCACCTCTTCTACGAGGTTGTCAAATATGACAAAATAGATTCGTACTATGATTGGTGAGATTGGAGCGAGGAATGCCTGTCAAAGAATGGATGCCTCGAGTTCCAATTCTCCCCTTACTACGGATGAGGATAGCGTGGCCCTCATTCACCTGCTACTACTGTCCAGCTAGAGGTATCCACTACTGCTCCAAATTCTCCATACACAAATGTTGAGGAGTTCGTTCCCTAGAGGCTGAGGAGGTTCACCGACGCTCCTCAAATTCCCTCTTCCGTGAGCTTCCTTAATGAACCTCAGGCAGCTCACATAATCGCCCATGACCTGATCAGCGATACGGATCAGGGATCTTTCTACTTCTCTTAGTCACGATTTAATTTGAGTAAACCTTCTTCTCTTTCTCATTTTTATACTCTTTTTCTTTTGTTGTTTTCTCAAACTTATCTCTTTTTCTTCCAGGCTATTTCTCACATTAAGGTGATCCAAGAGTATCATGGTTTGCAAGAGAAAATCCTGACAAGCTATCGCGGTGAGCTTACAGAGACCCAGGCACGTAACTGGGCTCCAAGAAGAAGTTGAGCAGCTGAAGAAAATGGATGCAGAACTGTGAAAGACTATTGAGAAGCAAGCCAAGGAGATGGATAATCTCAAAGTGGAGAACTTCAAGCTTAATGAAGCTTTAAAGTACACTGATTTTACTAAGGCTCACACTGTCAAGGAGAAGAAAAAGAGGTGGAAGCCGAATTCCAAACGGCCTTTGTCGAAGCTGAGCGAGCTATCTATAGTTTGGGGTATAAAAATGTTTTGGCTCAAACTCCTCCCCGACAGCCCCTTTTTTACGAGCCTCTGAATCCCCCAGCCCATTATGATGATACCACTGAAGATGCTTCTGCTGGAGAGACTATTATCATTTATTAACTTCCTTTGTTATGATTTTATTTTCTGTTGCTGCATTTTCTCCTCTTTCTTTTTTTAATGTCATGTAACTCCCTTTCCGAAGCAATGGAAAGAACATTCTCCTTGCACTTTTGAGTACTTCTTTGTATGTTTTTCGATCTGCTTCCAAAGACTTGGCTTGTAATCTATTTTCTTTACTTTAAACTGAGGAAATCTACATGTTTCATCAATTTTTTGTATGAAAGGACATGGTAAAATTTTGCTTTATTTCACCATAAACTGTTTTGAAGGCATAGTCTTATGATTTCTTTTAGAGAACTTATGTCCATTGTAGTGCATTCCATTCTAAAGGACATGCTCATTGTAGAGTCATGGCCCCGAGTTTCCTTTAGAGAATGAGTGCCCATTATAATGAAGTCTCTTCTCAAGGACTTAGGATTATTGTAGAGCCATAGCCTCGAGTTTCCTTTAAAGAATGGATGCTCATTGTAGAACATTCTTTTCCCGATGACTTAGGCTCATTGTAGAGCCATGACCCTAAGTTTCCTTTAGAGAATGGATGCCCCTTGGAGTGTAGTTCATTCTCAAGGACTTAGGCTCATTGTAGAGCCATGGCCCTGAGTTTCCTTTAGAGAACAAATGCCCATTGTAGTGTAGTCCGTTCTCAAGGACTTAGGTAATGGGGGTAATGCCCTCAAAGCATGTGTATTGACATTTTAATATGAAATTTAATGAAATTATATTTTTATTATAATTGTTCTTTTAAATTATTGTTGAATAATTTATATATATATCTGAAAACTCCATATTCATTAATGAGACTATGATCTTATATTAGTATGAGAGGATTAAGATCATAGATAATGAATAAAATTATCAGCAACATATTAAAGTATGAAATCTTTAATGAATGTTTGCTAGTACGGTTGACTAAGCATTATAAATGCATGTGATCTAGATCCGGATCATTGATGTGGATAGACATCTTAGTGAATGTACTTTATATAATAAGATAGTATATGACAGGATCGATGTGAGTTCATATCTTTATTAACTTGTCATTTATCATAAAGATTTAATACACATCAATATGATGATCATATGTAGAACAGTCTGAATCTTAAGTAGTCATGAACTCCTATACATGTCTACTGGATCTTATGATTCACTTGATAAGGTTTGTTTGTAAAACAGGCTAGTGAATTTTGTTTTGGAGATTCAGTAGTGTGGATGGTTGAGAACATGATCTTATAAAATTTAGAATCCAAGCTTTCCTAACGGATCGTATATTGGTTCCCTTAAGTATTAATTCTAAAGCTGAATGGTTATTGAGCTCAAATTTATAATACGATTATAAATTGGTCATTCACTAGTGAATTAATGATACTTAAGGATCAATAGGTAATTAGAAGGGTAAAATAGTAATTTTAATCAGCTCTAATTTACGAACCAATAATTGAAGGATAGAACTATATAAAATGATTATATCAATTAACTACACGAGAATACTATGTAAATACATTATATAATCTCTAAGAGTACAATTCTATATTGATAGTGGAGTAATAATGAAATTAATAAATAAGATTATTTAATTAAAAAATTAATTATTAATATACTTTATTGGAACTTAGGATTATAGGTTCATGGTCTCCAAATCACCTTTGTACTACACAGTATAGGAGTGAATATTTCAGGACATGAGAAAATGATTAACTTGCAAAAAGAATTATATTTCTAGAACAAGTACATAATTATGAAATAATTATGTGTGATTAATTAATTATATTATTTATATTAATTTTAAAAATTATATATAAATAATTATATCGATTAATTTCGAATTATCGATAAGTGAGACAGTATATCTAATTTATTAAATTCGATATTGTTAAACTATTATTAGATAATAATTCAAAAATTGAATTAAGTAAATCTGTTATTTATGAACTAAAAGATAAGCTAGTTGATAAGGATAATTAGATAAATTAATTTCGAATTAACTGATATCTAGATATTTATCTGATTAAAATAAATATTTAATTCGTAGTAATTGCCACGTGTCAATCGTTGATTGAGAATCAGATATTGACATGAACTACTGTAGTGTCACGTGGCACACTACAGTAGTGGGCGTGTAGTACTATAGTGCCACACCTCATTACAGTAGTGTGCTATAGTAGTGGGCGTGCAGTACTGTTAGTTCACGGCAATTGCAGTGTCGTGAGGCACAGTGTTAGTTCATGGCAATTGCACTGCCGTGGCACACAGTGTCATGAGGCACTGTGTTAGTTCATGGAAATTGCAGTGTCATGTGGTACTGCAGTTGTGCACCAAATTATAGTGGGTCCTACTACAATGCATAGTAGTCAATTTCATTTTGGTGACCGTTTCAATTTTTTAAAAATCATATGTTTCGGATATTTCGGTATTCCGTTTCAGAGAAAAATTCGGACATATAAAAATACTATTATAAAATTTATAATGTAACAAAAAGTGAATCATGACATATATAAACAAGATACACATAATTTTTATTAATAAATTTATTTATTTTAGGCACTCATAGTTTATTCTAAGTATTTCAATTTATATAAAAGCATGAGCGTAATCTTTCACGTGAAAAAAATAATAAATCGATATACAGGTAACCAGATTAATCTACAGTAATCACTTATTTAATAAAAAACAATCACTCATTTACTTAAACTTCTAATATAAACTAATCATACATTTAATCTAAATAAGTTACTTATTCTAAAAAATAATTACAGAAATAAATTTAACCAGTTATAGAAGAAAAATTAGCTATATTAAATTAAGAAATTATTATTGAACAAATATGAAGTAAAAATATAGAATGTAAATGATGAGATTCGAACCTGGGAGGGGAAGATTCGATTCTAAGGCCCATAAGCACCTGAGCTGTTGCATTGCTATTTTAAATAAAAGAAATTGTAGCTTATAGTACAGTCTAGAAATAGGAGTTATCCAATAACCCATTTTTTTCTTAAGTAGATAGCAGTTTTCGGAGTGTCACATCATCGATTTATTTATCTCATTTTCATATTGACCGGTTTAACCTCTATAGGTGGTTACCGATTGTTGATTGTGTGAGTCCACTATAATTAATTAGTAGAATAATAAATAATTTGTTGACATATTTACGGTTTCTTCAATTCAAATTTTATAATTTTATTTACCTTAACATAATCACTCAATAATTCTAGATTTTCGATTATGAAAATTTCTTGTTTCTATAATCGATTGATAATTTGATTTTCCATGATTTTAGCATTTTTGGTTACTAGATTATCTTTTATTGTTATGGAAAAATATCCTTCCTTTTTTAGCATTAGATTATCAATTCATAAGAAAACATCCTTTTTTGGCATTCATTTATATATTTGAAACTACAATTCATTCATCAATTACCAAAATCTTGTATTAAAAAACCAAAATGTTAAGCCGATTGAACATTATTGCTGATGATTGAATATTATTGTCAGTATAATGGTAATTGCTTTCGAAGGTTGATGGAGATTGAAGTTGATTTACCTGCTGGTTGATGCTTGAACGGGATTTTTTACATTGTCAAATACTTATTTTTTTTAGAAAAAATTGATTTACGTTTTAAGTTTCAATTGATTTTATATCAATATGTTTAATAATATTTTGATTTTATTTTAATTTTCCAATTAATAAAGGATTATGTTGGGGCTGATTTATAGGGATTTTTCAAAATTTAAACTTATATGATAATATCTTAGATTGTTTTTAGTATTTTTTGAAACCAGTAATGTTTTCTTATGTCATTATTCATTTACTAATTAGAATATCGGTAATATTTGATTGATTTCACGAATTTTAGTTTTAGATTTTAATTTTTTTTCCTTTTATGTTTAACTTAATTGATTTATTTGTGCTTTTTTTTATCAAGTTAACATAAAAAGTGGAGATTGAAGATGATTTACCTAGTGGTTGATGTTTGGGCGGGATATTCAAACTCTAATTATTTTAGGAAAGAATGATTTACATTTATTGTTCATAATTTATTTCCAAACAAATTTAATTTAATTTCTAAATTACCATTTATTACGTTAGTGGTTAATTATCCGGTAAATTTAAATTTGAAAATATGTAGTTTCCTTAATTATAGGGCATATAGATCGGTATATCAATAACTTCCATTCGATAGACTCATATTTACAGTATAGTTTCTTTACATAGACGAAGGGCATTTCGGTCTAAATTTATTGACTATTTTCGAAACTTGCTATTTACCTATCATTTTTGAAACCCGACTATTGCTTAACATAGTACTAGTAAACTTGTCTATATTGAAAATTTTCCCTATAAATAATTGCTTCCATTTATATGTAGTACAATTTTAAAAATAAAGGCAGGTTTCGACCCGTTTGCCATTTCGCCCATCCTAGGCGAAATGAGCATATTTCAGCCGAAATGTTCTGTTTCGGCAGAAATTGACTGAATTTTTTTATGGAATTTTTACCACTCTTGTTTTGTTCCGCTCCCGTCCCGAAATCGGAACATTTCTGCTGGAACAGAATGAAATTGACAATTGAGCTGCAATGGTAATTTGGTGATTAAATATTTTTTTGTATATCCGTAAAAATCTGATGAGCCTAGAAAATATATATAGATATTATTCTAATAGCCTCAGGGTTGGTTGAGTGTTGAGAACACAGTCTTTATCAAGGTGAACTTTCTTTATGATTGTTAATAAAAAAACTCTAAAAGAATAATCATCATATTCTCTCAGAGGATTGTCTCACTGAATTAATCATTCTCAGAAAATCTCTAGATCTTATGTGTTTAGTACATCTTCAGATAGAAAACGTGTCTTTGAATTATTTTACGTACGCACACACGTTCTAGTGCGTTTGAGGATTGACTTGGAAGATCTTGGTGTGGATCTCAAAGTCTATTGTTTGTGGAACGCATGATCATTGGTTTACATGGATGCTTGATATAGACTGCAATAAATATATTATTACTATCCATGTATGTCTTAGATTTAATATATAAATATATAATGGATCCTGGTTGAAAAAGTTTTTCAATAAAAAAGTTTATTTTGGAAACTGTTGCGTCGTGTTTATCGAAAAAGGTTCACTTTTTTTTATAAAATTTCAAAAGCCACACACTTCCGCTGTGCGAGCGCCACATTTTCAATTAGTGGTATTAGAACAATCATTATATATTTCTGTATAAAATATTGTGTGGGTGTTCTCGCATTGTTCATAATATATTTTGATATATATGAATGAATGAATGGTTTCTTTTTTTGAATGTATGGTTAATGATTGATCGTTAATTGTATGATGGTTATTGGGTTAGGCTTTATTCTTTATTTTCCCTTAGATCTTTTGTAAGCCATTTTATTTTGAATATTAAATTATAATTATTTTGATAGCGAGAAAACGAAGAACGCATGAGACGAATGTGGAGGAAAAAGAAAAGAAATAGGAATTCCTAGGGAATTCTGGCGCAATCATCGGAAATAGGATTTCTAGCGCTGGCACCATCGGTATTCCAGCGGCGGTAACGCCACTAAAAAAATCAGCTCCGGCGGCGACTAGGCGGCCGGCGGTGGATATGGGTGGCGGTCGGAGAGTCCTATCATCGGTGGCAATTGTTGTCACTGTCAGGAAAGTTTCTTAGAAACTCTGATACCATATTACCCTATCCCTGCGACGTGTCACGAAAACCCAAATCATATCCTTATCTTTTAAATTTTAACTTTTGATTTTTGATTTTTGAATTTGGAGTTTTGAAATTTGATTTTTAAAAGAAAAATTATCGATTTTAATTTTTTTATGAAAATTAAAGTTAATTGATTGATTAAGTTTGACCCAAGTTTGATGAGTCATCAAATTATTTTTTGACTAGAAAATTCAATTAATTTTTAAAGGATAATTAATGGGATGATTTAAATAGAAAAAATAGTTTTTCCTAATTAAAAGAGTTTTGATCAAAGATTGAAGACTACGAAGATTGACCTCTGGTGGAGAAGGAGCTACTTGGGAAATATGTATTCTTGAAATCCTCTTTGTACTTATTTCTATTTTCAAATGATTGTAATTTAAAAATACACAATAGTCACTCGGTTCATCATTTGTTTATTTAATTGTTAAATAAATATTTATCGATTTAATTGATAACATGATCATGTATAAGTCGATTGCATGTCATACATAAAATCCAACACAATTTTATTGATCATGCATCTCATTAGTAGAAATATGATTGATTAGAACTTTTCTAATATGTTTATATGGATTGCTTTGTGAAATCAATTACATGTAAACTGTTAAATTTTTAATTAGTTAAAACTTGGTATTCATACCACTCTAAAGGCTATAGTAACATTTAGGATAACTAACTTTATTAAAAAAGTTTTATTAAAGTTTGATGAATGTAATTAATTTGTTATTCTAAGTTCACCTAATTATGACTTAGGCTCTTTAGTAGGTTATATGAACTTATACCAATTAGATTGGATTAATTGTTAATTTCATTTTCAAAGAGTTATTGTTTTAACTAGTAATTAATTTAAAATTAATTGATTAGTTAAAATAGAAACATATTATCCTAAAATAGTGAGTGGAAAAAGGTTGACATGTCAATATAACCTATGGTCTCCATTATTAGTATAACACTGTAAAGTACAGTGAGGGCCTCGAGATGGCTTTATTTTCATCCCCCTAAAGAAGGATTCGAGTTGTATCAATACCAAGGTTGGACTTCTTAAAAAGATAAGACTAAGTGATGTAGTTTAGTTTTGACCGACCCTAAGGTGACTTATTCTAAATCAAGTAATGAAATCTGAAATAATGGGTTACACTCACAAAGTCACAATTAAGCTGTGAGTGGATAATTGTAACTTAAGCAAATAAACGATACATTATTATTAAAAGAGAAAATATGAGATATTTTGAGTTTTAATTATTAAGGATGAGAATGTCACATATACAGTCTAAAATTAATATAACCGACCATAAGGCAACACATTAATTGTTAGGTTGTCTTATCGTGGATTAGTAAATGCTAAATTTATGTGTTTAATATGCTGTATTCATACATCACGTTTACTTTGAGAATTTTGGATATTTATTTCAATTATATTGAATTATGTATGTTTTATTTTGTCTACCATGGGCAACCCTATTACTTCTTTACTTGCACTTGAAAAATTGAATTGTGATAATTTCATAACATGAAAATCAAATTTAAACTTGATGCTAATTTTTGAGATTCACAAATTTATTCTTACTAAGGAATGTCCTGAGGAGCCTACTGCTAATGCCCCTAAGAATGTTAGTGATAAGGTCGATGCTTGGATTCAGTCCAACAACAAAGCGAAGTGTTACATGCTTGTGAGCATGAATAATGTTCTGAGAACCAAACATAGGAGCATAGAGATTGCCTATGAGATTATGAAATCTCTACAAGCGATGTTTTGACAATAGTCTGATCAAAGCTGTTATGAGGCTACTAGGAGCTACATGACGACCAAGATGAAAAAAGGTAATCTGTGCGTGAACATGTTTTAAACATGATCAACATAATGCATAAGGCAGAAGTACATGGGGTGACCGTTGATGAACTAACTTAAGTCAGTATTATACTTGAATCGCTCACACCTGCTTTTTCTGCGTTCACCACCAACTATGTTACAAACAAGTTGCAATTCAACATGACCCATCTGTTGAATAACAAACTTATGACCAAAGAGGGTGAGGCAAATGTTGCCGAGAAAAAGCTTTCTTCCACTGTTGTTAAAAGCAGCAAGTGGAAAATCAATGGTAAGGCGAAATGTAAGAATAAGAAAGGGAAGAATGTCAAGACATCGCCGGAAGCTACGAAGAACAAGAACGATAACAAGCTCAAGGGAAAATGTTTCCATTATGGGGTTGGAGGTCATTGGAAGAGAAATTGTAACAAGTATCTCTCTGAGCTAAAAAATAAAGGTAAATATGATTTACTTATACTTGAAGCATGTTAGTGGAATAGGATTTGTCATCCTAGATACTGGATTCAGGAGCCATTAATCATGTATGTTCTTCTTTGTAGATAATTGATTCGTCAAGGGAGTTGGCTGATGGCGATGTCATTATTAGAGTTGGCAGTGGTGCGCTCGTGTCAACAAAAGTATTAGGAATAGTCTGCCTTAATTTTGGAAATAATTATTTAGTTTTGAATGATATTTATTATATTCTTAGATTTTTGAGAAATTTGATTTCTCTCTCTCTTTTGCATGGACAATTATTTGAAGTTTCTTTAATTAATAATAAGTTTATTATTTCTAAGATTGGATTAAATATTTATCATGCAAAAGTATCGAACGGACTATATATAATCAAATCGACTGAACACGCGTTAAATAATTCAAAATTATTTAAAGTAGCAAATCCTAAAAGTAATAAACGACAGAGAGTTTCTCATGGTGATGATAACACCTATATATGACATCGTAGGTTGGTACATATTAATCTAGATAGATTAAACAGGTTAACAAAGCATGGTGTTTTGGGAGAACTCGAAGTTGTAACTCTTCCTGTTTGTAAATCTTATCTAGAGGGTAAAATGACCAATAGATCTTTCACTTGAAAGGGCTAAAGAGCCAGGGAACCACTTGAGATAGTACATAATGATGTATGTGGACCGGTCAATGTACAAGCTAGAGGTGGGTATGAGTATTTCATCACTTTTATTAACGATTACTCAAGATATGATTATATTTACCTAATGCATAGAAAGTCTGAAACTTTTGGAAAGTTTAAGGACTTCAAAGCTGAAGCTAAAAAGCAATTAGGTTAATAATTAAAAACATTTCTATTAGATCGAGCTGGTAAATACTTGGATTTAAAAGTTAAGGATTACCTGCAAGAGTATATGGCATCACATCCCAACTCACAAAACCTGGAGCGCCACAGTGAAATGGTGTTTCAGAAAGGAAAAATCGAATGTTATTGGATATGGTTAGGTTGATGTTAAGCTACTCATCACTACCACTCACTTTTTGGCGATATGCACTTCAAACGGCAACTTATATTTTGAATGTAGTGCCTTCTAAGTATGTAAGCACGACACTTTTAGAGTTAGGGAATGGCTCAAAATCTAGTTTGCGTCAATTTCCTATATGGGGGTGTCCAGCTCACGCTCATACACTCAAGACTAGAAAATTAGACTCGAGGTCTGAAGTTTGTATATTTGTTGGCTATGCTCCAGAGACTAGAGGTGAGTACTTTTATAGTCACAAGGATCAAAAAGTGTTTGTATCAACAAATGCCACATTCCTTGAACACGACTATATGGAAAACTACAAATCTCGAAACAAAGTAGTTCTCGAAGAATCAGCGTCTGATGAGATCATACCATATTCATCATCAACTAATAAACGACAAACCACAGAAACCACAGTTCCTATTTAGGAAACCCCGGTGCGACGTCGTAATGGGAGGGTTGTAAGAACACCTATTTGCTATGAACTAGAGGCATATGTCCTAGTTTTTGACATTGATAAGGATGATCTATTATCTTATGAAGAAGCAATGTATGATCCACAAAAGGAGAAATGACAAGATTCCATGAAGCATGAAATGGAATCGATGTATTCCAATTTCATCTAGGAACTTGTAGATCCACTTGAACATGTGAGGCCCATTGGATGTAAATGGATCTTCAAGAAGAAAATAGGTGTATATGGGAAAGTAGAGACTTTCAAGGCATGGCTGGTAGCCAAGGGCTATACACAAAGGGAATGAGTCGATTATGAAGAGACATTCTCCCATGTTGCCATGCTAAAATCCATTCGCATCCTTTTGTCCATAGCTGCTAGTTTAGACTATTAAATATGGCAAATGGATGTCAATATAGCTTTTCTGAATGGCTCCCTTGAGAAAAGCATCTATATGACGTAACTAGAAGGATTCGTAAAAAAGGGGCAAGATCATAAAGTATGCAAGTTGCTTAAATCTATTTATGGATTAAAAGTAAGCATCTAGATCTTTGAATCTTACCTTTGATGAGATTATTAAATCATATAGCTTTAAGCAAAATATTGACAAACCTTGTGTTTATAAATACATCAATGACAAGATAGTGGTTTTCTTACTTCTTTATGCTAACGATATTCTACTCATTGATAATGAAGAAGAAACTTTGTCAAAGATAAAAAAGTGGTTAACTGAGAAATTCCAAATGAAAGATTTGGGAGAGGCGAGCTATATTCTAGGCATCCAAATCCTAATGTATAGAAAGAACAAGCTCTTGACACTTTCTCATGCATCTTATATTGATAAGGTGCATGAGAGATTCTCTATGGAGAATTCTAATAAAGGTCAACTACTAATCAGACATGGAATTGTCCTCTACAATGAACAATGTCCTAAGACACCTCCGGAAGAAGAGAACATGAGAAAGACTCCTTATGCTTCAACTGTTAGAAATCTCATGTATGTTATGTTGTGTACGAGACCAGACATCTATTATGCAGTGTGAATTGTCAGCCGTTATCAATTAAATCCTGGTTTAGAACATTGGATTACTATAAAGCACATTCTCAAGTATCCTAGGAGAATGAGAAACTATATGCTTGTTTATTTAGGTAGAGACCTAAACCCCACTAGATATACTGACTCTAATTTTCAATCTAACATAGACTGTCGAAAGTCCACATTTGGATCAATATTCACCCTTAGTGAAAGAGTTGTAGTCCAGAGAAGTATTAAACAATCTAGCATTGCAGATTCCACTGTGGAAGTCGAATATATAGAGGCTTGTAAAGCTGTAAAAGAAGCGGTATGGCTCTGAAAGTTTTATATTGATATAAAAATAGTTCCAAATATGGACAAGCCATTGATCCTATAATGTGACAATAGTAGGGCGGTAGCTAATTCCAAATAACCGAGAAGTCACAAGAGGGGAAAGCTCATAGAGAGGAGATACCATCTTCTAAGAGAGATCGTGCATCGAGGAGATGTGACTGTTATGAAGATAGTGTCAGATTAGAACGTAGCTGATCCTTTTACCAAGACACTTCCTGCGAAGTCATTTGAGGGTCATGTGCGAAACATGGGGTTGAGAGAGATGCCACATTTGCTTTAGGGAAAGTGAGAAAATTTTTTGGGTAATGTCCTCAAATCACGTATATTGACATTTTAATATGAAACTTAATGGAATTACATTTTTTATTATAATTGTTCTTTTAAATTAGTATTGAATAATTTATATAAATATCTGAAAAATCTATATTCAGTAATGAGACTATGATCTTGTATTAGTATGAGAGAATTAAGATCATAAATAATGAATAAATTTGTCAGTAACATATTAAAGTATGAAATCTTTAATGAATGGTGGCTAGTACGGTTCACTAAGCATTATGAATGCATGTGATCTAGATCTGAATCATTGATGTGGATAAATATCTTAGTAAATATACTTTTTATAATAAAATTATATATGACATGACCGATGTGAATTAATTGTTAGGGGTTATGCCCTCAAAGCATGTGTGTTGACATTTTGATATGAAATTTAAAAATGATTACATTTTTCTTATAATTGTTCTTTTAAATTAATGTTGAATAATTTATATAAATATCTTAATATTTTATATTCATTAATGAGACTATGATCTTGTATTGGTACGAAAGGATTAAGATCATAGATAATAAATAAAATTGTCAGAAAAATATTAAAGTATAGAATCTTTAATGAATGGCTGCTAGTACGGTTCACTAAGCATTATGAATGCGTGTGATCTAGATCCAGATCATTGATATGTATAGACATCTTAGTGAATGTACTTTATATGACAGGAGCGATGTGAATTAATATCTTTATTAACGTGTCGTTTATCATAAGGATTTAATGCACATCAATTCGATGATCATATATAGATCATTCTAAATACTGAGTAGTCAAGAACTCCTATGCATGTCTACTAGATCTTTTGATTCACTCATTAAGATCTATTTGTTAATCAGGCTAGTGACTTTTATTTTAGAGATTCAGTGATGTGGATGGCTGAAGACATGATCTTACAATATTTGGAATCTAAGATATCCTAACAGATCGTATATTGGTTCCTTTAAATGTTAATTCTGGAACTGAATGGTTATTGAGCTCAAATTTATAATAAGATTATAAACTAACCATTCACTAGTGGATTGATGGTACTTAAGGATCAAGAGATAATTAAAAGGGAAAAATGATAATTTTGACCAATTCTAATTTACGAACCAATATTTGGAGGGTAGAACTACATGAAATGATTATGTCAGTGGACTATATGAGAATACTCTGTAAATACATTCTATAATCTCTAAGAGTGAAATTCCATATTTATAGTGAAATAATAATAAAATTAATAATTAAGATTATTTATTTAAAGAGTTTAATTAATAATTTGGTTTATTGGAACTTAGGATTATAGGTCCATGGTCCTCAAGTCACCTCTATACTACGCTGTCTATGGTGTGAATATTTCAGGACTTGAGAAAATGACTGACTTGCACAAGGAATTTTTATTCTAGGATAAGTAAATAAATATAATTATGTGTGATTAATTAATTAAGAATTATTTATATATTTAAATTATTTTAGGAAATTATATATATATATAAACAATTATCGGTTTTTTATAAATATCGATAAGCGAGACATGATATCTAATTTGTGAAATTAGATAATTAAAGTATTATTAGATAATAATTTAAATCAACTAAATATGTTATTTGTGAAATGACAGATAAGTTAGTTGATAGGGATAATCAAATATACTAATTTTAAATTAACTGATATCTAGATAATTATCTGATTAAAATAAATATTTAATTCACAGTAATTGCCACGTGTCTATCACTGATAGGGTATCAGAAATTGACATGGACTACTGTGATGCCACGTGACACTACAGTAGTGAGTGTGCAACACTGTAGTGTCACATGCCACTACAGTGGTGCTGTGAGGCACTGTGCTGGCTCATGGCACATTGCATTGCTATGTGGATCTGCAGTTGTGCAAATTTACAGATGGTCCCACTGCAATTGATAATTTTACAATTAAATATTATTTCAGTTTATCGCAAAAAATATGATACGCCATTATCCAGAATATATACAAATATTATTTTGATGGCCTTGGTGGTTGAAAGAAGAGGAGATAATTAGTTGATCAGATCATCAGTTCATCAATCAAGAGTTGAATTGAGAACACGATTGGTGTCGGAGAGATTTTCTTCTATGATTAAACGTTAATCAAATCTTTAAAAAAATAATTATCACGATCTTTTAGAGAATCGTCTCACTAAAGTCTTTCTCAGTAAATCTCTAGATCTCATGTGTTGAGAATATCTTGAGACAGAAAAAGTGTCTTATATTATTCTATGTGCCCACAAACGTCCTAGTGCATTGATGATTGACTTGAAAGATCTTGTTGTGAATCTCAGAGTCTACTGATCGTTAGAATGATTTCCTATGTGCCCACACACGTCCAAATCAAATAAAGTATTTATCTGACTAAGTCAAAGTCAACTATATTGAAAGGGATAATTATAAAAATTATTTTAATTAAGAAAAATAGTTTTTTAAATTAAAAAGGGTTTTGTTCAGAGCTTGAAGATTATGAATATGGATATCAGGAGGAGAATGCAATATTTGGGAAATGTGTATTCTTGAATTCCGCTTTGTAATTTTATTTATTTATTTCAAGGGTTGTAATTTAGAAATACCCAATAGTCAGTCGGCCCGTTAGCAATTTATTCAGTTGTTAAATATTGTTCAATTGTTGTATTTGATAACATGTCCATGCATCAGCCGATCACATGCCATACATGAAAATCTCACACAGTTTTATTTAGTCATGCATTTCATCTGTAGAAACATGATTTATTAGGATTATCCTAATTCAGTTACATGTATTATTTTATGAAATCAATTGCATGTAAACTGTTAATTTTAACTAGTTAAAACTTGATAATCACACCACATTAAATACTATAGTAACATGTAGGTTAACCAACTTTAGTAAAAGAGTTTTATTAAAGTTTGATGAATATAATTAATTAGTTCATCTAAGTTCACCTAATTATGACTTAGGCGCTTCAGAAAGTTAAATGAACTTAGACCAATGAGATTGGATTAATTGATAATTAAATATTCATAGGGTTATTATTTTAACTAGTATTTAGTTTGGAATTAATTGATTAGTTAACATGGAAACACATTATCCTAAAATAGTGAGTGGGAGAAGGTTGACGTGTCAATGTAACCTATATTCTCCATCATTAGTACAACACCGTGCAGTGAGGGTCTCGAGATGGCTTTGTGTTCATCTCTCTAAGGAAGGTTTCGAGCTGTACCAATACCAAGGTTGGACTTCTTAAGAAGATATGAGGAAGTGTTGTAGTTTAGTTTTGACCAACCCTAAAATAACATATATTAAATGAAGTCATCAAATCTGAAATGATGGGTTACACTCACAATTAAGCTTTCATGTGGATAGATTTAACTTGACAGAACAAGCGATACCTTATTGTTAAAAAAGAAAATATGAGATATTTTAAGTTTTAATTAATAAGGATGAGAATGTCTCATAAACAGTATCGGTTTAATCTGACCGACCCTGAGGCGAAACATTAATCGTTAGATTATTTTATCGTGATTAGTAAATGCTAAATTTATGTGTTTATTATGATTGCATCTATGCATCACGTTTACTTTTTGAATTCTAGATATTTATCAATTATATTGACTCATGTGTGTTTTAAATTTCAGTTATCAATATCATGTCTACCATGGACAACCCTGTTACTGCTTTACTCGCTCTTGAGAATTAAATGGTGATAATTTCGTACGTTGAAAATCAAATATGAACTTAATGCTTATTTGTGAAAACCATAAGTTCGTTCTTACTGAGTAATGTCTTGAGGAGCCCGCTGCTAACGCCCCTAAGAATGTTAGGGACAAATATGATACTTAGATCATATCAAACAACAAGGCGAAGTGCGATATGCTTATGAGCATGAATGATGTTCTGAACCAAACATGAAGGCATGGTGACTGCCTATGAGATTATGGAATCTTTATAGGCCATGTTTGGGCACGAGTCCGATCAAATTCGTTATGAGGCCACTAAGAGCTATATGAAAACTAAGATGAGGAAGGGTAGTTTTGTTCGAGAACATGCTTTGAACATGATCAACATAATGCGCGAGGCTGAAGTACATGGGGCGATCGATGATGAGCGGACTCAAGTCAGCATCATACTAGAGTCATTCACACCAATTTTTCCTGTATTCATGACCAACTATGTTATGAACAAGTTGCAATTCAACATGACCCAATTATTGAATGAACAACAGACTTTTGAGTCACTTAACCTTAGAATGACCAAAGAGGCTAAGGTGAATGTTGTCGAGCAAAAGCCTTCTTCCAATATTGTTAAGAACAAGATAAGTAAGAAGAAAAATGGTAAGGACAAGAGTAAGAACAAAAGAGTAAAGAAAGCCAAGACATCGCTGAAACCCAAGATGAACAAAAAAGACAGCAAACCCAAAGGAAAGTGTTTCCACTGTGGGGTTGAATGTCATTGGAAGACAAACTGTAACAAGTATATATCTGACCTGAAAAAGAAAGGTAAATATGATTGACTTGTACTTGAAGCTTGTTTAGTGGAATATGATTTGTCATCCTGAATACTTGATTTAGGAGCCACTAGCCATGTATGTTATTCTTTGCAGATGCTTGATTCGTCAAGGGAGCTGGCTGATGGCGAGGTCGTTTTAAGAGTTGGATATAATTAAATCATTAGGGACAATCCATTTACTTTTTGGATATAATTACTTAGTTTTAAATGATGTTTATTATGCTCCTCGTTTTTCGAGAAATTTCATTTCTCTTTCATTTTTGCTAGAATAGTTATTCAAAGTTTATTTCATTAATAAAGAGTTTATTTTTTTCATTAATAACACATATTTATGGCATCTTAGGTTGGGATATATTAATCTAGAGAGGTTAAACATGTTAACAAAGCATGATGCTTTGAGAGAGCTGAAAGTTGCAACTCTTCATGTTTGTGAATCTTGTCTAGAGAGTAAAATAACCAAGAGACATTTCACAGGAAAGGGTCAAAGAGCCAAGGAACCACTTGAGTTAGTACATAGTGATGTATGTGGACCGATCAATATACAAGCTAGAGGTGGGTATGAGTATTTTGTCACTTTCATTGACGACTACTCAAGATATGGTTATAGTTATTTAAGGCATCGAAAGTCAGAAACTTTTGGAAAGTTTAAAGACTTCAAGGCTGAAGTTGAAAAGCAATTAGGTAAATCATTGAAAACCCTTCAATTCGATCGAGGTGGTAAATACTTAGATTTAGAATTCAATGATTATTTACTGGAGTGTAGAATCATTCACAGCACCTGGAACACCATAGAAAAATGATGTTGGAGAGAGGAGAAATCAAACCTTATTGGATATGGTTAGGTCGATGTTAGCTACTCATCATTATCGCTTACAATTTGGGGATATGCACTATACGCGGCAACT
Organism: Datisca glomerata; assembly: GCA_003255025.1. NCBI lineage: Eukaryota > Viridiplantae > Streptophyta > Magnoliopsida > Cucurbitales > Datiscaceae > Datisca > Datisca glomerata. The sequence continues at coordinate 1,096,615 of QANY01010581.1, forward strand.
TACATTTTGAATGTATTGCCTTCTAAGTCTGTAAGCAAGACTCATTTAGAGTTGTGGAATGGCTCTGAACCTAGTTTGCATCATTTCCATATATGAGGGTGTCTAGCTCACGTTCTTAGACCCAAAACCGGAAAGTTAGACTCAAGGTCTGAGGTATGCATATTTTTTGGCTATTCTCTAGAGACTAGAAGTTGGTACTTTTATAGTCAAATTGATCAAAAAGTGATTGTGTTGGCAAATGCAACCTTTCTTAAGCATGACTATATGCTAGCAAAGTAGTTCTCGAGGAATTAGCGACAAATCAGAGAAATCATAGTTCCTGCAAAGGAAACCTCAGTGCAACATCGTAGTGGGATGGTTGTGAGTCAACCAGTTCGCAACAAACTGGAGGCACATGTCCTAGTATCAAACACTAATAAGGACGATGCATTATCTTATGAAGAAGCAACAGATGATCCTGAAAAGGAGAATGGCAAGATGCCATGAACCAGGAAATGGAATCTATGTATTCCTATTCCGTCTGGAAACTTGTAGATCCACTTGAAGATGTTATGCCCATTGGATGTAAATGGATTTCGGCATCTATTGACCGTTGGAATGATTTCCTACATGCCCACACACGTCCAAATGAAAAAAAGTTTTTATTCGACTAAGTCAAAGTCAACTATATTAAAAGGGATAATTATAGAAATCATTTTAATTAAGAAAAACAGTTTTTCTAATTAAAAAGGGTTTTGTTCAAAGCTTGAAGATTATGAAGATGCAGATCAGGGGGAGAAGGCAATATTTGGGAAATATGTATTCTTGAAGTCCGCTTTGTAATTTTATTTCTTTATTTCAAGGGTTGTAATTTAGAAATATCCAACAGTCACTCGGCCCATTATCATTTTATTTTATTGTTAAATGATTGTTTAATTGTTATGTTTGATAACATGTTCATGCATTAGTCGATCACATACCATACATGAAAATCTCATACAGTTTTATTTAGTCATGCATTTCATCTGTAGAGACATGATTTATTAGGATTGTCCTAATAATATTATATATGTATTACTTTATGAAATCAATTGCATATAAACTGCTAGGTTTTAACTAGTTAAAACTTAGTAATCACACCACACTAAAGGCTATAGTAACATTTAGGTTAACCAACTTTAGTAAAAGAGTTTTATTAAAGTTTGATGAATATAATTAATTAGTTAATCTAAGTTCACCTAATTATGACTTAGGTGCTTCATAAAGTTAAATGAACTTAGACCAATGAGATTGGATCAACTAATAATTAAATATTCATATGTTTATTATTTTAACTAGTAATTAGTTTGGAATTAATTGAGTAGTTAAAGTATAAACAAATTATTCTAAAATAGTGAGTGGGAGAAGGTTGACATGTCAATGTAACCTATGATCTCCATCATTAGTATAACACTGTGAGGTGCAGTGAGGGCCTCGAGATGGTTTTGTTTTCATACTCCTAAGGAATGTTTCGAGCTGTACCAAGACTAAGGTTGGACTTCTTTAGAAGATAGAAGGAAGTGTTGTAGTTTAGTTTTGACCTACCCTAAAACGGCATATTTTAAATGAAGTCATGAAATCTGAAATGATGGGTTACACACAAAGTCACAATTAAGTTTTCATGTAGATAGTTGTGACTTGACCGAACAAGCGATACCTTATTGTTAAAAGAGAAAATATGAGATATTTTAAGTTTTAATTAATAAGGGTGAGAATATCTCATAGACAGTCTTAGTTAATCTGATTGACCCTAAGGCAGCAAATTAATCATTGAATTGTTTTATCATAATTAATAAATGTTAAAATTGTGTGATATCCCTCGCTCACACATCCAGGTTTGGAACACTGGATTACAGTAAAGCACATTCTCAAGTATCTTAGAAGAACGAGAAACTATATGCTTGTTTATTCAGGTGGAGACCTGAACCCCACTATATATACTGATTCTGATTTACAATCAGATAAAGATAGTCGAAAGTCTACATCTGGATCCGCATTCACCCTAGGTGTGGGAGTTGTAGTCTGGATAAATATTAAATAATCTAGCATTGCAGATTTTAATATGGAAGTCGAGTGTATAACGATTTTACTATGGCTCAAAAAATTTCTATTCTAATCTAGAAGTAGTTTCAGATATGAACAAACCACCGATCATGCACTATGATAACAGTGGAGTGATAGAAAATTACAAGCAACCGAGGAGTCACAAGAGAGACAAGCATGTAGAGAGGAAATATCATCTCGTAAGATAGATCGTGCATCGAGGGGATGCAACTGTTATGAAGATAGCATCGAAACAGAACCTGGCTGATCCTTTTACAAACACACTTTCTGCGAAATTATTTGTGGGTCATATGTGTAACACGGGATTAAGGGAGATACCACATTTTCTTTAGAGCAAGTGGGAGATTGTTTGAGGTTACGCCCTCAAAGCATGTGTATTAATATTTTGATATGAAATTTAAAAAGGATTACATATTTCTTATAATTTTTCTTTTAAATTATTGTTGAATAATTAATACAAATATCTGAAAATTTCATATTCATTAATGAGACTATGATCTTGTATTAGTACACGAGAATTAAGATCATAAATAATGAATAAAATTGTCAGCAACATATTAAAGTATGGAATCTTTAATGAATGGTTGCTAGTACGATTCATTAAACATTATGAATGCGTGTGATCTAGATCCGCATCATTGATGTGGATAGACATCTTAATGAAAATACTTTATATAATAAGATTATACATGACCTGACCGATGTAAATTAATATATTTATTAACTTGTCGTTTATCATAAATATTTAATACACATCAATCTGATGATCATATGTAGATCAGTCTGAATCCTGAGTAGTTATGAACTCATATACATGTCTACTGGATCTTTTGATTCACTGGTTAAGGTTTGTTTATAAAATAGGTTAGTGACTTTTGTTTTGGAGATTTAGTTATGTGGATGGATGAGAACATGATCTTAGAAGATTTGGAATCCAAGTTTTCCTAACAGATCGTATATTGGTTCTCTTAAATGTTAATTCAGGAACTGAATGGTTATTGAGCTCAAATTTATAATACGATTATAAATTAGTCATTCACTAGTGAATTAATGATACTTAAGGATCAAGAGGTAATTGGAAGGGTAAAATGGTAATTTTGATCAATTCTAATTTACGAGCAAATAATTGGAGGACATGACAGAACTATATGAAATGGTTATATCAATGGACTACACGAGAATATTCTGTAAATACGTTATATAATCTCTAAGAGTGCAATTTCATATTTATAGTGGAGTAATAATGGAATTAATAAATAAGATTATTTGATTAAAAAGTTTAATTAATAATCTAGTTTATTGGAACTTAGGATTATATGTCAATGGTCTCCAAGTCACTTACGTACTACTCAATCTAGGGTGTGAATATTTTAAAATATTTCAAGTCACTAACTTGCAAAATGAATTATATTTCTCGGGCAAGTACATAATTATGTGTGATTAATTAATTAAATTATTTATATTAATTTTAAAATTATTTTTTATTATTTGTGAACTAATAGATAAGCTAGTTGATAGAGATAATCAGATATATTAATTTTGAGTTAACTGATATCTAAATATTAATCTGATTAAAATAAATAATTAATTTACAGTAATTACCACGTGTAAATCATGGATTGAGAATCAGAGATTGACATGAATTACTATAGTGCCACGTGACACTACAATAGTGGGCATGCAATACTGTAGTGCTACACGACACTGCAGTAGAGTCGTGGCATACAATGTCGCGAGGCATTGTATTAGTTCACGACAACTGCAGCGCCGTATGGCACTCCAATTGTGCACCAAATTGTAATGGGTCCCACTACAATGGCAATTTGGTGATTAAATGTTATTTTGTGAACTAATAGATAAGTTAGTTGATAGAGATAATCAAATAAGTTAATTTTGAATTAACTGATATCTAGGTATTAATCTGATAAAAATAAATATTTAATTTGTAGTAATTACCACATGTAAATCATGGATTGAGAATCAGAGATTGACATGAACTGCTGTAGTGCCATGTGACACTACAACAGTGGGTGTGCAGTACTATAGCACTACACAGCACTGCAATGGTGTCGTGGCATACAGTGTCGTGAGGCACTGTGTTATTTCACGGCAACTGCAGTGTTAGTTGAGTGTTGAAAACACAGTTGCTATCAAGGTGAACTTTCTCTGTGATTAAAAGTTAATCAAAACATTTGAAAGAATAATAATTGTACTCTCTCAGAGGATTGTCTCGTTGAATTAATTATTCTTAGTGAATTTTTAGATCTCATGTGTTGAGTACATCTAGAGACGGAAAATGTATTTTTGAATTATTCTACGTGCCCACACACGTCCTAGTGTGCTTAAGGATTGGCTTAGAAGATCTTTGTGTGGATATCAAAGTCTGTTATTCATGGGAAGTAGGATCATTGATTTGCGAGGACGCTTGATATAGACTAAAAGATGTATATGATTCATATCCATGTATGTCTAAGATTTAATATATAAATATATAATGAGTCCTGATTGAAAATGGTTTTTCTGTAAGTCCATAGTACCACTGGTATTTTTTCTACCCATTTTTCTTTTGCCAGTTCTATCCGCTTCTTTAAACTTTCCAAAATCGTTCGATTAGACCTTTCCACTTGATTGTTCCCTTATGGATAGTATGGCGTTGAAAACTAATTTTTTATCCATAACATTGCAAAAGGCTTTGACTACTTTCCCTGTGAATTGTAACATGTTGTCTGAGCCAGGTGTTCGGAGGAATTCTGTATCTGCACACTATATTTTTTCTAGATAAATCGTTTAACCTCCTCCTCTCAGATCCTAGGATATGCTTCTACTACGATCTAATTTATGAAATAATCCTTAGAGCAGGCGCCATGGGGAGTGGTCTCACTATGTCCATAGCCCACTACATGAATGGCCATGGGCTTGCTTCGGTGTTAAGTTCTCCATGTGCCATTTTTTCTATGAGAGCAAAGCGTTGACACTTGTCACATTTCTTCGCATAGTGGTTTACATCTTGATGCATTTTAGGCCAGTAATACCCTCCATTCAGTATTTTGTGAGCTAGCAATCTTCCACCAGTATGATTCTCACAAATCCCTTCATGAATTTTCACTAGCACATACTGAGCTTCTTTTAGCTTTAAGCACTTTGCATACGGACCTAAAAATGATCTACGAAATAGTATTCCGTTAATCAATGAGTACCTTGCACTTTGAAGCTAATTTTTCCTTCCCATGAGTTTATCTTTCAGTAATTCCCCACTTGTTAAGTAATGGATGATATCATCCTGGCAGCTAGGTTCCACCTCAACTTCTACATCAGGGATGGCTGAGAACGGATGTTTTATGCTTGGCTCCTCGAGGAATTTCACTGGTACACTTATTTTATATGGAAGTTGTAACGATGCTCCCAGTGTTGCGAATGCATCTACGTGACTTTTCTCAGTCCTTGGAATCTATTAGATTTTGTATCTTTTTAGGAGACTTAGCATGTCTTTTGTCTGTTGCAAGCACTCGATCATTCTTAGATCCTTCACTGTGAATTCTCCAATTACCTGTTTAATAATTAACATAGAATCGCAGTAAATCTAAATTAATGTTACCTCCTATTCTAGCAATATATTTATTTCTGCAATCAAGTCTTCGTATTCCTCTCCGTTGTTTGAAGTGTCGAATCTTAAATAAATTAAATGCTCCAATGTTTCTCCAAACGGAGTTTGTATCATATCTCCTACTCCTACTCCTCGATTATTTGGTGCACCGTCTACAAATAATATCCAGGATCCATCATCAATTTTCTTTAGGATATTCTCGTTCAGTTTTTTTTGGCATAAGTGAAGTCCGTCACAAAAACTACTAATACATGCCTTTTTATCGATGCTTGAGGTTCATAACGGATATTGTAATGTCCCAATTTAATTGCCCATTTCTCCAACCTTCCACTTATCTTTCGGGAATGTAGCAAACTTTTGATGGGGGAATCTACTAAAACCTTGATCTTATGAGTTTGGAAATATGGTTCAGTTTCCTTGTTGCGGTCACAACTTCCAATATTAACTTTTCTATTATTTTATACCTTGCCGCTGCTATAAGACTTTTACTGATGAAGTAAACATGCTTTTTCTTTTTTGTCTTCTTCTTTGATCAGGACGACACTTATTACCATCTATGAAATAGCCACATACAAGAGTAACTCATCACTAGGAACTGGTTTCTACAACAGTGGTGGCGCAGCTAAATATTTTTTGATTTTATTGAAGGCGTCTTCACATTCTTCATCCCAATTATTGATGGAATCCTTTTCTAGCTTCCTAAAGAAAGGTCTACATTTGTCCGTTGACCTTAAAAGGAATATATCCAGAGCTGCTAATTTTTTAGTTAAGCTCTATACTTCCTTGCGAGTTCTTGAGGACTTCATTTCCATGACGCCCCTCACTCGATCTGGATTGACCTTGATCCCTCATTGTCTCCCCAAATGGCCCAAAAACTTTCCCGTTGTGACTCCAAAAGTACTTTTTTTAGGATTCAACTTCATGAAACTTCCTCTTAGGACTGAAAAGGCTTCGTTCAGATCCTTTATATGGTATTGTCGTTTCTTAGTTTTGACCAGCATGTTATCCACATAGACTTCAGTTGTTGTCCCATTCTACTCACGAATGATTTTTCACGAGCCTTTGGTAAGTTGCACCTTTGGTTTTCAAATCAAACGGTATCGCTTTATAGTAGACATACTCGTTCAGTTATGAAAGAAGTTCTCTTGATCAGGTTGGAACTTTTCACTTGATTATATCCTGAATAGGTATCCATTGAATGAAGAGCTCATGTCCATTAGTTGCATCCACCATTTTGATCAGCATGTCATCCACGTAGACTTCTGTTGTTGTCCCAATCTGCTAGCGAATAATTTTATTCACGAGCCTTTGGTAGGTTTCACCTACGTTTTTCAAGCCAAACGACATCACATTATAGCAGAAATTCCTTGTTCAGTTATGAAAGAAGTGTTCTCTTAATCAGGTTGAAATATTTTCACTTGATTATATCTTGAATAGGAATTCATGAAACTGAGGAGCTCACGTCTAGAGGTTGCACCCACTATTCGATCTATCTTTAACAACAGATGGTCATATTTCAAGCACGCCTTGTTTAGATCTGTCAAATCTACACAGATTCTCCATTTTCCATTTTTCTTTTTCACCATTATTACGTTAGAAAGCCATTCCGGCTTCTCTGATGAAGTCAACTTTTAGAAGTGTGTCCATTTCTTCTTTTATAGTTGTATTATGTTTTGGAGCAAAACTCATTTTCTTTTGTTTCACAGGTTTAAGGGAAAAGTTGATATTTAATTTATGGCTAATAATTTCTTCTAGAATACCTAGCATTTCTTGTGTTGTGTTTGGAAAAATGCGTTTTTTCTCTCTTAGGAAATCTATCAACTCTTTTTTTTTTTTTCGTTTCCCCGAGTTGGGCCCCTATCCTTGTTGCCTTGTGACTTCCATCCTCTAAAAATACAAGCTCGGTGGCCTCAACGGCTTCATATCTAGGATTTGATTGGATCATCATGTTTTTCCTCCTTTAATTGCTATTGATCCATCACCTTTTCCTTTTATCCGTTCAACTTCTTCTCACAAGTTGCACGTATGATGGATTCGAAGGCTGTAATAGCACAACATTGAGCATTAGTTTGATCTCCTTTTATAACATTGATAACGTTGTGAGATGGATATTTCAGCACTTGATAGTATTCGGAACAACCATCATCACACGTAACCATGTTCTTCCCAGAATGAGATTGTATGGAGATTGTGTGACGGGGATCACAAACTTCGTTAAATGATTGAAGGGATTTGTATGGACATTGTATGTCGGGGACCACTAGGGCGTCTTTATGTTGTCCACCATGTTCTTTCGTTGCTTTCTGATGTGCTTCCCCACTCCCAATACTCACTCCGCATCAACTTCTTGTAATATATTTCTCCCTCCTTTCTGGTGGTCCTTTCATATTTTGTTAATGCAATTATGGTGTCCACGATTCGATGAAGTTTCTATCCATTTTCTAAAATCTTCTTTTCCACTATTTGCATCTGTTCTCCTTTCAGAACATACTGTTAGAGGTAGCCTTCCCTTACCAACTCTTCGATATAGTCTTTAAGCTGGAAGCAATCTTTGGTAAGACATATGTAGCTTCTGTAGAATGAACAATACTTATCCTTGTCTCTACTAATTGGTTCCTTTGTAAATGGGGTTGGTTTTTGAACCAAGGTTTGTTTTTTATCACCTCGAGGATTTATTTCACAAGTATCATGAGTGGTGTGTAAACTTTATCTCTAGGGTGGACTTTTTCCGTCATCCTTCCTCATTTCTTGGCACTTTTTCATTTATATTCATTTCATCTGTCACTCTTCTCTATTCTTTATGTTCTCTTCTTATCTAATTTGGAACATTGATCAACCTTCCGTTATTCTTCGGTTCTCCGTTCTGATAGTTTCAACATGATTTTCTTTTCTTCTTATAAAGTAATATAGGTTTGTGCCCGTTGAAATATTTTCGCCATTAACAACGGCTTCTTCAACAAATCATCAAATAGTGGGGAGTTTAGGTCCAATCCCTGTTAGAAAGCCAACTTCGCCACTCAAAGATCGCAGTTTTCCACCTTCGCCATCTCGTCTTTGAATTTATGCATCTATTCACGCAATGATTCTCCCTTCTTGATTGATATGGTTAGGAGACATTCTGAATCTTCCATAACCGAGCGGTACGTGGAGTGCTGCTCTAGGAAAATAAAAGACATGGTGGTAAAATTACTAATTGAATGAGAAGGGATGGAGTGATACCATTTTAAGGCATTGTCATCCAGACTGGTTGGAAATATCCTACACATGAGTTCATCCTCATGCTGATATAAAGCCATTACTTGAACTTGGGGCTACGAACTATTTCAAGACTGGAGCAGTGAGTATTTCAGGACTCAAAGGTGAACACGTGAGCGACTCCAAGTTTACTTTTCCTGTACTCCCAAGCTTTTGCATTTCTATCATCTTTCTTTCTAGCATTTCTTCTACAACCTTTGCTGCCATTGATACTTCAACATCTCCCCTCCATACATTTTGGCTTGCTTCAATGTTAGTCAGCCTGACGTCCTGCCAATGCCATATGTATGCTGGTTTTCACGGTTTTCCCATTCATCCATTTTGGATCGTTGACTTACCTCTGCACGCATTTCTGCAAGTTCACTGTTACGATGTTCCATTTCTTGCATTCCGGTCAATATGGTCTGGATCATTCCCTAAACTTCCATCTGAGGTGTAGGTTGATCAACATGATCTGCGTCATTTCTGCCTTTAAGAGCTGTGTTTGATCTAGTTTCTCGGCATCTTGAATTGTCTTCTTGATTTTTTTAAATCACTCTCAATGAAAGCACTAAACTATAAAGGAAATTTTATAGTCACAAAGAAATTAAGTAATAAGAAATGAGAGAGAAAATTGAGCTCAATATGTCAAGTCTATTATATTCAATCGTGCCTTTCGAGGTCATCTCAGTCTCTATTTATACACAAACTATCATCTATTTCTTTTAATGCTATTTTTTCCGTTGGACCTTATGCGGAGCCATTTTGTGGAAGTTATGGTATGTGATCAAGCCGTTGGACTGGTTATGCCACTTCTGGAACACTCTTTTTGTAATTGCTTTCTCCATTCGACGGTTCTTAATACTTCAATTTGTGTCTAGCCCGATGCTTGGTTGAGAGTCTGTCATGTGTATGTCGTGCCATTAATATACCGTTCAATTATATTATTATTGTATTTTATATATTTATATAGTATGATAATATAATCTATTTTATTAGTTTTGATTTTTTTAACTTTTTATAGTTTTAGAATAAATGATGTGGTGGGCGAAAAGGACTACTACGAAAATGTTCATATTTGTAGGAAAAAACCAAAATTAATTGACAATTAATCTAAACCTTTAAAATAGGTTTAATCCAGGAGAAGCTTTTAATTTCCTATATTTGCCCTTACTTTTTCCTCATCAGTTCAATGGATATGGCTTAACAATGCAAAGTCTGGTGGTAACGAAGAATGTTTGATTACTGAAATATCTTCAATTATGATATATTGTATTTAACTTAAATTGAAATAATTTTCTATAAATACTTACATGAGCCCATAGCGGTATGTAGCCTTCAAAATTCCTTATACTATCGACGATCAAGAGGAAGACGTCTCAATCTAGAAAGAGCGTGGGGCTCCCAATACTAGACGAGTATGTGTTCACTTGTACTAAACATACATTTTAAAAAACTGCAGAGCATGGAGTTTTAATCTTCATGACCCATATCCTTCTTTTTACAATCTCCAGTGTAAAAAGAAACTTATGAGATGTTAATAGTTTGAGAGAAAATATAATTTTTCACTTCTTTTTTAATAGCTATACTACGACTTTTAAGGACGGTCCTTTATTTATAATTAGTTGTAATTGATGACTGCTTGTGTAGACTAACTATAGTCTTTTAGTGTTCCCTGATATTCTTTTTCTCATAACCTTCTTTGTACATTCTTTTTATATAAATAAAATTTATCTTTTGCATAAAAAAGTACTACCGAACAGCTAGAATTGAACTAAATTTTTTTTTTCTGCTTATAACATTAGGAGTGTTCATGGTACGGTTCTGTCAATTTTTTTTATGAAAAATCAAACGAACTGAAATTTTAATTCGGCAATATTGTCAAACTGAACTGAACCGCTCATGAAAAAAGAATCGAACTGACCAAAAGTTTTGATTCGGTTCGACATAGTAATAGAAATAATTTTTAAAATATTTTCAAATGATATTATTGATAATATAAAACTAAACTTATTAAAAATAAGTTTTAGTTCGATTCGATTTTATATGAAAGTATATATAAAAAATAATAGAAAATAAAAGTTTCAGTTTAGGAACTGTTAAAATTTTGGACCGAATCGAAACTTTGGTTTTTTAATTTGCACAAATCGAATAGAACCGATCAAGCCTCCTAATATAATTGATGACTGCTCGTGTAGACTAACTATAGTCTTTTAGTGTTCCGTGATATTCTTTTCTCATAACCTTCTTTGTACATTCTTTTTATATAAATAAAATTTATCTTTTGCATAAAAAAATACTACCGAACAGTTAGAATTGAACTAAATTTTTTTTGTTCTACTTATAACATTAGGAGTGTTCACGGTACGGTTCTGCCATTTTTTTTATGAAAAATCAAACGAATTGAAATTTCAATTCGGTAATATTGTCAAACTGAACCGAACCGCTCATGAAAAAAGAATTGGATTGACCGAAAGTTTCGGTTCGGTTCGACAATAGTAATAAAAATAATTTTTTTATAACATTTTCAAATGATATTATTGAAAAAAATAATATAAAACCAAACTTATTAAAAATAAGTTTTTGTTCGATTTGATTCGATTTTATATGAAAATATATATAAAAAATAATAGAAAATAAAAGATTCAATTCATGAATTGCTAATTTTGGACCGTTGACTTTTTGGGTTATATTTCAAATGTGCGACTAAATCTTTCAGTGGTACGGAGTCAAATGCTAGAAAATGCATTTCTAATAGATAATTCTATGAAGAAACTCGATACATTAGTTCCAATTATGACTCTGTTTAGATCATTGGCTAAAGTTAAATTTTGTAACGTATTGGGGCATCCTATTAGTAAGTCCACCTGGGCAGATTCGTCGGATTTTGATATTATTGATCGATTTGTGTGTATATGCAGAAATCTTTCTCATTATTACAATGGATCCGCAAAAAAAAAGTTTGCATCGAATAAAATATATACTTCAACTTTCTTATCTTAAAACTTTAGCTCGTAAACACAAAAGTAGAATCGAAACTTTGATTTTTTAATTTGCACAAATAAAATCGAACCGATCAGTTCGAGACTAATTTTCACCCCTTCACGGTTTGGTTGGCTGATATTATCACCAATGGGAACCCCAATGAGGTAGATCCAACGAGGAATATACCATCAGAGAAACTGCTCTAGGGTTACACACGTACTATAAATAGTCTCCACTTCCGTTATTTACCATCTTCGACCCTTTACTGTCAACTGAAGCTTCTCTAAGTGCCTCCTCCGATTTTCCATCCTACGTCCATCCAGATCCTTTGCATCATTAATGGCAATTGTTACTTTTTCTAATCTTCATGCCGAATCAGGCTTAAAATCTCTTGATGACGTTCTCTCTGGAAAATCTTACATCTCTGGGTCTCTGCTTTCCCTCTGTTTCTTTATTCTTTGTTCGGGAAGCAGTAATTTTTTATTGTGACTTGAAGTTGATAGATTGAGAAGTAACATTTGAGAATTTTGATTATTACAGAGATCAGCTAACGAAGGATGACATCAAGGTATACGCAGCTGTATTGGAGAGGCCTTCTGATTCCTTTCCAAACGCTAAAAAGTGGTACGACTGTGTTTCTTCACAGCTCGCCCCAAGGTTGGTAGCTTTTGCTTAATTTCTTACTTTATTTGTTGGAATTTTGATTTATTTTTCGCAAGTGTGAATTTTGGTTTGTTGCGATTCGGCGCATCTAAATGGCAAAACTGTACTCTTCTTTTTATGCTTTGAGATTTTCGGCAGTGAACATTTTCAACTGTATTGCATTAGCTCCGATGCTTGAAATTTGAGATCTTTGTTCAATAATAGTAAGAGTAATTGTGTTTGGTATTGGTAGCTTTCCTGGAACCGCAATTGGAGTAAGAGTGGGTAGCAAAGGTGCTCCAATTGAAGCTGCTCCTGCAGAAGTGGCCAAGGAGGTTATATTTCATTGCCTGTCCTCCTACATTTTTTTACTGGATAAATTGTCTTTACTACCAAAGTAAACGATGCCGGTCACTTGTATATTTTCTCAATGGCGCAAGTGACGACTGTCTAGTGCATGTCATTAGTTGAGATGGTGATTGAAAAGTAAAGATCATAACTCATAAAGTGATAGCAATCGTCAAATTTTTTATCGCCCAGCCCCATTTATGTACAACTTCTCAGTCTTTAGAACATGATAATTGAACGAGTGTAATTGTGTTTTCTGGTCTAATGTTATTGGAATACTTAATTGGGCCTTTTGATGGCTTGTTCCCTTAGATTTCTATGTTGCGTTTCTTTAAACATGAAAGTAAACTCATAGACTTACTCAGAACCTTGCGTTTGCTCTATTGCTACATTTTTTAAAGTTCGCTATACGATAGTGATGTTTCTTATTTAAACAGAAAACGTATTTTAGTACAGGGAACCTATTTGAAGCCCTTGAGAAGCTTCTGAACTGTTGCACTTGTTTCTGATTGTTGATTTTAGATGTTCACCAATATTGTTTGGTGAGACCTTTAATTTATTAACATATATAATTCTCAATCAAATTTCTCAGGATGCTGCTGCTGGAGACGATGATGATGACCTGGATCTCTTTGGCGACGAGACAGAAGAGGACAAGAAGGCAGCTGAGGAGAGGGAGGCAGCTAAAAAGGCATCTTCCAAGAAGAAAGAGAGTAAGCAACCTTTTATGTTCCATATTTTGCATTAAAGTTGTAATAAACGATGAGGAAAGGAGCTTAGTTTCTTTTAGAGTCTAGTACCACTAGTATATTTGGAATCCCCCGTGATAATAAGTAGACTATAGTACCACTAGCAAGAGGGTCAAGAGGGTTGTTTTACTTACCTTTTTAATTATTTAAAATAGAGTAGACTATATGTGAGAGTTAAAAAGTTAACATTTGGCCGTGGATGAGTTCTTTTTTCTATGCCCTAACTGATTTCCACTTTAGTTCTTATGTAGTTATTTCTTTATTTTTCTGACATTTGACCACTTTAATAGGTGGAAAATCGTCTGTTCTCCTGGATGTAAAGCCTTGGGATGATGAAACAGACATGAAGAAGCTGGAAGAGGCTGTGCGCAGTATTGAGATGCCTGGTCTCTTCTGGGGAGCATGTACGGTTTTCTCTGTCCTAAATTTTCCTCTGTTGTTACAATCGATGCTATCAGTGGCTTTATTCTCTAACCGTCATGTGTAAATAAATCTGGCTTTGATCTGTCACAGCAAAACTTGTTCCGGTCGGTTATGGGATAAAGAAGCTGCAGATTATGCTTACCATCGTAGATGATCTCGTGTCAGTGGATTCCCTGATAGAAGAGAGGCTTACAGTTGATCCCTGTAACGAATACATCCAGAGCTGTGACATTGTTGCGTTCAACAAGATCTAAGCAGTTCTGTTGGACTTTCAGGGAAGCAAACATTTGAGACGGTCTTTTTTTGTTGTGTTTCTTTTATGGTGATTATGATTATTATTAGAGTGTTCCTGATGAATGAATGATGAAATGGTACGTACTTTTAAATATTCTTGTTATCATGCTTCACTTAGTCTTACTAAAGTATATCCTTGTTAGGCATATTCAAATTTAACGTTGGTCAATCGAGTTTGTCTTTTCTCCGGCTTCTTACACTGCTACAGTAGTTATATAATAATGTTATAAGAAGAAATTATTGCAGACTGCTTCATTGCAGGGAGCATTCTTGTTCGAGTGTTCTAGTGCTTCCCTTCATAATTCTGTTTAAATTGAAGAAATTTGATAGGAAAAAAATGAGTGGAGTAAGCAGGAAAATGAGGGAAATTATTATGGTTGGGAAGATTTATTCTTCATCTCTATTTTCTTTTTGAGCAATGCTTAGAATCTAACAATTAGAATCATGATGTTCGATACTAATTTGCCAGCTTCAGTCGATTGTGACTAATTTATGTCATAATTGAAAATCTATGTTTTCTTAATTTATAGTGTTCATGCACTTCTATTTTTTGCTTATCAAACTATCAAATTTTATCAATATTCTTTCTGCGATTGCCTTGCCCTAAAATAATCAAATCATATATATGGTCGTTTACTTGTATTTATAATCGGATGAAATTTAAAATTGATTTATTTAACGAATTGAAATCTGAAATCATAATGTGTTTATTAATCGTTAGGAATATAATCAGAAATCAGATTATAGAGAATACGAATGATTGTTTGTATTTATTAAATTAATAAATTAAAATAAAATTATGACATTACTAAAAATTCATTCAAGAAAAATAAGTACAAGAAGTGAGGAGAGTTAATTCCTCTTCCTCTTACACAGAATAAGAATATCTATAATCTATAATATTTTTAAAAGTATTTTATTTTGAAGAAACATTTGAAATCTAAAAATGGCTCTTTGTTACTCTTTGATATTATCATTTCAAACACACATTCTGGCTTAAAGTTCATATTTAAGAATTTTAAATTAATTTAGTGAGAATTTGAAATGATTACACAAAAAATAGATGTAGGGTAAATCTCTACTATTGGTCTTAGATAAACTTTCAAATTTCAAACACTATTCCGTTTCACATTTAAAATCCATTTCGGAATGAAAAAATTCAACATCCAAAGAGTTTGAAATGAGTTTAGTCTAATAATGTAAGGTCTCTTGCACAAATAACTCAAAGCTTCTAAAGAGTTTGAAATGAATTTAGTCCAATAATGAAAGCTCTCTTGCACAAATAACTAAAAGTCTGATACAATGTGCACTTATTCTTCTGAAATTTGATTGTTTATATTGAATTCAGAGTAAAACATACTCCTACAAATACTTGTAATTCCTTCAGACACACCATCATCATGCTTTTAGCCTTCAAATTTTTGATGGGTTCGAAGTTTTGGAAGTTTTGAGACTTGAATTATAGAGATAATTTGCTTTAAATAAGATAAAAGGAGGGGTCAAGACTTACTGAAGCCCTTTTGATACTGTGATTTTTCTTGAGTTTATTGAAATTTTTCTTTCTGATTTTTGGTTTTGTTATCTGTTATAGGAAATGGGGTGTTTTTTCGTTTGGTTAGTTTGATTTTGAGAGGGTGGATTGGATTGTACTTATAGTAAAAGAATTTTTTTTTCCCCCATGATAATTTTCTTTGTTACTAATTCTTGACTCACTTCATATTTCATAGTAAAACATTGCAAAATATATTGTTAGGGTGGTGGGCAAAGAGTATAACATATTTCATAGTAAAACGTTGCAAAATATATTGCTTGGGTGGTGGGCAAAGAGTAAAATGACCTATTTTCGATGCTTTATGTCCAGTATTGGAATCATACTTTTAGATTTGGCCAGTGCTGCTCATAGACTTAACTCGTATCGAATTGTTAGTTCATGTCTACTTTTTTCTGATGTTTTTCCAGAATCTGACTAGCTCTTTGCATTGTTTCATAAAAAAATTACAAAACTCAATTGTTTGTTTATTTAATCTAATAAATTAGTGTATATTAGGTAGAGAATCAATTTGTGGCCGGCATCTTTGCATTTGAGCATAATTATGTCTTCGATATTTTATGATATATTTTGTAATCTTCAAAAACACATTAATGATCTTCTCTTTTCTAAATACTAGCCAATGCGTCAAAATTAAAATTTGTAACTTACGTTGATCAATGCTATATGAGGTGTGACCGAATACAAAAAAATACCTAATGACATTATTTATCTAATCATTAATTGCAGAACAAAACCTAAATTTATCAACATAGATCATAGTTTTATGATTATTTTTTAAAATCTTTCATATGCACTTACATTTGCACGTGTTATTAGGCTATTATGATAAAAATCTTAATTTTTTTTGTCTTCATGATTTTCAATATTTCTCAATTTTCATATTTTTTCCCTCCACATCACCTTAATTATTTGTTCCACACTAGATACAATTTTCCAAAGCAAAATTTTCAAATCGGACTCTAAATTACCTCGTTGATAAGTAGCAACCATCTAAAGACCATTTGGAACGTATAATATGGATATGGATTACACCTATTGGGTCACGTCACATTTGTCGATGTGTCAGCAGGCGAATCACCATACTTGCTGACTTATATAAGGCACCTCACAATTCTCTAGGTGATTCTTGAAAAAATTTCAAAGCTCGTGAAACTGTGAAGTTATAAAAAGTAGCGGTCACGAGTGATTATTAAATGACAGTCATTTGAGTAATCATGTTAATTTTTGTGAAATCATCTGTTCAGGTGATGATTAATTTGATTGTCCCTCTCAATAAAATCTTCTTCAAACCCGTCAACCTAATATGGGGTGTTACTACAATCACATTTTGTTTTTGTTTTTTATAACTTACTCCAACCACCTTAAGATGGATAGTCTCATTTTATTTCCTTTCTTAAATTGCATACTTTCATGATACATATCCTAAATTATCCTTATCAAGATCAGAACATGAGAAAAGAGGTAAATACTGATATCAAGAATTTATATATTACCCTTTTAGGCTAAATTGTAAAAAAAAATTATATTTTGATTATTTATAATTATATTCATGATCACCCAATAAACGGGTCTGACCAATCTTTTCAAATTGTCAATATATAATTATATATAGCGGCAGAGTCACGTATAAGATGATTGGGTAAAGTGACCCACTAAAAAAATATTAATTTTTACTATAATTTTATTTAATAATTTTTTATTTTTTATACTGATTTTTCAATTGTTACCTATTAAGTTTTAAGTTTTAATATTTTATTCTCAGTTTTAGTCCTAATTTTTTTTTGTTTTTAACCCTTCAACTAAAAACCCCAATACCCTAAAACTCTCCCAATTTCCAGTCATATCCCTTTCCTTAGTCTCGACGTCAATGAGAGCCCGGCGATGACGGCCAACAAAGACTCTCTCTCTCTATCTCTAATGAAGTTTATGCTGCTAAAATTTATCTCTAAATTTTAGATCCTTAATTCTTGAAGGCTCCTCTTTCTCTAATGGAGTTACTGCTAAAATTTGTCTCTAAATTTCAGATTGTTAATTTTTTAAGGCTCATCTTTCTCTAATGGAGTTTATGCTGCTAAACTCTGTCTCTAAATTTTATATTGTTAATTTTTTAAGGTTCATCTTCCTCTAATGGAGTTTATGCTGCCAAAATTTGTCTCTGAATTCCATATTGTTAATTTTTAAGGCTCCTCTTCCTCCAATAGAGTTTATGCTGCTAAAATTTGTCTCTAAATTTCATATTGTTAATTTTTTAGGGGTTCCTCTTCCTCTGATAGAATTTATGCTGCTAAAATACGTATATTGTCTTTCCTTAGTCTCAATTTCCCTGTGTTAGTTTAGATTAATGCATTCAAAATATCAAATTTTTTCGTTCTTGAATAAATTTGAGAAAACATCAAAGATAATTATAACCAGCATGTAATGAAGCATGTACATACGAGGTATATATATTCGAATAATATGAGATACACCGTAAACAAAAAAATAAGAGCACAATAATAAAATTATTGAAATCGAGTCCTGACTCCACAATTGAATATATATATATATATATATATATATATATATATACTAGGCATTCACCTTCTATCTTTTTGACGTTGGATAACTCACGTTAACTTTTCAAAAGATACTTGTTCTTGCTCCATAAAATATGCTCTGAAGACTTATTTCACCTAACACGAGATTTATTTTGGTAGCTAAAATAAATATGAAGGGTTTAAAGTTAGCTAATAATCATATATTTTGAACAAATTCATCCAACCCACATATCTTGGAATGGCCTAAGGATTAAATTCGTTAATTAGTAAGGAAACAAGTTTGAATTTTCAGTGAAATTACCAAGGTTCTAGTAATCCTAAGTTTGCTGACAGACTTGTGTTAGAGTAAAATCTTTATAGGTATAAAGCGTTTCTAAAAAAATCACAATAACTCACGTTGAAACACTAAGAATCTAATACTGAATTAAACGGAAGCGTACATGAATTCATGACGATAGATCAGTATATAAAATCGAGCGGTTGGCTTTTCAGATCTACACGATTTTCTAAGAGAGAGTTCTTTTTGTTCATGTTTCTCTGTTTCTCTCTAACGATGAGATATTAGAGAGAATATAATGGTTTCTCTTCATCATGTGATCTAATGACCATAACCACTTATAGATAACATCTCCGTTATCTTTTAGTATTTGTATTTTAACACATCGAAAAAATAAAAATTATCTTGAAGTCTCTACACATCAAAAGCACACACCCTATCAGATACATTAAAACTCAAATTACATATACCTTAGCTAATCTCTTTTAGTTGGCCTTACCATTATTTGATAGTCTGCAATACATAATTATTCACATATAAACCTGACATTGGATTAAGGATCCAACAATCTCCCACTTGAGCTATATGTGTAACCTTATAATTATGCTTTGTAAAATAACTGAACGAGCTCAACTTTACTATCATTACTGAAGTGTATTTATAACCAATTCGGTCCATCAATCATACTAACATAAGATCAAAGCAGTCTTCGTTACATCAATTGTAACTCAACCCTTCAATGGTCAACTGTGTCAATACAACTGAACGACATAGATTATGATGTAGATGTGTAACATGAAAATTTCATGTAATGTGATCTTAACATGCCCATTTACAACCGTTCCACTGTAAACCTTAGTGAGATCAAGTCATACCAGAATCAGAGTGTGAATAAATCAAACTTTATTTCTGCATAAATTACCTCAAAATATCCATCAACTGAAATAACTAAAAGTATGTCTATAAAGAAGAGCATCCAAAAAGTACAAATTCCCACTAAAATCGAATATCATCAACCAATATGACACCCATAAAAGCAGTGGGCTCATAAAACTGTTTGGGTGGCAATCCGTTAGTAAGCGGATCCAGAAATGGAGTTTGTTCCAACGTGCTCCAGAGACAGTTGTCCACTCTGAACTCTTTCCTTAACAACCAGTACCTTGATGTCTGTATACATCGACTTTGTCGAGCTCCTGTTGTTATTGGAATTCAAAACTGCTGACTTATTATCACAAAAATAACTAGAGGATCTCTCAATACCGTCCATTATCCGTAGTCCTAAGATAAAATTCTGCAGTAATATTTCATGATTGGATGCCTCATAACATGCTATGAACCTTGCTGGAATGGTAGAAGAAGCTATTAGTGACTATTTAGCATTCTTCAAGGAGACAACACCTCCAGCTAGCAGAAAAATATAGTCCGACATAGATTTTATACTATCTTGACATCCAGCAAAATCAGAGTTAGTATACCCAACAATCTCAATCTGATCCAACCTCTGATACGTGAGCATGTAGAATTTTATTCTCTGTAAGTATGCAAGACCCATTTAGCTGCTTTCTAATGGTCTATGCCTAAATTGCTTAAATAGCTACTCAACATCCCAGTCACACGTGCAATATCAAGATGTGTACAAATTACTGGTCATCGCGGTGCGTGCGTGGCGGAAGCGTGGAGGTTCATGGCATTTTAAAAAAAAATAAACTTTTAATAAAAATCGAATCTTTTAATAAAACAAAACTTGCGTAACGCCACGATAACCAAATAAATTTTTTTATTTATATTTAGAAGTTAAATCTACAACATACAAGGTTATGAATCATATATCTCTTATAGTTTATATCAAGTGTCCTTGCAAAGACCGATCGATCCTCCATTCCCACAAAATCATTCCAACGATCAGTAGACTCAGAAATTCATACAAGATCTTTCAAGTCAATCATCAGCGCACTAGAACGTGTGTGAACACATAGAATATTACAAGACATTTTCTTGTCTCTAGATGTTCTCAACACATGAGATCTAGATATTAACTGAGAAAGACTTTAGCAAGACGATTCTCTAAAAGAACATGATGATTATTCTTTTAGAGATTGGATTAACGTTTAATCACAAAAGAAAATCTCTCTGACACCAATCGTGTTCTCAATTCAACTCTTGATTGACGAATTGATGATTTGATCAACTCATTCTCTCCTCTTTTTTCAACCACTTAGGTCATTAGAATAATATATGTATATATCTTAGATAATGACGTATCTGATTTTTAGGAATAAACTGAAATAATATTTAATTATAAAATTACCAATTGCAGTGGGACCTACTACAGTATGCCGTGAGCAAGCACAGTGCTATGTGGCACCACACTGTTGCACACTCACTATTGTAGTGCCATGTGGCACCATAGTAGTCCATGTCAATATCTGATACCCTATCAGTGATTGGCAGGTGGCAATCACTGCAAATTAAATATTTATTTTAATCAAATAATTATCTAGACATCAGTTAATTAAAAATTATATATCTGATTATCTCATCAACTAACTTATCTGTTATTTCACAAATAACACATTTAGCCGATTTAAATTATTTTCTAATAATATTTTAATTATCTAATTTCACAAATTAGATATTCTTCCACTTATCGATAATTAAAAAAATTGATAATTATATTTATATATATATAATTTCTGAAAATTATATTTAAATATATAAATAATTTGATTAATTAATAATTAATTAATCACACATAATTATCTCATAATTATGTACTTACCCCAGAATAAATATTCTTTTTACAAGTCAGTCCTTTTTCCATGTCCTGAAATACTCACACCTTAGACAACGTAGTATAGAGGTGACTTGAGGACCATGAATCTATAATTCCAAGCTCCAATAAATCAGATTATTAATTAAACTCTTTAATTAAATTATCTTATTTATTAATTTCATTATTACTTCACTATAAATATGGAATTGCACTCTTAGAGATTGTAGAATGTATTTAGAGAGTATTCTCATGTAGTCCACTAACATAATCATTTCATATAGTTCTGTCCTCCAATTATTGGTTCGTAAATTAGAACTGGTCAAAATTAACATTTTACCCTTCTAATTATCTTTTGATCCTTAACTACCATTAATCCACTAGTGAATGGTTAATTTATAATCTTATTATAAATTTGAGTCCAATAACCATTCAGTTCCAGAATCAACACTTAAGGAAACCAGTATATGATCCGTTAGGAAAGCTTAGATTCCAAATCTTGTAAGATCATGTCCCTAACCATCCACATCACTGAATCTCCAAAATAAAAGTCACTAGCATGATTAACAAACATGACCTTAACAAACATGACTACTCAGGATTCAGACTGATCTACACATGATCATCAAATTGATCAGTATTAAATCTTTATGATAAACGACACGTTAATAAATATATTAATTCACATCATTCATGTCATATATAATCTGATTATATAAAATACATTCACTAAGATGTCTATCCACATCAATGATCCGGATATAGATCACACGCATTCACAATACTTTGAACCGTACTAGCAACCATTCATTAAAGATTTCATACTTTAATATGTTGCTGGCAATTTTATTCATTATCTATGATTTTAATCTTTTCGTACTAATACGAGATCATAGTCTCATTAATGAATATATAATTTTCAGATATTTATATAAATTATTCAACACTAATTTAAAAGAACAATTATAAGAAAAATGTAATCCTCTTTAAATTTCATATCAAAATGTCAATACACATACTTTGAGAGCATAACCCCAACAATCTCCCACTTGCCCTAAAGTAAATGTGACATCTCTCTCAATCTCATGTTACGCATGTGACCCTCAAATGACTTCACAGGAAGTATCTTTGTAAAAGGATCAGCAAGGTTCTGTTCCATTGCTATCTTCATAACATTCACATCCCCTCAATGTACAATCTCTTTTACCAGATGATATTTCCTCCTTTTGTGCTTGCCCCTCTTGTGACTCTAGGTTTCCTTGGAATTTACTACCGTCATATTGTTATCACAGTACAGAATCAATGGCTTGTCCATATCTAAAACTATTTCTAGATCAGAATAGAACTTTTTGAGCATACTGCCTCTTTCACAGTTTCACAAGCCGCTATATATTTAGCTTCCATAGTGGAATCTGCAATGCTAGATTGTTTAATACTTCTCCACACTACAGCTCATCCACCTATGGTGAATACTGATCCAGATGTTGACTTTCAACTGTCTCTGTCTTATTGAAAATCAGAATCAATTTATCCAGTGGGGTTCAGGTCTCCACCTCAATAAGCAAGCATATAGTTTCTCATTTTCCTAAGATACTTGAAATTTTCTTTACTGCAATCCAGTGTTCCAAAACCTGGATTCGATTGATAACGACTAACAATTCCCACTGCATAACAGATGTCCGATCTCGTACACAACATGTCATACATGAGACTTTCAAATGCTGAAACATAGGAAACCTTTCTCATATCCTCTTCCTCTTAAGATGTCTTAGAACATTGTTCTTTGGAGAGGACAATTTCAGGTTTGGTCGGTTGTTGACCTTTTTTGGAAATTTTCATAGTGAATCTCTCCAGCACCTTATCAATATGAGAAAGTGCTAAGAACTTGTTCTTTCGATCCCTTAAGATTTGGATGCCTAGAACATAGCTCGTTTCTCCCAATTTGAATTTTTCAGCTGATCACTTCTTTACATTAGACAAAGTTTCTTTACCTTTGACAAAGTTTCTACACCACTTGTTTGCCTCCCAAATCTTTCATTTGAACATAGCTCATTTCTCCCTCTTATGACTCCTCATTTCCTTGAAATTTGCTTCCGCCCCACTGTTATCACAGTACAAGATCAGTGGTTTGTCCATATCTGGATATACCGCCTCTTTCGCAGCTTCACAAGTCGCTATATATTCGGCTTCCATAGTGGAATTTGTAATGCTAGATTGTTTAATACTTCTCCAGACTACAGCTCCTCCACCTAGGGTGAATACTGATACAGATGTCGACTTTCGATTATCTCTGTCTGATTGAAAATAAGAATCAATATATCCAGTGGGGTTCAGGTCTCTACCTAAATAAACAAGAATATAGTTTCTCGTTCTCCTAAGATACTTAAAATTTGCTTTACTGCAATCCAGTGTTCCAAACCTAGATTCGATTGATAACGACTGACAATTCGCAATGCGAAATATCCTCTTCCTCCTGAGGTGCCTTAGGACATTGTTCCATGGAGAGGACAATTCCGTGTATGGTCGGTTGTTGACCTTTCTTGAAATTCTCCATAAAGAATCTTTCTAGCACCTTATCAATATAAGATGCCTAAGAGAAGTTCCAAGAACTTGTTCTTTCTATCCCTTAGGATTTGGATGCCTAGAACATAGTTGTCGTCTCCTAAATCTTTCATTTGAAATTTCGCTGTTACCCACTTCTTTACCTTTGACAAAGTTTTTACATCATTCTCAATGAGTATAATATTATCAACATAAAAAACTAAGAAAACTAATATCTTATCTTTGGTGTATTTATAAACACGGGCTTCTTAAACATTTTGCTCGAAGCCATATGACTTGATAATCTCATCAATGATAAGATTCCAAGATCTAGATACTTGCTTTAATCCATAAATGGATTTAAGCAACTTGCATACTTTTTGATCTTACCACTTTTGTACGAACCCTTCTGGTTGCATCATATATATGCTTTCTTCAAGAGAGTCATTCAGAAAAGTTGTTTACGTCCATTTGTCATATCTCATAGTCAAAACTAGAGGCTATAGAGAAAAGGATGCAAATGGATTTTAGTATGCCCACATGAGAGAATGTATCTTCATAATCGACTCCCTCCTTTTATGTATAACCCTTGGCTACTATCCGTGCCTTAAAAGTCTATACTTTCCCATCAGCATCTCTTTTCTTCTTGAATATCCATTTATATCCAATGGGCCCGACATCTTCAGATGGATCTACAAGTTCCTAGATGGAATTAAAATACATAGATTCCATTTTCTGGTTCATGGCATCTTGCCATTTTTCATTTTTAGGATCATCCATTACTTTTTCATAAGATAATAGATCATCCTTATTAGTGTTTGTTATTAGGACATGTGCCTCTAGTTTGTAATGAACTGGTTGTCTCACAACCCTCCCACCACGATGTTACACCAAGGTTTCTTTTGCAGGAACTGTGGTTTCTCTAGTTTGTCGTTTATCAGTAGAAATTGAAGGTGGTCTGATCTCATCAGTCGCTAATTCCTCCAGAACTACTTTACTAAGAGGTTTGTAGTTTTGCATATAGTCATGCTCAAGAAAGGTTGCATTTGTCGACACAAACACCTTCAAATCATTGTGATTATAAAAGTACTCACCTCTAGTCTCTAGAGAATAGTCAACAAATATGCATACCTCTAGACCTTGAGTCTAACTTTCTGGTCTTGGGTCTAAGAACGTGAGTTAGACACCCCCATATACGGAAATAAAGCAAACTAGATTTGGAGCCATTACATAACCTTAAAAGCGTCTTGCTTATAGACTTAGAGAGTACTACATTTAAAAATGTAAGTTGCCGTGTTTAGTACATATCCCCAAAATGTAAGTGACAATGATGAGTAGCTTAACATCGACCTAACCATATCCATTCGGTTTCTCCTCTCTGCAACAACATTTTGCTATTGTGTTCAACGTGCTGTGAGTTGGGATAGGATTTCACACTCCATCAAATAATCCTTGAATTCTAAATCCAAGTATTCACCACCTCGATCGGTCAAGAGGTTTTCAATGATTTACCTAATTGCTTTTCAACTTCAATCTTGAGGTCTTTAAAATTTCTAAAAGTTTCAGACTTTCGATGCATTAGGTAATTATAATAATATCTTGAGTAGTCGTCAATGAAAATGACAAAATACTCATAGCCACCACTAGCTTGTACATTAATCGGTCCACAGACATCACTATGTACTAACTCAAGTGGTTCCTTGACTGTTTGGCCCTTTCCTATGAAAGGTCTCTTGGTTATTATACCCTCCAGACAAGATTCACAAACAGAAAGAGTTCTAACTTTTAGCTCTCTCAAAACACCATGCTTTGTTAACCTGTTTAACCTATCTAGATTAATGTGTCTCAACCTAAGATGCCATAAATATGTGTTATCATCATGAGAAACTCTTTGTCATTTTTTACTTTTATTTTTTCCTAATTTAAATAATTCAAAATTATTTAACGCGCGTTCAGTCAATTTAAGCATATATAGTCCGTTTATAATTTTAGCATGACAGATATCGAATCCATTTTTGGAAATAATAAACTCTTTATTAATGAAAGAAACTTCGAATAACTATTCTTGCAAAAATGAAAGAGAAATCAAATTCCTCAAAAAATCAGGAATGTAATAAACATCGTTCAAAACTAAATTATATTAAAAAAAAGTAAACGGACTGTCCCTAATGCTTAAGCTGACACGAGCGCACCACTACCAACTCTTAAAACGACCTAGCCATCAGTCAGCTCCCTTGACGAATCAAGCATCTGCAAAAATGAACATACATGGTTAGTAGCTCCTGAATCAAGTATCTAGGATGACAAATCATGTCCCGCTAAACGACCTTCAAGTATAAGTAAATCATATTTACCTTTATTTTTCTGTTCAGAGAGATACTTGTTACAGTTTCGCTTCCAATGACCTTCAACCCTACAGTGGAAACACTTTCCTTTGGGCTTGCTGTCTTTCTCGTTCTTCTTCATTTTCTTGTTCTTAACAATATTAGAAGAAGGCTTTTGCTCGACAAAATTTGCCTCGCCCTCTTTGGTCATTCTAAGGTTGAGTGACTCAAAAGTCTACAGTTCATTCAACAATTGGGTCATGTTGAATTGCAACTTGTTCATAACATAGTTGATCGTGAACGCAGAAAAAACTGGTGTGAGTGACTTTAGTATGATGCTAACTTGAGCTCGTTCATCAATGGTCGTCCCATGTACTTCTGTCTCGCGCATTATGTTGATCATGTTCTAAACATGTTCTCGAATAGAAGTACCCTTCCTCATCTTAGTTGTCATATAGCTCTTACTGGCCTCATGACGACTTTGATCTGTGAACCAAACATTTCATGTAAAGATTCCATAATCTCATAGGTAGTCTCCATGCTTTCATGCTTAGTTCTCAGAACATCATTCATGCTCACAAGCGTGTAGCACTTCGTCTTGTTGTTTGATACGATCTAAGCATCATATTTATCCCTAACATTCTTAGGGGTCTTAGCAGCGGGCTCCTCAGGACATTCCTCAGTAAGAACGAACTTATGATTCTCACAAATCAGCATTAAGTTCATGTTTGATTCCCAACGTACGAAATTATCACCATTCAATTTCTTAAGACCGAGTAAAACAGTAACATGGTTGCCCATAGTAGACATAATATTGATAACTAAAATTTAAAACATACATGATTCAATATAATTGATAAATATCTAGAATTTAAAAAGTAAACGTGATGCATGAATGCAATCATAATAAACACATAAAACAACCCAACGCTTAATGTGCCGTCATAGGGTCGGTCAGATTAACCTCAGACTCTTCATGAGACATTCTCATCCTGATTAATTAAAATTTAAAATATCTCATACTTTTCCTTTTAAAAATAAGGTATCGCTTGTTCGATCAACTCAAAACTATCCATATGAAAGCTTAATTGTGGCTTTGTGAGTGTAACCCATCATTTCAGATTTCATGACTTCATTTAAAATATGCCGCCTTAGGGTCGGTCAAAACTAAACTACATCACTTCCTCCTAATTCTTAAGAAGTCCAACCTTGGTATTGCTACAGCTCGAAACGTTCCTTATGGGGATGAAAACAAAGCCATCTCGAGGCCCTCACTGCACCTCATGGTGTTGTACTAATGATGGAAACCATAATTTACATTGACATGTTAATCTTCTTCCACTCACTATTTTAGGATAATGTGTTTTTATTTTAACTAATCAATTAATTCTAAATTAATTACTAGTTAAAATAATAACCCTATGAATATTTAAATATCAATTAATCAAATCTCATTGGTCTAAGTTCATTTAACTTTCTGAAGCGTCTAAGTCATAAGTAGGTGAATTTAGATTAACTAATTAATTATATTAATCAAACTCTTTTACTAAAGTCGGTTAACCTAAATGTTACTATAGTCTTTAGTGTGGTGTGATTATTAAGTTTTAACTAGTTAAAACCTAGCAGTTTACATGCAATTGATGTCATAAAATAATACATAGAAACATATTAGCACAATCCTAATAAATCATGTTTCTACAGATGAGATGCATGATTAAATAAAACTGTGTGGAATTTTCATGTATGGCATGGTGATCGACTAATGTATGGACATGTTATCAAATATACTAATTAAATAATTATTTAATAATTAAATAAAATAATAATGGACCGAGTGATTTTTTGGTATTTCTAAATTATAACCGTTGAAATAAAGAAATAAAATTACAAAGCGGACTTCAAGAATACATATTTCTCAAATATTGCCTTCTCCTCCTTATGTCCATCTTCATAATTTTCAAGCTTTGAACAAAACCCTTTTTAATTAGAAAAACTATTTTTCTTAATTAAAACAATTTCTATAATTATCTCTTTAAATATAGTTGCTTTGACTTAGTCAAATAAACACTTTATTAGATTTGGTCAAACTTGGGTCAAATCCAATCAACCTATTAATTTTTAATTTTTATAAAATAAAAATTTAATAATTAATTTTGAAATTACATTAATTTCAAAATTTAAATGGATAAATAAAAGAGTTTGGATTTTAATGAAACAGTTAGGCGATAGAGTTGGTTGCATAGTTTGTTGAAAACTTTCCTAAAACATGATAACAGTTGTCAACGACGATAGGACTCTCCGATCGCCGCCCATCACCACCGCTGCCCGTCTCACCGCCGGCAGCCGCCTGCCGCACTGGATAGCCATTGTTCACCACCGGTACAATACCACCGGCACTGTGCACCTCTGCCGGAACAGTAAATTTTTTACGTGAAAAGTATTTTCTCGTGAACAGTAAATTTTTACCGTTCGTCTCGTGCGTTCTTCGTCTTCTCACATTCAGAATAATTACAATAATATTCAAAATAAAATTACAAAATTCCTACGCCTCAATTTGACTTACACAAGATCTAGAAAAACTTAAAAAAAAATGTCTAACCCAATAATCACCATACAATTAACCATCCATTATTTTTCATACATTCAAAAAACATAACCATCCATCATCAAACATATCTAATATTATAAGAATAATGCAAGAAAAATCACACAACATTTAGCATATAAACATATAAAGACCGCTCTGACACCACTTGCTGGTCATCGTGACGCGTACGCGGCATAAGCGTCGAGGCGCGTGACCTTTCAAAAAATTAAACTTTTAATAAAAATCGAAACTTTTAATAAAAAAAAAACTTGCATAACGCCACTATAACTAAATAAAATTTTTTATTGAAAACTATTTTTCAATCATTCATGATCCATTATATATTTATAAATTAAATCTACAACATATAAGGTTAGGAATCATATATCTCTTGTAGTCTATATCAAGTGTCCTTGCAAAAACTGAACGATCCTCCGTTCCCACGAAATCCTTCTAACGATCAGTAAACTCCGAGATCCACACCAGGATCTTCTAAGTCAATCCTCAACGTTCTAGGACGTGTGTGGGCACGTAGAATATTTCAAGACACTTTTTGCCTCTGGATGTTCTCAACACATGAGATCAAGAGATTTATCGAGTATGACTTTAGTGAGATGATTCTCTAAAAGAACGTGATGATCATTCTTTTAGAAATTTGATTAACGTTTAATGACAGAAGAAAATCTCTATGACACCAATCGTGTTCTTAATTTAACTCTTGATTGATGAACTGATGATATGATCAATTAATTCTCTCCTCTATTTTCAACCACTTAGGCCATTAGAATAATATATGTATATATTCTAGATAATGACGTATCAGATTTTTAGGGATAAACAAAAATAATATTTAATTGTAAAATTACCAATTGCAGTGAGACCCGCTGTAATTGTACACAATTGCAGTGTTACATGGCATTACAGTGTTCCATGAGCCAGCACTATGCCTCACGGCACCACTGTAGTTCCATATCACACTACAACGTTACGCACTCACTACTGTAGTTCCTCTTGGCGCCACACTAGTTCATGTCAATTTCTGATACCCAATCAGTGATTGACATGTGACAATTAATACGAATTACATATTTATTTTAATGAGATAATTATCTAGATATTAGTTAATTCAAAATTAACATATCTGATTATCTCTATCAACTAACTTATCTGTTATTTCACAAATAACATATTTAGTTTATTTAAATTATTATCTAATAATAATTTAATTATCTAATTTCATAAATTAGATATCGTATCCCACTTATCGATAATTAAAAAAATCGATAATTATATATAAGNTAATTATTTATATATATACATAAAATTCCTAAAAATTATATTTAAATATATAAGTAAGTCAATTAATTAATTTCTTAATTAATTAATCACACACAATTATCTCATAATTATGTACTTGTCCCAGAATAAAAATTTTTTTTGCAAGTCAGTCATTTTCTCATTCCTGAAATACTCACACCTAGACAACGTAGTGTAGAGGCTACTTAGGGACCATTGACCTATTTTCCTAAGTTCCTATAAACCAGATTATTAATTAAACTCCTTAATTAAATAATCTTATTTATTAATTTCATTATTACTCCACTATAAATACGGAACTGCACTCTTAAAGATTATAAAATGTATTTACAGAGTATTCTCGTGTAGTCTACTGACATAATCATTTCATGTAGTTCTGCCTCCAATTATTTGCTCGTAAATTAGAATTGGTCAAAATTACCGTTTTACCCTTCTAATTACCTATTGATCCTTAAGTATCATTAATCCACTAGTAAATGACTAATTTATAATCTTATTATAAATTTGAGCTCAATAACCATTCAGTTCCAGAATTAACACTTAAGGAAATTAATATACGATCCGTTAGGTAAGCTTAGATTCCAAATCCTGTAAGATCGTGTCCCCAACCATCTACATCACTGAATCTTCAAAAGAAAAGTCACTAGCCTGATTAACAAACAGACCTTAACGAGTGAATCAAAAGATCCGGTAGACATGCCTAGGAGGTCATGACTACTTAGGATTCAGATTGATCTACATATGATCATCGAATTGATGTGTATTAAATCTTTATGATAAACGACACGTTAATAAAAATATTAATTCATATCGGTCATGTCATATATAATCTTATTTTATAAAGTACCTTCACTAAGATGTCTATCCACATTGATGATCCAAATCTAGATCACACGTATTTATAATACTTAGTGAACCGTACTAACAACCATTCATTAAAAATTCTATACTTTAATATATTGCTGACAAATTTATTCATTATCTATGATC
The DNA here is from genome assembly GCA_003255025.1 of Datisca glomerata. NCBI lineage: Eukaryota > Viridiplantae > Streptophyta > Magnoliopsida > Cucurbitales > Datiscaceae > Datisca > Datisca glomerata. Next base: position 1,127,871 of record QANY01010581.1, read on the forward strand.
TTAATGCTCTCGTACTAATACAAGATCATAATCTTAATAATGAATATGTAATTTTCAGATATTTATATAAATTATTCAACAATAATTTAAAAGAACTATTATAAGAAAAATGTAATTCTCTTTAGATTTTATATCAAAATGTCAATACATATATTTTGAGGGCATAACCCCCAACACAAACTTGAGCATACATCAGACTCCTTACCACTGAGGCATAGGAAATCTTCTATATTTCATTTTTCTCAAAATCATTCTTAGGGCACTGATTGAAACTAAACTTGTCTCCCTTAACCATAGGGTGTCACCTGATTCTTGGATTGTCTTCCTTGCATGCCATATCTTTTGAGAATATTTTTAATATAAATCTTTTGTGATAATCCAAGAATACCCTAATAACGATCTTGGTGTATCTATATCCCTAATACAAAATAGTCGTCAATAAAATCTTTCATCTCAAAATTCTTAGCTAGAAATCTCTTAGTTTCGTGTAATAAGTCTATATTGTTGCTGGCAAGCAAGATGTCCTCGACATATAAAATCAAAAAAATATGTCTGCTCTCACAGAACTTATGGTATATACAATCATCGACCAAATTCATCTCAAAACGGAAGGGGATGATCACTTGATGAAACTTGAAATATCATTATTGAAATGCTTTCTTGAGTCCATAAATGGATTTCTTAAGTTTGTAAACCATAAAATTTTATGGTTGCACCATATAAATTGTCTCCTCAATGTTACCATTGAAAAACACTACATTCACATCCATATGATGTGATACAAGATTGAAATGCGCCACCAACAACATTACAATCCTGAAAGAGTCTTTCGAAAAAACCAGAGAGAAAGTTTCTTTATAGTTGATGCATTCTTTCTGTGTAAAGCCATTTACAACAAGACGAGTCTTGTATCTTTTCACATTACATTTTAAATCCCTCTTGGTCTTAAAAATCTATTTGCAACCAATGAGTATCGCACCTTTTGGTAATGGTATAAGATCTCACACGTCATTGTCCTTCATGGACTCAATCTCCTCATTCAAGGCATCGATCCACTTTTGATGGTTAGAACGTTTCATGACTTGACGGAAGTTGATCAGGTCATCTTCTATCATTCCAATGTCTATCTCATTTTCTTAGAGAAATACAATATAATCATCCGACACTGCACTTTTTCTCTCTCTATTCAATCTTTTTAATTACATAGGTTCTTGAGGTGTTAGAGTTTATTCTTCTAGAATAATTTTTTAAATGTGAGGTTCTCCGATATTTTCTTGATATGTTGTCATGAGCAAGGTCAGGAACGCAATCCTGATCAATGCTAATAACACCTGTAGGAATATCAACATATTCCTCTTGAAAGACAAAATACCTAACCGTGTATCTCCCCCCACAAACTCGGCACCCTCAAAGAATCGGGCATTTCCCATCTTAAAAATTAACTTAGTCGTGGGATCATAAAACTTGTAACCCCTGGATCTTTTAGAGTATCTAATAAAATAGAAACTCACCGTCCTTATGTCAAATTTCTTTTCATTAGGCTAATAAGGCCTTGCCTCAGCTAGACATCCCCAAACATGTAAATGTTTTAGACTAGGTTTCTTACCGGTCTAAAGCTCATATGGGGTTTTGACACTCGCTTTAGTTGAAACTATGTTAAGGATATACGTTACAGTCTTAAGTGCTTCACCCTAGAGTGATTCTAGTAAGGTAGAATGACTAATCATACTCCTCACCATATCATTAAGCGTTCTGTTTCATCCTTAAGAAACATTATTTATAGTGAACGAACTGGACATAGTGTATTGTGGGACGATACCGCAGTTCTCTAGGAATTTAGTGAACGGTCATGGATGTCGTTCACCTGAATAGTCATATCTGCCATTATACTCATCAAGGTCAAATATGACGCTTTTGATCCTTTTGTTGAGTTGGTTCTCAACTTTAGCCTTAAAATTTTTTAACACATCCAATAGCGGTGAATTTTTATGAATAAGATATATGTAGCCATACTCTAAAAAAATCGTCTATGAATGTTTTAAGTATCGTTGACCATTCTAAGCAATCGAATGAAATGGCTCACAAATATCCGTATGTATAAGTTCTAAGATGTCTTGATTCCTGTTGGCTTCAAATATCTTTTTATTGGTTTGTTTACCCTTTATAAAATTAACATAAATATCAAAGTCTGTGAAATCTAAGGGACTTAGAATTTCATCTAATATAAGTCTCTTATGCTCCGTCTAAATATATGACATAATCTCTTATGCCATAATGTAATCGAATTCTCACTCGTTAATTTTATTTTAGTGTCTCGTGTACTTAACAGTAGGAATTCATTAAATAAAGTAATTGTATCAAGTAAATAAAGATAATTGTAACCTGATAAAAAAGTAGAGCCAACCAAATTTGAATCACGAAACAAACTGAATTGGCCATCTCCAAAAGAACGAATGTAACCAGCTTTGTCCAAAGCAGAAACATAAATTAAATTTTATCTAAAAGACTGTACAATAAAAGTTTCATTAAGATCCAAATAAAATCTAGTTTTTAACAATAATCTAAATTTCCCTAGTGCTTCAACTTTAATTGTCTTGCCATTGCCCATGTAGATGTATCTTTCAGCATCACTTAGCTTTCGGCAATTCAAGCAACCCTGGATAGATACACTGATGTGAGTTGTTGCACTAGAATCTATCCACCATGTGTTCCTAGGAATCAAACTTAAATTAACCTCAAACAAACCAAATTAAGAAGCATACCTTTCTTAGCACGCCAAATGTCGTAGTTGGTGCATTGCTTCTTCCTATACTCTTCAGCTCTACAAAAGTAACAACCAGTACCTTTCGAGTTAACCGATTTGTATATACAGCTTCTTTATCCTTCTTTCTTTTCTTTCTTTTGCCCTTATCCTTAGAGGTTCAGGCCAGGAAAGTACTTTTTATCTTATCTTGCTTTACCCCTTCCTCTTCCTAAAAACAGTGTGAGATGAGCTCATTCAAAGATCAAGTCTCTTTCTAACAGTTATAACTCACATTAAACTGGTTGAAAAGTTTGTAGTCAATTAAAATTAAATTTAATATGTTGGTAGGAGAGTCAATGCTTCTAACCCCACTCATGTTGAACTGCTAGCAGTAAACGAGGCTGTTTTGTTGGCTTCTAGATGGGACTAAAGTAGAGTTTCCGTTGAATCTAACTTAAAATTGGTAGTTGGTTGGTTTACAAGAGGTTAGCGGTGTCACTGAAAATTTAGAATAATAATTGACTAGATTCAATAATGTCGCTGATGCTACAATCACCTGTAGATTAGAGCTATGTAATTATGAGAGATTGTAGTTTACCTAATGTATTTTAGAATTACTTGATAGAGAGAGGTCATCGTTAAGGTGTGTCTAGGCCACCTTAATTTTCTTTGTTGGATTGCTTTTTCCAGTTTTCCTCTCATTTGTATACTTTTTGTTTTCGTTATAATCTGAAATTTGTAGTTAAAATTTTGAATTTAAGTCAAACATTATTGAATTTAATTAAAATTTAACCAAACATGATTAATTTTATTAAATTTTCATCTAACATTATTGAAATTAATGTTCAATACATCACACTATTTTTGTACATAATTTATAATATATTAAAAGGGACAATCACATAAAAACTTTTATTTACTAATTTTATCATTCTACTTCAATTGTTTATCTTAAATTACCCTTCAACCTGCACGTGTCAAAACTTCATAAGTTACTAATTCTGAATTACCCATCAACTTGACACGTGTCAAACTCTGATTAATTATTAATTATGGATCATAAAATGAAGAGTCATGTCATTTCTATCACACCCTTTATGAAATACTTGAAATAGAAAAACTTTCATTTACTCATTTTATCATTCTACTTCAACTGTTTATCCTAAATTACCATTCAACTTGACATGTGTCAAAACCTAATTAGTTAGTAATTCTGAATTGTCCTTCAACTTGACACATGTCAAATTATGATTAGTTATTAATTATGAATCATTAACTGAAGATTCATGTCATTTCTATTACTCTCCTTCTGAAATACTTGAAATAATGCACTACTTCAATCTGACAACCTTTAGATTACATCTATTTGATACAATTTTACAAATCTAAAATAACATATTACCGATGACATCTGCTAGATTACATATGTTCAATACAACTTTACAAATTTGATAAGTTATGTTGTACTAAAAATCTCAACATTGAGGTGGCATGTAATTTCCTCTCCATGTAGGAGTCCTCTCGGGCGGGAACTTGCACAATACAGACAAAGAATTCTAAAGACGAAGGGAACCGGGGGTGATTTTTTCGTCAAACAGCCTCTGATACCGAAGTCAGTATTCAGTAGATATTTTGGCATAATTTCCTTAGGGGAGAGAAGATATACCTCTTCGTAGATGTATTTATACTTGAGTCTTCGAGTGGGAGGAAGCGTGTTGAAAAGCCACTCGGAGGCATGCTGGGGAAGCCTCACAAGACACGAAGCCTGTATTCGATTAGACAGAATGAAGGCGACCTTGACATAAAGCGCTCAACATTAAATATCGAAATGATCGGACGAAGGCTATCCTGACATCCTGTCATGGTGGTTGGGCCTGTATGGAGCTAATTTCGACGAGTAATGATGCTTTGTATTCAAGATTATTTGAGCTCTCTTTATGGACTTTATCCTTGCCCTTTCATGTGTTCAGGTCTATGCAACCCGAGCATCCTCAGTACTGTCATTGGTGGTTGGAAAAATACCCATAATCGTTACCCCCAATCAAGGACTTGGGTGGCCTCTTATACCTGGGTTTGAACACTCCATCATCTGAGCTAAGCTTCTCCTACCTTGGGCATCTCACTCTTGTTCCTTAAGTTTTTTTCGTCAAGGGAGATTGAGCCAAATGAAATTAATTATTTGACCATTTTTGCCGTGCATGCATCGTTTCGCTTTTTCCTCATTTCTAGATCGTTAACCTCTTGGGAGTGGAGGCATTAATGGCGTGTGGATGTGTATAAAGGAGCTTGACGCTTGACTCCCTATCGCTTTATTCATGACGCATTGTCCCATCCCTACGATTGATTGGATGACATTTTATCTTCCGTAATCCTCACGTCAATTCATGAAACATGCGCTATTGATTGTCGGGTAGCCTCAATGGTCGCCATCATTCCCTTTTAATGCCCATAAAATGAGTGGTTTCTCACTTCAAGGCCTATAAATATGCAGTATTCCTTCTCATTTCCCCCATCCTTGCTGAGTTGAAATCCCTTTCCATCTCTGTCCTTCCTCCCAATTCCTTTTATTGAACTTCTTCCATTTTTGGAAGTTCTCCTTTAAGATCCTCCTCATTTCTCATGAATGTTGCTTCCCTTTCTGTCATTTTTAAATGTCGTGCCTCGAAGTCGTTGATATTCCATTCACAATGATTTTCCTACCATCAATAAGCATGTTCGAGGAATCATTTGTCTGTGTAGGCTACCTGCCCCTAGTGATCAAGACTTTACCCTTAACAAGGGCCTATAATTCAGTCGGTAGCCTTGTCCTTTGCTTCACAATGAAACGCCTTTACCGGCCACAACCTATCTCTTTCCTTCCATGCTGCCATTCCCTTCCTTTGTTGCCTATCATTTCGATCTTTCATCAACTTACTCCATCGATCGTTTGGAGTGGTTTGACGCATCAGGTGTAGGCTAAGAACAACCCTTGCAAACTTATCCTTTAGGATCGTCTCGAACCCGAGGATGGGTGCTTCCTTCCTTTCTCTCCTTAAGAAGGAGACATTGAGGCTCCAAGAGTAGAACAACAAAAGTCCTTGAGACCTCAGAAGAGTTTAAGGAAGCAGTGGAGATCATGGACCACCAACCCAGACGCAGACGGTCTTTTCCTTTTAAGTTTTCCTAGGAGGGGCTCGCCCCCTTAACTGAGGAAATTTTTGCACTTTTATTTGTTATTGTAGTCCTCTGATTATTAATAAAAATAAACTTCCCTTACCTCTAGCTCTTTATTAATCCCTGTTTTCCCCTTATTTCTTGTTGCGGACATACCTCAAGTGGATAGAGTTGTTTTTCCTCAGTCGAGCTTTATCTTAGTCTGGATGATACCTTCATCCTGAGCTGCGTAGTTGTTCTGACTACTATGCCAAGCATTGTATCCTTACTAACGTTCACTAACCCGAGCTTGTGATCCTGAGCTAGAGTGGGCCTTGATCTTTTTTAATGGACTTGATCGTGTCCAACGGGGTACCCCATTTGTAGATCGGGGGTCTTACAGACATGTTTTAACCATTACTCGGCATACATCTTTCTTTGATGTCTAGCCAGGTGTGCATGCTCTGGCTAGACCCTTGAATCCCGTCTACGAGCATGAGTTGTCGGAAGACATCTTTCCTTGATATCTAGTCAAACATGCCTGCTCTAGACCCTTGAACCCCGTTTGTGAGCATGAATGTTCGGAAAATATCTCTCCTTTATGTCTAGCCAGGCGTGCCTACTCTGGCTAGACCCTTGAATCCCATCTTCGAGCATGAGTGCTCGACATACAACTTTCCTTAAAGTCTAGCCATGCGTGCCTGCTCTTGCTAGACCTTTGAATCTCGTGTACGAGCATGCGTGCTCAACAAACATCCATTTTTACCTTGATGTCTGGCAAGACGTTCTTGCTCTGGCTAGGCCCTTGAATCCCGTCTGATGAGTTAGGGTTCTCAACAACCATCACTTTTTCCTTGTAGGTGTGTTCACGGTTTGGTTCGGTCAGTTTTTTGGTAAAAACAGAACTGAACAAAAATTTTAGCTCGACAATAAAATCGATCCGAATTGTTCATGTCAAAATAAATGAACCGAACCGAACCGTGAGTTTTGGTTCGGTTCAGTTTGGTTCTTCAGTTTGGTATTATTAATTAAAAATAATCTTTAAATGATATTATTGAAAAAATGATATTATTGAAAAAATAATATAAAATCAAAGTTTTATTTTGGTTCGGTTCAGTTTTGTATGAAATTATATATATATATATATATATATATATATATATATATTTAATTTTTNCACCAAAAAATGAACCGAAACAAAACTTCGATTCTCTCATTTTTTTAACCGAACCAAACTGAACACATGTAAAGAAATGACCGAATTGCTCATTTTTGGTTCGATTCATTTTGGTCTGTTCAGGACAATTTTGATCACCCTATTGTCTTAATGTCTGGCTAGGCGTTGAATCTCGTCTGATGAGCTGGGGTGCTTGGCATATATTATTTTTTTATCCCGACTGGCGGGTTAGGGCACCACGCCAGTCATCACTTTTTGATCCCGACTGAAGCGGCTCGAGCACCACGCCAGTAATCACAATTTAATCCTAACTGACAGATTAGAGTACTGCGCCATCATCTCTTTTCGATCCCGACTAGCAAGCTCGCGCGCCAGCCATTCATCACTTTTTAATTCCCACTAATGGGCTCGAGAATCACGAGAGTCATAATTTTTTATCCCGACTGGAGTGCTCGAGCACCATGTCAGTCACTTTTTCTCCTCGTCTGGTGGGCTAGAGCACCACGCCAGTCATGAATTTTTTATCCTGACTGGCATGCTCAAGCACCATGCCGGCCACCACTGTTTAATCCTCCATCACACATTGTAGAAGAGTTGATCCTTGGAAACTTATAGGATAGCAAGAAAATCATTAGCAAATATTTCTACAATATGTTCTATATTTCCATAAAAGTAGATTCTCTCAAAAGGACCTTATAAGAGGTTAATCCTAAATAAGAAGATTGTTTGAGTAGGAAAAAAAGACCTCTTACCTGACCAATGTCGATAAGTACATGATCTTCTTCATCCGTTACACTGAGGTGGAGGGTAGAAGACAGCCGAGCTTTTGTTTCGTGAGCTTTTTCCCTTTATTTTTTTATTGGGTGTCATTTTTTTAGCTTCATTTTTACTTTAATGGTGCGACCCCTTGAGCTCCGCATTCTACTCATGAGCAGATGTCGATTTGTCCTTAATTACCTTTCCTGGATGTTCTGGTGGGAGAATGATTGGCCACTCTAGGCCTTTCAAGTCTTTCCTAAGGGCTGCCCCTTAGGCGGCACACCAGTTACAGGCTCCTTTTTTTGGATTTATCCGCTTATTGTAGAGGTTTGAGAGGAACACAGTTGTGTATCTCCCTGTGAAAAGTCTGGTTCTACCGAAGATTAGAGCAAGGGCTCTCATGATAGTCCTTACCCTCTCATTGGGACTTCATGTCCTAACTTTGTTCACGAGCCTGTGTACCAGTTTTGACACGACCTTTGCCTTCCGTTTCACCTGAATTGGGATGTAAGAGCCAGGAGCTTCCTAACCCAGATTCGTATTTCACCCATGGTGGAGGATTGGTGTTGGGCTCTCAATTGGGAATGTGGCCAAATTCGTTTATCCGTGCAACATAAATTTCCTTCACTTGATGTGGAGCTTTGCAAAATGATTGGTGGTCGTAAAAGGCACTAAGGAGTAAGGTGGAGGGTATCCCACCAATATTTTCCTCTATCTTCCGCAGCTGCTGACATACTACTCCCGGGGGTCCTTCAAGGGTCTTTGTTCTCCTCCTATGTCCTCCTAGGATGACCCCAACCAGAACCTTACAGAGGGGGAGCTTGGACATTCAAAGCCTGAATTCGTTTTGGCCATGATTTCCTCAGGGAGTGACAATTCCTCTAGTTTAGGACGTCGCCTCGCCTTCCCTGTATAACCTTCTTCTAGGGTTCCTCGAGTGTGTGAAAACTCTGATGGTGAACTTTTAAGTCATGGGGAGGATCATTTTCGCACAAGAGACCGTTATGGCTTGAGCGGTGACTGACATGCCTTTCTTCTCTTTCCTAGTTACCTTGGAGGTTATAACCACTGTATCTGTCTTCCTTTGTCGGGCCATTATCATGATGGCAGAAAGTTCTCTCCCGATGGGGGAAAGGGTGAATCTTCCCTTTCATCCTGGACTTCGTCGGTGTAGAATACCGAGCCCATTCTCTCATTGCGAGACAAAAAAAAGGTTTTCAAATGCTTTAAACAGGAATGACTTTACACTCATCCCACAAACGACGTCAATTGTTTTTATCAAAATCTCAACAGTAAGATGACATGCAATCTCCTCTCCACGTAGAGGTCCCCTCAGACGGAAACCTGCACAACACAGATAAAGAACTCTAAAGACGAAGAGAAACCGATGGTGGTTTCCTCGTGAAGAGCCTCTGATGCCTAAATCAGTATTCGGTAGATATTTGGCATAATTTCCTTAGGGGAGAGAAGACATACCTTTTTCATTTATTGGTAGATGTATTTATACGTGGGTCTTCAGGTGGGAGGAAGCATGTCGAAGAAGCCTCTCGAATGCGTGCTGGGGAAGGCTCACAAGACATAAAGCATGTCTTCAATTGGACAGAATGGAGGTGACCTTAACATAAAGCATTCATCATTAAATATCGAAATGACTGGACGGAGGCTATCATGATATCATATCATGGTGATTGAGCCTGTAGGGTGCTACTTTTGGCGAGTAATTATGACCTTGTGTTCAATATTATCCGAGCTCTCTTCATGGACTATATCTCTACCCTTTCACGCGCTCGGGTCTGTGCAACCCCAGCATCCTCGATACTGACCAGGTGAGGTCGGTTCGTGTCCTCCAAAACTTTCCTTCATCGGGCCTCCTAATGCGGCATAACACGTGTCGTTGCGTCATTGGTGATTGAGAAAATACTCATTAGAGGTTGTAAAATTAATTAATTTATAAATTTAAATTTATTAATAAATTATTTTAGAACAAACAACTGTTAAATTAATTAATTGAAAACTATTTAGCAAAATTAAAAAATTAAATTTTTTTATTAATTTATAAATGTTAATTAATTAAGTTTCTTAAGTTACGACTTTTTAATAATCTTGATGAAGACAATAAAAAACTTATTACAGACTCTCTTCTTAGCACATAATACAATTTTACAAATCTGAAACATAATTTTACGGATGATAACTGTCAAATTACATTTTTAGTACAACTTTACATATCTGAAATAACAACTTATGAACCGTGAAAAGTTACAACTCTTTAAATATATCTTTATCAAGATAATAAAAAATCATTACAAGCTCTTCTCACAACACATAATATTTTTTTTCTAATTTCAACTTCAAATGAACATTTGCAACAACGATGATCATTATGTCCACGTATTTTTACTAATCTTAAAATGCTCTTGAAAAGTACATTTGTCAAATTATCATTCGTTGATAATATTATTTTTTATCAACTATCATAAACTATGACTATTTGACCCATCCGAACTGGCATAAACTTATTAATACCATTTTTGGTTTGAAACAATACCATTTTTAACAAGTGAAGCAATACTCTTTTTTTATGTAGATAAGTATTTGTTGTTATAGTAGATAGAAACAACATACAATTCCATTAACATAGTTACACAAAAAATATAAATTATAAAAAATTAAATTTACAATACAAATGAAAAAGGAAGATGAAGGTTTACATAAACAGAAATAGATTATTTAATTCTAATGAAATCACCTTTTTTAGAGCACGTTTCTACTATAGCCTCTTAATTTTTTTCTAGAAGCATATATGATTTTGCTTGACTTTGTTAAAAAAAATGTATCAACAAATAAAAATAATAACAATTTAACATTGTTTACTGACAAATTAAATACAAATAATATATTGCTAAATACATTTCTTTTAAATTTTCATAAACACAACATGATTATGAGTAGTAATCATAACTTAAAATATAATATGTTTAATTACATGTGCATCATACTTGTGTGTTGACTAATATAATTAAAATGATATTTTAAAGTAATTTTCAAGTTAGTTATATAATTTTATAATAAATTATAATTATAGTAAATAAAACAATCCTAAATTGTCCTCTATTATCCTATGAACAATCATCATCTACAACCAATGTCAATTATGTTTTGACATAATTGCGGTGCATCCTTTTTTCACTAATAACAATTCAATGACATCTTTTTATCACTAATAATAATTCAATTATCATGATTTTCTTAGATTTCACGCAACAAGCTAACTTTAACGGAGTTGTCGCTTGGTGGAATAAAATAATCTTCTTGGAAAATGGATTGCCTATCATCGGACTGCAATGACAGACACGACAGTTCAGCACTTTTGGTCAATCCGATCACATATGAATGATCCCGATCGTGCTGAGCTATCAAGAGAAAACAAATTTACTCACATTTTTTTTATTTTTAATCATTTAATCTGAGTGATCCAGATTTAACAGGACGACTTAAATTCAACTTTCCCTATAAAGTTGCTTAGTAACCACATAGGATGCAAAAGGCTAAGGCTAAGCCCCTCTAGAAATTTAATTATTACTAGTCGAAAAGTACGTGCTTCGCACGTGTTCAATCAAGTTAATGACTCTATTTCATCAATTTGTCGTATTCTTAATAAATGGTTATACCATATTAAGAGATATTTTTTTGTTTTTAAAATATATTAATGTTTTTCTATAAATTTATTTATATGAATTTTCTTGTTTCTGATAACATAAATACTGCTTAATATTTAATTTATAAATTTCTAACAAATAGATTATTACGGACTTAAAATTAAATATTTGTTACATAAAAGATCTTGAAATCAATCTTTAAGAATGTCCACCGTTCTAATTACATAATCTTATCAAAGTATTTTATTTCACTAAATATAAATAGAAAATAACAATTCATTATATGACTTAAATGAGAAAATATGTGAAATATATAATTTTCTATATCTTAATAAATTTTAAAGTGTAAAAAGGAGAATAAAAAATTTCTCCCCTTTAATTCATCTTTAGATAGTGTATATATATTATATAAAAATATAGATAGATAATATTATAGATTATAGATAAATTATTTAAGTCAAAATTACAAATTTTGTTAGTGAAAAGTTACAACATACACGGATTAATGCAAAATCATATACATAGGAAATGGATAGGTCTTTTACATACAAATAGGTTTCTTTTCTTTTTCTTTTTTTGAAAACATAGGAAGTGTAATACCCCTTGGTAAAGAACCATTGTCGTAAAATTGATTTGAAAGATAATATGATTTTAAAGGGATTATTTGTAATGTTTGTAAAACTATTTAGTTTGAAAAGATTTATTTTAAAATTAATTTCTTTAAATTTTAAAAAGGGTTTTATTATATAATTTTAAAATTCACTTACAACTATATGCCTTTACACCTAAAGAAAACTCTAATTGAAACACTTTAAATATCATACATCTTTCTGGCCATCTCTCTCTCACACGTAACCTCCATCCCCAAAGAATTTTCTAACTCACACTATATAAGAATCACACTCAACTATCTCTCCCACTCTCTCATTTTATATTTCACGAACCCCATGTAACTGTTGATCTTTCTCTCTCTCAAGCAGCAAACATGTCCCCCTCTCTCTCTTATTTCTAGCAATTGCTCTCTGGAATTTTCCTTTCTTCTTCACGCTAAGTCTCTTCTCTATCTCCTTCTTCCTTTCACTTTTTGTCAATCCACCAAAGTTGATATCTGGTAAGCATTTCCTTCTTCTTCATTCTTTTTTTAATCTTGTCTCTTTACTCTCTTATGCTAATTAATCACCCTCTGAAAGGGAATGCGTTCTTCAATTTCAATTTTTTTAAACTCTCATTCTCTGGTGTCTGTTTCTACTCCATGGTTGCTTCATCACCATTCATTGATTCCGTAGCAAATCACCATCAATTCTTCCACTCATTCTCTGGTAAACTTATTTTCTCTTCATCTTATTATACATATATAGAGTTGTATAAGTTTAATGTCATATGATATAAAGTTTGAAGAAAAAATAATAATAAATGATTACTATTTTGTGAATATAATAATAATTATTGTTGTATATTTCTGATAAAAATTCTGATAGTATAGATAAAATGATTTTCGTTTACTAAGAATTTATTATCAAAAATTCTGAAAATATTATTAATATCATATAAGACATTAATATTACTTCTGTAAAAATTTCGAAATTTTAAAGATTTATTTGCATGGTGAAAACAATTTTCAATTCTTCTTCAGAAACCCGAATATTAAAGGAAGACCACTTCAACTTCATGGCTTCAGTTCTGGAATAAATTACATCATTTTGGCCCACATATTTCATAGTAGTTTTATATCATATGTAGATATGGTTCTGTAAGTTTTTGTAATTTTTAGATAAGGTATGGTATTTTAAATGAATAGTTAAACTTGTAAATCTGAACTTCATTTTACTGCAAAACAGACCCTAGTTGATGATGATTTTTCAATACGAAAATACTTTCAAAAATGGTAAAATTTTAAATCAAGAATACGAGACATGGGTCAACGTTCAGAACTAGTATTTGTAATTTTTTATGTTGGTACAATTTATAATGAATTTTCAAAACCAGACATTCAAACTGTATTTTTTTTAGTTAGTGTTTGAAAACATCTAAGAATGGAAATTTTCTCCTTTATCCTTTCAGGACTTAAACTTTAGGAACTTACAGAGGCATATAAGGTAAGAGAAATCTTACATATATAACTGCATGGTTACTTTCCTGTGTCTGAAAAATGTGGATTTAACTTTTATTTTCTCTTCCTTGTTTGGTTGTTTTGTGATGTATTCATTGGGCTGTTATGATGTACTCTGAATGATTATGTATTCAATGATTCTGAAATTCGATAAAGTAATGTGATATAAGATATGAAAGACTACTGTATGATCACAAAAGGTAAAATATTGTGCCATTAGCGCCACGTACCCACCAAACCTCTCTCGACCTTCGGGAGAGGGTCTCTGAATATGTTATGGTTAATTTTGTGGGAAGGACATTTATTGTAACTAGTTCCATCTCTTCGAATGTGCAGAATGGTACTCGTGAGAAAGGTAACTTGTACATACATTACAAATATCTGAAATTGCTCTGGTTAATTATGTGGAAGACAATTATTGCAACTAGTTCCACCTCTTCGAAGGTGCGGAATGGTACTCGTGAGAAATGTCACTTGTACATACCTTACAAAATAACAACTTATAGACGGGTAATCTCTATTTTGCTCTGGGTGTGGTGGCGAGTTCTAACGAAAGTTGGCCGGCGTCTCTGTAAGAAAAGTTATGAGCGCTCTAAATGAACGATAAGGGTATAAGTAATATTCTATATGATAGAATGGTATGCGTTGTATGTGATTTCTTGTGTGTGAGGCTATGTATGTGTGATTTTACTTATTGAGTATATTTTTATACTTATTCCATTTTATTTTACAATTTTCAGATGATGATAACATTGATGAGAAGTTTATTGTCGAAGAGGTCTAGAGTCTCTGGAAACATACAAGAGTCATCGAGTCGTATTTAAAAGTCTTAGTAATTATTTATTTGATGTTGGGTTCTTGAATGTTTTATTAAGTAAAATTTCTTTTTATGTAATTAGCAGTTTGATGAAGGATTTGATTTTGTATAATATATTATCCTATTTAATGTGAGTTCATTTTAAAAAAACATCGACCTAGCCTTCCGTGATATTTTTTATAAAATATTTAACTAAAGCTCAGTTAAATTTTTGAGATGTTACAGTTGGTATCAGAGCAAATACGATTCTATAGACAATAGTATTTACTAAAAGTTTTCTGAAAGTTGTAAGTCTTTCGACGAAATGATTTTGTAAATTTTTTTTTGAATTTTAACAGTATGTACTAGAAATTAGGTTTGTGAAGTGTATTTGACAAAGATTAGTATTGGATTATTGGTATACTATCTCTAAATGATTTGTGTGTCTGTATTAGCTATGAGTTTTTTCAAATGATTTTGGATCTACCATTGATGATTGAGAATTTATGACAAGGAGTCTAATTACTCCTCATACCCTATAAGATTTACGAGAAGAATGCTATTGGATCCAAATCGTAGACGTCCGATCATAGTTTGGAAGACGTGTATCATCAGGAGAGGAGCTTATAACCTTGTTGTAGCACCGAGAAGAATGGGGAAATACACTTCTAGACCTAGAACTTTTCCCCGAGAGGAGGGAGTTAGAGTTATTCGGGCGAGACGTGTTGGAAATCAAGATGAATTAGTTGGGTCTAATAATGTGGAGGTTACCCAACCCTTGCGTGCAGCTCCTAGACGACCATGAGCATGAGTTTCTATAGTTAGGGACTATCCACCAGGCTGCGGTCCCAATGCACTAGTGATATGCAGAGTTCCTAAACTAGAGGAAGATCTAGAGGAAGAACCAGAGGGAGGATCTAGAAGAGGATCAAGAAGAATACCTAAAAGAAGGGCTCCACTGAGTTTCTAAGATTTTTATGGATAGTATGGACTTAGTTTTTAGATTTTATTTTCTGCTAAGTTCTTTAGGAAGTTGGATATGGAATTGGTACCTCTAGAGCTTGATATTTGTGGTCCACCCGTTCGGATGGTGTTATGTATACAGACAAGGCCATCAAGTCTTGTTCTATAGTGGTTACTGATAGAGTGTTGGAGGCCATTCTTACTCTTTTGACTATGTAAGACTCTGATGTTATTTTTGGTATGGATTGGTGAGCTTCTAACTATGCCAATATTCTTTGTCATGAATGAGAGGTAAACTAGATGTTTGATTAACAATGATTGTTGGGACTACTTGGCTAGCGTGTTGGACACAAGGAAGTTGGAGTTAGAGTTGAGCGATATCAAGGTGGTTAGAGATTTTCTAAAAGTTTTTCTTGAGTCGTTGCCAGGCGTGCCACCTGTTAGGGAGGTGAATTTCAATAACGAGTTAGTTCCTAGGACGGCTCTAATATCGAAGGCCCCATACCGCATGGCTCCAGTAGAGATGAAAGAACTCAAGGGACAACTGCAAGAATTATTGGACAATGGCTTTATTCTCCTTAGTGTCCCACCGTGGGGTCCACCCGTTCTCTTTGTAAAGAAGAAAGATGGATCAATGAGACCTTGTATCGACTATAAGGAATTGAACAAAGTTACCATTAAGAATAAGTACCCTCCACCTTGAATAGAAGATTTGTTTGATCAGCTTCAAGAAGCCTGTGTTTTGTCGAAGATTGACTTGCGGTCTGGGTATCACCAGTTGAGAATCAAGAAAGAAGATATACCAAAGACTGATTTTCATACTCGTTATGGATATTACGAGTTCTTGGTCATGCCTTTTGCATTGAGCAATGCCTTTGCCGCATTCATAGATGACATTCTTATCTACTCTAAGTCTGAGGGAGAACACAAGGAACATCTCAAAATCGCACTTCAGATTTTAAAGGAGCAGAGATTGTATGCCAATTTTAGTAAGTGTGAGTTTTGGTTATCTAAGGTTGTTTTTTTATGAAGTTTTGAAAGAGATATATTAGTGGATTCGACAAAGATAGAAGCAGTCATGAATTGGATAACACCAACAAGTGTTATGGAAATTAGGAGTTTCTTGGGGCTGACAGGCTATTTTCATAGCAATGGGTTTAGATTTTGTAGACTTTTCTTAGTGAAAAATATGGCATGTCGCTCACTCTACTTTTCCATCACCTTACAAGTTAGTGCAATGGTTCCCCCTACAAGAAACAACAATCACGCACTGTTTGATTCTGCTGCAAACCCTCTAGCAACCATGTCGAAAATATTTTAAGAATTTTTTGAGTTGTTGAGGCAGAAAGCAGCTCGCCCAGCTCAACAAAAACAATTACAATAACCACAACAGACGCCAGTGGACATACAGTTGATACAGACCTTCAGGAGGTTGAACCCACTAGAATTTGATGGCCATTCGTCCAACCCACTGATAGTGATGACTGGGTTGCCAGACTGGAGCATATTTTTTAGTACTTGCTCTGTTCTGACTATCAAAAGGTTGGCTATGCAACCTTCATGGTGACACAAGAAACTAGGAAGTAGTGGGAGCTCATACAGAGAGTGTATGACATCGAGCATAATCTAGTGACATGGACTAATAAGGAGGCCAAATTCCAAAGGTTGATGCAAGGAAATATGATTGTAGCTGAGTATGAGAGGAAGTTTGAGGAATTATCTCACTACACCACATATTATGTTAACAGCATATCAAGAAGGCTCAGACGCTTGAAAGGGGACTTCATCCAGAAATACAAGGTTCGGTGTCGCTCCACAAGCACACCACCTATGCAGCGGTGGTTGAAGCAACGTTGTTAATGGAGCAGAATCTTCCACCAAGAAAGCTGCCACAGAATGATTACTCGTCGCTATAGAAAATGAAGCTTCAAGACGACCATACTAATCAATAGGTTGTAAAAAAACAAGTTAGAGACTCTTATCCCATTTACAGCACTTGCAACAGGGGAGCACGCCGGACAATGTTATCAGAAGTTGAATGTTTGCTTCAAGTGTGGGAAAATTGGGCATTATCTAAAGGATTATCCTATGATCAAACAATGTCTGAACGATAGCTAAACAATGATTAAGAATAAAGGAAAGGCGATTGCTTTGACACCTCAGGAAGCTGTCAATTAGAACGTAGTTGTCGCAGGTACACTTCTTGCTCTTAGGCATTTAATTTTCACATTGGTTGAATCTCAAATTTTGTTATCTTCATTTGTGTTTTATGCTTTACCGTTGGTTGGGTTTTGGATTCTTTTGGATATTTCGAGTGTTTTAAATGTGGCATCTTCCTTTCGAGGATGAAATTTTTTAAGGAGGAGAAAATGTTTTACCCCGATCCTTCGTAAAATGACATTTTTGTAAAATTGATTTGAAAGATAATGTGATTTTAAAATTTGATTATTTTAAAAGGGATTATTTGTAATTTTTGTTAAACTATTTAATTAGATATGATTTATTTTAAAATTGATTTCTTTAAATTTAAAAAAAGGTTTTATTATATAATTTTAACTCCACTCACACCTATATGCCTTTACACCCAAAGAAAACCCTAATCAAAACACTTTAAATACCATATATCTTTTTTGCCATCTCTCTCTCACATGTAGCCTCCATCCTAGCAAAGAATTTTCTAACTCACACCATATAAGGATCACACTCAACTATCTCCCCCACTCTCTCATTTTATCTTTCACGAACCCCCTGTAACGGTTACTCTTTTTCTCTCTCAAGCAGCAAACACGTCCCCCCTCTCTTACTCATTTCCAGCAACTGCTCGCTCTCTGGTAATTTCCTTCCTTCTTCACGCTAAACCTTTTCTCTAACTCTTTCTTCCTCTCACTTTTGTCAATCCATCAAAGTTGATCTGTGGTAAGCATTTTTTTCTTCTTCATTCTCTTTTTTAAAAATCTTGTCTCTTCGCTCTCTTATGCTAATTAATCACTCTCTAAAAGAAAATGTGTTCTTTAATTTCAGTTTTTTTAAACTCCCATTCTCTAGTCTCTGTTTCTACTCCACGGTTGCTTCATCACCGTTCATTGATTTTGTAGCAAATCACCATCAATTCTTCCACTCATTCTCTGGTAAACTTATTTTCTCTTTATCTTATTATATATATATATATAGAGTTGTATAAGTTTAATGTCATATGATATAAAGTTTAAAGAAAAAATAATAATAAATGGTTACTATTTTGTGAATATAGAAATAATCGTTGTATATTTCTAATGAAATTTTGACAGTACAGATAAATTTTTTTCATTTACTAAGAATTTATTTATAAAAAATTCTGAAAATATTATTATATCATATAAGACATTAATATTACTTCTGTAAAAATTTAGGAATTTAAAGATTTATTTGCATGGTGAAAACATTTTTTCAAATCTTCTTCAGAAACCTGAAGATTATGGGAAGACCACTTCAACTTCATGGCTTCCTTTCTGGCATAAATTACATCATTTTGGCCCAAATATTTTATAGTAGTTTTTTATCATATGTAAATATAGTTCTGTAAATTTTTGTAATTTTTAGATAGATATGGTATTTTAAATCAGTAGTTAAACTTATAAATTTGAATTTCATTTTACTGCCAGATAGACCCTAATTGATGATGATTTTTCAATACGAAAATACTTTCAAAATTATGAAATTTTGAATCAAGATCTACGAGACATGGATCAACGTTCAGAATTAATATTTGTAATTTTTTTTATGTTCGGTACAATTTATAATGAATTTCAAAACTAGACAATCAAACTGTATTTTTTCCGTTAGTGTTTGAAAACATCTAACAATGGAAATTTTGTCCTTTATCCTTTCAAGACTTGAACTTTATGAAATTACAGAGGTATATAAGGTAAGAGAAATCTTATATATGTAATTACGTGGTTGCTTTCGTGTGTCTGAAAAATGTGGATTTAACTTCGATTTTCTTTTCCTTGTTTGGTTGTTTTGTGATGTATTCGTTGGGTTGTTATGATGTACTCTGAATGATTATGTATTCGTTGATTCTTAAATTTGATAAAGTAATGTGATTTAAGATATGAAAGACTACTATATGATCACAAAATGTAAAATATTGTGCCGTTAACGCCACGTACCCACCAAACCTCTGTATGTGTTACCTCATCCTTTGCGAGAAGGTCTCTGAATATGTTATGGTTAATTTTGTGGGAGGACAATTTATTGCAACTAGTCCCACCTCTTCGAAGGTGCGGAATGGTACTCGTGAAAAATGTTACTTGTACGTGACTTATAAATCTCTGAAAATGCTCTGGTTAGTTATGTTGGAAGACAAATATTGTAACTAGTTCCACCTCTTCGAAGGTGCGGAATGGTACTCGTGAGAAAGGCCACTTGTACATACCTTACAAACCAACAACTTACCGACGGGTAATTTCTGTTCTACTCTAGGTGTGGTGGAGAGTTCTAACAGAAGTTGGCCAGCGTCTCTGTAAGAAAAGTTATGAACGCTCTGAATGAACAATAATGGTATAAGTAATATAATGTATGATAGAATCGTATGTGTTGTATGTGATTGCTTGTGTGTGAGGTTATGTATGTGCAGTTTTACTTACTGAATATATTTTTATATTCATTCCATTTTATTTTACAATTTTCAAATGATGATAACATTGATGAGGAGTTTATTGTCGAAGAGGTCTAGAGTCTCTCGCAACGGACAAGAGTCATCGAGTCGTATTTAAAAGTCTTAGTAATTATTTATTCGATGTTGAGTTTTATTTAAGTTAAATCGTGAGACTTCAAAACACGTACTCTTAGGTTCTTAAATATTTTATTAAGTAAAATTTCTTTTTATGTTTTAGGAGTTTGATGAAGGATTTTCTATAATATATTATCGTATTTAAAGTGCGATTATTTTTTTAAAAAAATATTGACCTAGCTTCCGTGATGTTTTTGGTAAAATATTTAACTAAAACTAAGTTAAATTTTTTGGATGTTATAGGAAGAGACCATACTGAACAACATGTAAAAAGTACCTACTGTCACGTGGACAAGAGGGCAACCAAGGGCTCGCGGGAAGTGATAGAATAGTGGAAACGAGTAACAAGGCTGAAGTCACGAGACATCTGTAAATAGATGGAAAGGATCAACGCTTCAGGAACGGGGACCAGCACCGCAACAACTGTAAAAAGCGCAGAAGGGGAAAGATCACCAGAGTGAGAAAGATCATCAGAACAGGAAAGAGCGTCAAAACGGGAAATAGCATCAGAATGGAAAAATGCGACTATTTATCGGGAACTGATGGACGAGGGACCCACGCCTTCAAGAATGGAAACTAGAACCCGAGACTCAGAGAATTATCCTGAACATGTAAGGCACTCGTTAAATTGTGCAAGAACGGGAAGATGAGGATCAGTAGAAGAACGAGAACGGATGAAAGGGATCCGTAACGATAATCAAATGGCATGATTGATTAGGTAGTTGAATGACTCAGACGAGACAGGATGATGGGTCATCAAGTGGCCACGACTGACTGGCTTGAGTCACAAGAAATCACCAATTGACTATGATTGATTGGTGGCTGAATGAGACAGATGGAGGTGACAAGTAAGGAAGGGAGAGAGGATCATACTTGGCACGAACTTCCCTCCCTTTTTATTATTATTCTAATAAATTCAAGTAAACGAGGAAGCCTATATAAGGCCAGCGTACTAAGTGAAACATAGGCATTTAATACAACTCAAGCAAATAGAACTCAAAGTATTTATTCTTTACATTCTCTTGTTCTTAAACTCTCTCTCTCTCTCCCCCTCATTAATACTCATATAAATTAACATTTATCAATACTTTTCCCTTTGATCCCTAATTAGTGAAAAAAGTCATTTATATTTTTGTGCTTTCATTAAGAGTTTAGAGAAAAGCTCAAGAGACCCACCCTACAAGACCATAAACATGCTTATAACCAGATCCAACACTATTCTAAATGAGAACAATAGAACCAGAAATGAAGATGAGCACGTAAATCAACCATCTGGGGACAACTGTCTAGACGAAAGACAAGGAGACCATGAGAACAGTAGAAACATGTGAAAGGAAGAGGAAGTTCAGTCATAAAACCTTCTAAAAGAAGCTACGGAAGAGGCTCAGCAATCTCAAGTCGTGTCAAAGGAAGCGATAAAAGAACTGTTCGAACAAAAGAGAATGGAAATGAGGAATCTCGGGAGTACGGGAAAAACTGACCTCGAATCTCTTATTCAGACGCCATTAAGCCTAGAAGTCCTAGCGGCACCCATGCCCAAAAAATTCGTTGCCTCCAAATTCAAATGCTACGAAGGAAAGACTGATCCCATAGACCATCTTCGACGATTTAGATAAGACATGGCACTGTACCAACATGATGACAAGTTGATGTGCATAATGTTCCCCACTAGTCTAGACAGGATGGCTCTGAAGTGGTATCACTCATTGCCGATGTACTCAATCACGAGCTTCGCTATTATGTCCTCCATTTCATAGAACAATACTCTACTTACCGTACGATCATGGAAGACTCGGAACACCTGATGACAATCTCTACCAAGGAAGGTAAGTCCTTACGGGAGTACACTTATCACTTTAAAGACGTGATGGTTAAGGTCCTGAACTGCGATGATCGATTCACTAGATTGGCCTTTTGACGAGATCTGGACCCAGAATCACATTTTTTGAGGATTTATTCAAGATGAAGCCCCTTTCTATGGTAGAAGTTTTCCAACGGGCACATGCCTATATTACCCTGTAGGAAGAAAAGAGGAGTATGCAGAGAACAGTTGAAAAGAAAAAAGAGGAATCCTAGAAGCAGGAAAGAAGTGTAAGACCTGAAAGAAGGAAGCATGACGAAACGAAAAGAGCAGATGTGATGAAAGTTCAATAAGAAAGAAATACGAACTGGGGACGGGATCCTGACGGAGTCCACCTAAGGGACAAAATCTACACACCATTGATCATTCGAGTCAACCAAATACTGGAGGCAATTAAAGATACACATTTTCTAGAAAACAGACAGACTCTATTAAGCAATCTTGAAGTTGAATGATAAAAACGGACAAACTCTATTTAATGTGATTAATTATTATTTTCATCTAATGTGATTAAGTATGTAGTGTATATATATCAACCAGTTGTATCTTGATAAATTAAAAAAAATAAAGATAATATAGGAATAACATAATTATACTCTTTGATAAAATAATTTCACATCAAATTAATTTTAATATATATTATTGATGAAATAAAAGTAACATACGTCACGGAGGCCCACATTATCTAGTGAATCGATCATCGCAGTCACTCAGACGCCTGGTACACCTCTGTATTTCTCCCAATACTACGATACTAGGAGCACCAACATTGGCAATGTCTATTTCGACTTATTTTCGAATTCCAATCCCCGTAATTCAACCATCTCAATCCTCGTCTTTGAGAAACAGAAACCTCAATCTCTGCAATGAATTTCCATCTCCGCTTCCTTCGCTCAAGTCCCTTCAGCTTCAGCAGCTACGCTACAGTTCTACTCCAACTACCACCACCACCACCACCTGCTTCTCGCGGAGGTCTTCAGAATCCGATCGACCCGAAAAATATCAGCAAGATGAATTGGAAGAAGGAGACAGAGAAAACGAAAGACAAGAACAGGAATCAGAAATGTACGAAGTGGAGAGGCTGTTTTCCAACCTCAATCAAGCCACACTCAAGAGAGAATCAGGTAACTCTTTTTATCTGTTTTCTGTTTAATTAAGTTACAAGTCTGGACAATCAGTGCCACATTGTCATTCGTGAAAAAGAAGATTAAAGCACGTCTTGGCAATTCTTTTCAATTTTATTTTTTGAGTGTTTGTTGTGGTCTGTGGACAGGAAGTCTATCCAGTGCGATTTTTCTGGTGGCCGGAACTACAGTATGCAAATTTTTATTTGTTTGAACTGTAAATTTTATGTTCTCAGTCTTTGCAGTTGTATTATTGTATTGAGAAGCTTCTAAACTCTTTTTGGTTAAGCTGATGAAGCAACCAACTTTGAATATAAAAATGTTTTGAGTAAAACTATCTTAGTAATTTATTTACACACACACACGCATAATGATTCTGATTCTCCCAGAGGGTGGTAGAATAGCTTTTTGCTATATCGTTACATGGTCTTTGTTTGAATACAGTAAATAAAATTCCATAATATTAACTATTAAAGTGACCTCCTTCTATATTAAGACTATTACAATGATCAAACAGAGAGATTAGTTAAATTATGATATCATTTATAACATAGTTGATTATAGTTTACGACAAGAGTTGAATATCTTTAGTATATTGTTGCGTAATTCTTATGCCAAATAAATGTTTTTCTCCTTCTAGTTTCTATAATTAAGAGAAATGCAATTAACAAGGAACTACTAACAATAGAACTAAAGCTTGTGTATAGGTCGGGGCTGGAATCCTTGCAATTCCTGCAGTGACTCAAGAATCTGGATTCCTAGCATCCACAGTTACATGCACCATTTCTTGGGTATTCATGGTAATACGAGTAACATTAACCTATAGTTCAATTCATTCACGCTGTACAATTTTTTGTCTTTCGGCTCCTGGTAGGAATATATGTTATGTAGAAGAATAAACTATTTTCTGCCACCAAATGAAAAGAAGAAAAAATCTATTCCAAGTCTTATCATTTAGTTAATAGCAACTAGGGAATAGACATTACTTCCAAGTAGGGATTTCCTTTCCATAAAATAATTTAGTTTGCTTTCTAATCCCCCCCCCCCCCCCCCCCCCCCNCCCCCCCTGCAGGTGGTGACAGGACTGCTGATTGCTGAAGTTAACGTGAATACTATGTGCGAACTAGGTTCTGGTGGTGTATCATTGGTAATTACTCTCTCTCATTATAAATTTTCACGCCAAGGAGTAAAGAAATACATTTTCACAGTAGGTCACCAACATGTTGTAGATGCTATGGCCTTGAATCATTATTTATTTCTAGATCTCCGTGTTCATTCCATATAATGAAATCAGTTTGAAGTAATGGTGCTGAATTAACCTGTAAGAAGAAGCTTGAAATTATGGCATTCAATCAACTCATGGAACACGCTGTGGCTACCCATCCACCCGGGTGGTATGCTCATATAGACCTATTTTATTATATGTTTGATTACAAGATGAAAGATGCATGTAAGAGTGTGTCTTAGGTCCACGTGAGAGCTGGTGTCCTAATCATGGTAAAATTTTATAAACCCAGAAGTTTGAGTTGTTAGGTAAGGTTACTCTAATTACTCATGTAGTCGTGTTATACTTAATAGTATTGATGGGCATGGGCCACAACCAAGTCAGAATCAATAAATCTAACTTCAATAATGTCTTTGTACTCTCTCAAGGATTCCTCATTTATGCCTTTTGTACACATTATTGTGATATAAAATTCACGACTTTTGTATGGAAAAAGTAGTAGTCAAATCTTTAGTCCTGGTTTCCTCTGGTGTTTTCCATTTTATTAATTCTTTTGTTGGATGGTTACAGTGCATCTAATGATATTCGATTTCTTTTTCTTGTTCTTTTCCTTTCACAAACTAAAATGTAGATCAGTGAGGTTGACACATTAATAATAAGAAAAAATGATGAATGCATTCTATTAGCAGAGGCATACTATGTGGAGTGTCAAGCACATATATCAAGAAGGGATTTTTTCCATAACGTTTGCCAAGTGCTTGAGATACTTGACTTGTTTATAAATGAAACATAAAGAACATAAGAAATGTCAAACTTTTAGGACATTAATATGACGGCATAAGCACTGCTGACTATCCAATCTGCAGACATGAGAGAAGAATATTGTATTTTTATGACATTATCCATGCAGTTCATTAGTCTCTTGGATGATGAGCGGAGGTTTCCACTTAATTGCTCGGTAATGATTATTTTTGTGTGTAAAATATGATTGTGTGAGTTTGATGCCAATTGGGTGGTAGCATACTTGTGGTTCAGATGTTAGAGCTGTCCTTTACGAAAGACAATGCTTGGTTTGCTCACTGAAATAGTACACTGACATAAGTCTGCTTTGTGACTGATTTCAGGTGTCAATGGCCAAGAGGACTCTAGGGATGCTTGGCATTCAAATTGCTTGGTAGGCTGACATGTGTCATAATTTATCTTCTAAAGCGTATCGTTGATTATTTCTGCAAAGGATTAGACATAGCTTGTCTGAAGACAAAAGACAACTATATTACTAGTAATATGTTAGGTAGTAGCTGGAACAGAACACACTCACACACCACACAAGCAGCAAATAAACAGAGAAATGAGAAAAAAGAACAGAATCGAATGAAATAGGGTACTGATTGTATTTCTCAGAGAAAGAGATACATAGAAGCACCAGAGGATTCGAGAGCCTGGCCTCTCCCAAACAGACACCAAAATGACCATGAGCCCCCACCTACTGACCTTCCCCCCATTATTACATCCGAAAATATCCTTCATGTAAGTGACAACCCTCTCTCTCCAATGAGTCAGCAAAAGCATGCAAAAACCCCTCCAACCCATAACAGAATTACCCTTCCCCTATACATGTCACACCCTTTTTTAAATATTCTTCCTTTTCTTTCTAACATAGGTAAACTTAACCAATTGCCTATCATTACCCCCTCTCGAAGATACACCTTGCCCTCAAGGTGAAAAGAAGGAAACTGAGAATTAATCAAATCAAATTCTTCCCAAGAATTCTCAAAAGCCGGTAGATTTTTCCGCTTGGTGAGAGCTTGAAGCACTCCTTTAGCATTGTAGCAAAGATTTTCCAGAGCCTCAGGTTCCACAACCCATCCCAAATCCGCTTTCAGCACTGAAGGAAAAAACTGAGCAGGTGCAGATTGCCAGCTGCTTTTTTCAACATTGAAATATGAAAAACAGGATGTATAGGGACAGATTCGGGCAAATCCAGTTTGTAAGCAACTGCCCTAAAGCGAGCCAAAATTTTATATGGACCAAAATACCTTGGCGACAACTTCCATTCAACCGCTTTGCAAGTGAGATCTGGCGATAAGGTTTTGTTTTCACATAAACCAGTTCACCCTCCTGAAACTACACCTCTCTCCTCTTTTATCAGCCATCATTTTCATCTTGTTTTGAGCCCGGTCTTAGATGATATTTCAATTCATAAATAATGGAATCCCGTTTGACAAGTTGTTCCTCTACTTGAGATAAAGAAGTAGTACCTATAGAAACCAAAGCAGAGAAGGAGGATCACAATGATACAAAGCTCAGTAAGGAGTACTGTTGATAGAACAATGGAAAGAAGTGTTGTACCAATACTCCGCCCAACACCCTTAGAATCTATTGAACCTAATATTGCGGTTTATCACTAACAAAGCATCGAAGGTAGGTTTCAATTCCCCTTTTTACCACTTTGGTCCGCCATCGCTTTGTGGATGGTAAGAAGAACTCCTATTCAGTGAAGTGCCCTGTAGCCGAAACAACTCAGACAAAAACTTGCTAGTAAAGACTAGAAAAAGAATTCTAATTTTCTATATTATTCTTACTTGATTTACAATCCATACTAGACTATGTATACAAAATTTGGTTACACTAAACTAGGAAAGATCATAACTAATTTCCTTAACATGATGATTTTCTCTACCAAAGTATCCCAGAATATCTCCTAATATCTCTCTTCTAGATTTCCTCCACCCTCCCTCAAATTGGTGAATATAGATCATACATTCCCAGCTTGTTAACATTCTCTTGAAATATGTTGGTACACAATCCTTTTGTCATCACATCTGCAAGTTGAAGCCCTGTCAGAACATATGGAGTGTAAATTAGTCCACTGTCTAGCTTCTCTTTAATAAAATGCATGTCTATCTCTATATGTTTCGCCCGGTCATGTTGCACTGGGTTGTGATGTATACTTATAGTTGATTTGTTGCCACAATATAGTTTCATCGGTTTGCTCCACTGAATTTTCAGATCCGCTAGTATATTTTGATCCACAATAATTCACATACTCCAACTGCCATAGATCTAATCTCTGCTTCAGCGCTTGACCTTACAACAACACTTTGTTTCTTACTTCTCCAGGATATTAGGTTTCCTCCAAGAAATGTACAATAGCCTAAAGTTATCTCCTGTCCATTAGAGACCCTGCAAAATCCACATCTCTATAGATTGCCAGATCAATTTCAGATCCCTTTTTGAATAAAATTCCTTTCCCAAGATGTGCCTTTAAGTAATGAAGTACTCGGTAGACTGTCAATAGCTGAATTTCTCTAGGATCATGCATAAATTGACTAATAACACTGATTGAGTAAGTTATATTCGGCCTAGTATGTGCAAGATAGATGAGTTTCCCAATAAGTCTTTGGTACATCTCTCTCTTCACTACTTTATCTCCAAGAGCCTCACTTAATCTATGATTTTGTGCAATGGGAGTTCCAACTGGTTTGCTAGCTGTCATGCCTGATTCTTTGAGCAAGTCCGTAACATACTTTTGTTGAGAGATAAAAATTCCCTTCCTTGATCGAGCCACCTCAATTCCAAGGAAATACTTCAATTTGTTATTTCAAATTCTCTGCTTAGACAGCTCTTCAAGGCGTCCTTTTCTGCTTCACCATTTCCTGTCACTATAATGTCATCCACGTATACAATTAAAACAGTGACTCCCCCTGAGGCTAAATGCTTGATAAAAAGCATATGATCCCCCAGACTTTGTTTGTAGCCACTAGTTATCATCACCTTGGCAAACTGTCCAAACCAAGCACGTGGGGATTGTTCCAGCCCATATAACGCCTTTTCTTAATCGACAAACTTTATTCCTGTCAACCCTACTAAATCCCAGTGGAATGTTCATATAAATCTCCTCTTCTAATTCTCTGTGAATAAGGCATTCTTGACATCCTATTGCTGCAACTCCTAATCAAAATTAACAGCCAAAGACAACAGAATCCTCACTGTATTCATCTTAGCTACATGAGCAAACGTTTCTTGATAATCCACTCCATATGTCTACGTGTACCCTTTTTTAACTAATCTCGCCTTGTAGCGTTCTAGGGACCCATCTGCCTTAAATTTTACTGTATACATCCACTTACAACCCGTTGTTTTCTTGCCTTCTGGTAAATAAAGCAATTCTCAAGTACCATTCTTCTCTAATGCATCAATTTTAGCTTCCATAGCAAGTCTCCACTCTCTCTTTGATAATGTTTCAGACATTGAGCTATGAATTGGAATTGTGTTTAAGGTGGAGAGGAAACTTTGATGGCTTGGGGAAAAATTCTCAAATGACACAAAGTGTGACAATGGGTATAGTAGTCTTTTGGTGCATTCTCAAGTTTTTTTTCCTTACAGTGATAGGTAGTTGTAAGTCCTGGTCAAGGCAAGGTGGTTCAGAGTTGGTAGAAGAATGGTTTGTTGATTCACTTTCCTCATTTCCAGAGCTTGGTTCAGAGGATTGTTCTTGCCTTGTAGTCACAATGTCATCTCCTTTCCTTATATACACTTTGTCAAACTGAAAAGACTCATAGATTTTTCCATCTCCTTCCCTTTTTCCTTCCAACTCATCAGACTGTGGAATGCCCTTATGATGATTTTGAGACTCAGGTTTGGACGACTCAAGATTGGGCAACTCTAGAGGTAGAAAGTTTGACTCCTTATCTTCAAGAGTATGTAACTTGCCCTGAAGAGAGTGATGAAATATGACTTATTTTCAACAAAGTAACATCGACTGAGATATGGAATTTTATAGTAGGTGGATGAGAACATTTATAATCCTTTTGAGTAGATGAGTACCTTACAAAGACATAGTTAAGAGCATGATGATCTAACTTACCACAGTTAAGACTATGAACATGGACAAAGGAGGTACACCCAAAAACCCTAGGAGTAAGATTAAAGGAAGTTCGAGTATTAAGGTAGAATTTTGACAGATTTTCTAGTGGACTTTGAAATCCTAAGACCCTGGAAAGAGTTATGTTTATAACATAAGTTGACATGAACACAACTTCTCCCCAATATGTTTTTGGTACATTTTGTTGAAACAATAAGGCACTAGTGCACTCAAGAAGATGTTGGTTTTTCCTTACCGCCCCTCCATAATATTGTGGAGTGGTGATACAGGATGATTCATGTATAATTCATTCCTTTTGGAAATACGAACACAAGATTTGGTTGAAATAATCACGAGCATTGTCCGAACAAAAGTGCTTTATCTTGGTGCCAAATTGATTTTGAATCATTGTATGAAAGATAGGAAAAATACGATTCACATCAGACTTATTTTTGAGTAAATAGATCCAAGAGATTCTTGTGCAATCATCAATAAATGTGATAAACCACTTAGACCCTAAGATGTTTGGGACAATCAATGGCAACCAAATATCACTATGGATTAAAAAGAAAGGAAAATAAGGTCTTTTATTACTTATAGGAAATGGTACATGAGTGTGTTTCGCATACTCACGGATATCACAATGAAAAAACTGAACATCAAATCCGTTGAACAAAGAAGGAAATATAATTTTCAACGTGGGACAAGACACATGACCTAGACGCCTATGATGTAACCATATAACATCTTTATTGGAAGAAGAAAACAATGTAGATATGGAAGATTTACTGAATTCTAGTTGACTTGATGTATTCAAGTAATAGAGAGTCCATTATGCTCCTTAATAAGTCCAATCCTCTTCCCCAAACCCTCGTCCTGAAATTCACAACGAGAATCATGGAATATAACACAACCTGTTAGATCTTTGGTAAGTTTTTGTATGGAAACCAAATTTGTAGATAATTGGGGAACATGGAGAACATTTTTAAGCACAAGTGTTGGGGTAACTTAGACATCTCCTATTTCTGCTACTGTGGTTGTAGAACCATCAGCAATAACAATCTTTCTATTGCTAGGACAAGGAGTATAGGTATTAAATTTATTTGAAATATGGGTCATATGGTCAGTAGCACCAGAGTCCATGATCCAAGCATTCTTAATCTCATTACCTAAAGCATTTAACCCAAGAGAGATTAGAGCCTCACCTGAAAGTTTTAATGAACACATACCCTGATTTGTGGATTGAGAATGAGAATTGTTAGTTGCTGATTTTTCAACAGTCCCAATCATACTTCTAATCTTCTCAATTTCCTCCATATTAAATCCTTCAAACACTTGAGTTGAGTTTTGAACCGACACATGAGTCTGCCTTTGATGTCCACCTTTTTGTCCCCATTCACGACTGCTTATGGATAGTTTCCCATGCAATTTCCAACATCGTTCTTTGGTGTGCCGTGGTTTCTTATAGTATGTGCACCACAACTCATCGCGATTTTATTGTACACTTGGCCGGTTGGTCTTGTTTGGAGCAGTTTTGTCTAGTATCAGCCCTTGAGGTTTATAGCTTAGAAGAGTAGAATTTTCGGTTGAAGAAGACTCTAACATGATGCCCCTGCGACTCTCTTCAGCACAAACCAAGGATATTGCTTCGATTAAGATGGAAATTCGAGTCTGCCAAGAATATGAATTCGTATAAGATCAAATTCAGAATAATCGATTGTTCTGTAATAATCCAGTTCCTGCCAATGGTTTTGGAGAAAATTAGTATACTCTGTCATTGTTTTTGACCCATGTCCATAGCCGGCTATCTTTGTCTTGATATCATATATAAGAGTTGCATCGTTAACCTTGGAATACATCTTATGAATAGCATCGCATATTGTCTTTGCTGTAGGGAGAAACATACATGTATCACTGATTTCGGGGCTCATGGAATTCCATAACCATGACATGATCATTGAATCCTCTTCTTCCCACGCTTCAATCTTGCTTTTCCATTCTCAGGTGCTATCTCCAGTAGGTGACCCAACTTCCCCCTTTCCTTTTAGGAATGTTCAAACTAGTTGAGACCACTTCAAGTAGTTTTTTCCATTCAGTTTGTATGCTGCCTAGATGTTTTGGAGCTATGTTGTCCTCCGTGTAATTTGTTCTTCCTCCACTGTTGAACACAGTGATGGCGTTGAAGATGTAGTATCGTCATGGTGGAATAGGATCAATTAATCGGTGAAAGAGAGGAATCAGAAATAGAAACAACAATGAAGGCCGAAGAGAATAATTCAAGAACCAGCATTTAAGGCTGGGATGAACACGGATCGACGTTAATATTTCTCCCAGAAATCCTAGCCAAACGGTGGTGATAATTTTCTAGAAACCCTAACTGAGCTTTAATACCACGTAGAAAAAGAATTCTATTTTTCTATATTATTCTTAATTGATTTACTATCCATACTAGACTATTTATACAAAATTTGGTTACACTAAATTAGGAAAGCTCACAGCTAATTTTCTTAACATTAGGACCAAATTATTAGCACTGATTTTTTCTACCAAACTATTTCAGAATATCTCCTAATATCTCTCTCTGAGATTTCCTACAAAGACTTTATCTCTGTCAGAGACAATAGAATGGGGAATCCCATGTAAGCGAACCACCTCCTTCACAAATAATCTTGCTACCATTGGAGCCGTATATGGATGCTTTAGAGGTAGAAAATGATCATATTTCGATAAACGATCCACCACTACCATGAGACATTCAAACCCTTCTGATTTAGGCAATCCTTCCACAAAATCCAAAGAGATAGCTTCCCAAACCTGGTCTGGAATAGGCAGTGGCTGCAATAATCCGGCTGGAGAAAGGGCAATTGTCTTATTCCGCTAACAAATTGCACGTTCAAACACATATTTCCTGACATCTTTGTACATACCCACCTAAAAGACATCCCTAGCGAGCCACTGAAATGTCTTCAACACTCCAAAATGTCCACCAATTTTTCTAGCATGATACTCTTCCAATAATTGCGAAATCAAATAGGAGTTTTTGGGAATTATCAGTTTAACATGAAAGAGTAAGTTTCCATTTTGCAAATTGTAATCAACCACTGCAGTAGTTGTTGTTTGATCGAGCCCAAAATCGGGTCCTCTGTTACCTCCTACTATAAAATATCCCAACGGTCACCCAAGACATGGACAAAATAGTCAGGTCACAAGTTTCTTCACGACTGGACAAGGCATCGGCCGCCTTGTTCTCCACCCCCGAGTTGTATTCAATCTTTGAATTATACCCAAGCAACTTAGAGACCCATTTTTGCTGCTCTTCCGGTACCACCATTTGCTCCAACAAATGATGCAAATTTCTCTTATATGTATGAACCATAAATTTAGTTCCTAATAAATAGGGACACCATTTTTGAACTGCTAACACAATGCCCATCAACTGCCCATCGCACTAAGTATTTGACTGAAAAAAGCAATGGGTCGCTGGTTTTGCATCAGGACAGCTCTCAGACCTGATTCGGGAGCACTAGTTTCAAGCACAAACTGTTGCTTAAAATCCGGTAACGCCAAAACTGAAACCGAGACCATAGCTTCCTTTATTTATGCTCAGTTGTAATTAGCTGACTGGCTATAGGCTTTTAGTGTTCGGTTATAAATTCTTTTCCTCTGAACCTACCTTTGACATTCTCTCTCTTTTTATATATAAAATTATTTCTGTTTCTTATAAAAAAAGCCTCAAAAGCAGTTTGCGCTTCCACATTTCACCCAAAATTATCTTTGCGTAATTGGTCCTTTGATGGAGTGACATGTGTCCATAATTACATATAGAGGTGTTCACGGTTTGGTTCAGTCAATTTTTTGATAAAAAACTGAACTGAACCGAAATTTCGGTTCGGCAATAAAACCGAACCGTTCATGTCAAAAGAACCGAACCAAACCGTGAGTTTCGGTTCGGTTCGGTATTATTAATTAATTTTTTTAAATCATTTGTAAATTATATATTGAAGAAAATGATATAAAATTAAAGTTTTGTTTCGGTTCGGTTTTGTTTTATATGAAATTATATATAAAAAATAATATAAATATGATGTTTCGGTTCGGTTCAAAAATCACAAAAACTTCGAACCGAACTAAAATTTCGGTTCTCTCATTTTTTCAAATCGAACCGAACTGAACACTTGTAAAAACCGATGAATCGGTTATTTTAATGCTGTTCGGGAAAATTTTGAACACCCGACAAACGTTCGGTAATATCTATTGAGCCCTCTCGTAGATTTCTTGGTACCGGCCACTCAACCATGACTTTGATTTTATTAGGATCCGCTGCCACCCCCGAAGCCGAAACTACTATATGGCCCAAGTACTCCAATTCAGCCCTACCGACCAAACAAACACTTCTTCTCATTAACAAACGGGGAATGCGTCCGCAAAACCTCAAAAACAAGCCGAAGATGGTGCAAATGGTCTTCCATTGATGGACCATAAATCAATATATCATAAAAAAACCATTACAAATTTACGCAAAAATGGCTTGAATACTTCATTCATCAGCGCTTGTAACGTTGCTGGGGGCATTGGTAAGCCCGAAAGGCATCACCAAGAATTCATAGTGCCCTTCGTGAGTCCTAAAAGCTGTCTTAGGAACATCCGAAGGACTAACTTGAATCTGCTGGTAGCCAGACTTCAAACCCAGCTTGGTAAACACCTTAGCTCCCAACAACTCATCTAGCAATTCGTCTATCACCAGTATCAGAAATTTACAGGTACTATGACTCGGTTTAACGCTCTATAGTCCACGCAAAATCTCCAATTGCCATCTTTTTTCTTAACGAACATAATTGGACTTGAAAAAGGGCTATGACTGGGTTGTATTATACCTGGAGTTAACGTTTCCCCAACTAATCTTTCAATCTCTATCTTCCGAATCTGATGATATCGGTAAGGCCTTACTGAAACCGGTTCTGCCCCATCCTTCAATATAATCTGATGGTCAAAATTCCTTTGCGGTGGTAACCCCTTTGGCAATTGCATGACATCAGAAAATTGTTCCAGCTACTCAATGAG
Organism: Datisca glomerata; assembly: GCA_003255025.1. NCBI lineage: Eukaryota > Viridiplantae > Streptophyta > Magnoliopsida > Cucurbitales > Datiscaceae > Datisca > Datisca glomerata. The sequence goes on from QANY01010581.1 coordinate 1,162,116, forward strand.
CTCCATTGAGTCTCCTGAAGCGCTTTGCACCGCACCCCTTCTTCTGAAACCCCCAATGCTCCGAATTCCAGTAAAAATCCTTGACCTTCATGTTTAACAGTCCTCATCATTGCCCTAAGAGAAATATGAATCTTACACAAACTCGGCTTCCCTCGAAGTGTCACTGTGTTTCTCCCAATCTGAAACTTCATGGTCAACAATTTCCAGTTGACTTGCATCATCCCCAATTTAGCTAACCTTGCATACCCAGAATAATATCTGCACTCCCCAGTTGAAGAGGAAGGAGAACGAAACCGAACCAGAATGAGTTGGAAAATCGCTCAACCCGAAACACCCAACCATCCAGATCTTCTCCATTAAAATTGGGAAACTCCAATCTACATGAAGGTTTCCACTTCTACTTAGAAGTTGAATTCTCGGATGTATGAATCATGTTCTCCACCGGAGTTAATTCCGGGGTGCTCGATTCTGCTCCACTGGACATTTGGTGTGAGGTACTCATAATAGTCTCTGAAGTTTTCTCCACGCTGTTGAATGAATTCTTATACCCCGAAACCTCTTGGAATCTCCTCCAATTCTTTATGGATTCCAGTCCTCACGTCCGCCAATTCCTTCTGCCATTCCTCCTGCAAGTAGAAGAGTCGATTCTCCATCGGATCATCTTTCTTCGGACCCATTTCCTTCCCAAAAATGTACTGCTCTGATATCAAATGTTAGGTAGTAGCTGCAATAGAACACACTCACACACCAAACAAACAGCAAAGAAACAGAAAAAAAGAAAAAAGAAAAAACGAACAAAAATGAATGAAATAGGGTACTGATTGTATTTCTCAGAGAGAGAGATACATAGCAGCACTAGAGATTCGAGAGCCTGGTCTCTCCCAAACAGACACCAAAATGACCCCGAACACTCCCCCCCCCCCCCCCCCCCCNCCCCCCCCCCCCCCCCACAATTATTACATCCTAAAAGATCCTTCACGTAACTAACGACCCTCTCTCCCCTATGAGTCAGCAAAAGCATGCAAAAACCCTCCAACCATAACAAAATTACCCTTCCCCCATACACGTCACACCTTTTTTTAAATATTCTTAATTTTCTTTCTAACGTAGGTAAACTTAACCAGTGGCCTATCATAATACAAGTATATGCTTCCAATCATGTGTTCTGTATTAGCATTTCCTTCTGTATCGTATTGGTCTTTTTCTTTGTTATTATTTCAAATATTTACCTCCTTGCTCTGCAAAAAAAAATAAAGGTTCAACACTGAACTTTTTGTGCCATTACATATCAGAATACATAAGTACTATCTGAGCATTAGTCATTTCACAGCTGAAAGCAATGGAAATAACTGACTGAAACTTAATTTTCCATCAATCTCAGAATCATTGGTGCGTTACATTCATCTTCTTTATTAATAACTTTTTTTAACCGTGTTTTAAATAAATTAGCTAGTTATTTATTTCCAATTTTGTATCAGAAGTTGAATTTATTACATTTTTGTTCAATTTCCTTCAGTATTGTTTTGTGATTTCTGATAGTAAAGTTTTTCCCTTGCAGTTGGACATACATATTTATACATTATGCTCTTCTAGTTGCCTATGTGGATCGTTCTTCGGATATCTTGACAAAGTTTCTTGGCATTCCCTTGTATGAATCAAAACTCCAGCTTCATTTGTGCCTAAATGATTTCATTCATTATTGTCTTTCTGGGCTTGTCAATAGCTTACGCCCATGTATTTCAAGTATCTTTTATATGTTTGTTAGGTGTTGATGCCTGCAGCATTATGGTTGCAGATGGGAGAGTGCAACCTTGTTTTCACTGGTTCTTGGAGGTATCTGCTTTTCTGGAAGGTTGGTAATGCACCTTCTCTTCTTATTTCATAACAAACTGCAAAATTCAACTTAGAGTAAAGATTTTCTTATCATGAAAATAACATACTTTGTTGAATCAGCATGTTTGACCTTTTACTATAAATGAGATTTTGTGAAGTATCTTGGGTAGGAAATTTTTCATTAATCATTAATTGGTGCTCATCATTGGAAAAAAAGCTGCATACCAATTACCATGGTCCTTGTATATGCAAGATGATGACCACATTCCATGTTTATAATTGTGCATTTAGCCTTTCAAAGATAATAGCTAATTTGCAGATGATTCGAGTTTGATTCAAGAAGGGATTTGCTTGTTCTTTTCTGTTAATTGACTTTGAGGTCTCTTCAATTGTAGCCAGCGCTTTATCGGTGCCTTCAATGGGATTCTAGTATTTGGAATCATCACTTCTTTTGCCGCTCTTGTGGTAATATGCACACTTCATGACTTATATTATAACTTAGGATGATATTGTAATAGTAACTACAAGCAATTTGATGGAAAATGATACATGTCATCTGAAACATAAAATTGTTTTGCAGCAATGAAAGCTTTGTTGTATTCTGCAAATGGAAATATCGTAATTAATTATGGCATAAATGAACTACTGAAAAAGGACCATATCTGTCAGAATTAATGTTTAATAAATCAACAATGTAATCTAATTGAAAGTCCAATTTATCATTTCACGACAAATAGAGCTTCAAAATAAGTCTTGTACATTGGTCTTTGAACTTTCATCCCTGGTCTTAGGATTGAACTATTTCTCCAAGACTTATTTTGAGTGGCTGGGTTAGGAGGAACTTTTGGTGATCATACCTTAGTTTAAGTAATAATCTGTTCATCTCCATATGCATGTCTGTTCTTGTGTATATTTTCTTGCTATTTAGTTTGTGAATAAAAGGTCTTAAACTTGTTCCTAAATATTTCAGTTCTTGGTGAAAGCTCCTAATAACTGCTAAAATATATGTGTTGCACCTCTACAACTGTGTTTGAGAGGTTGTTTTGAGTAGAGTAGTCTAAAAATAGTGTATTTCAGTGCTTGAGTTACCAATGAGTCTGAATTAATTTCTGGAGCGGTGTTATGGAGTCTAGCCAATGTACGAACCAATGAGGGCAATATACTTGATGGATCTAAAAAGAAATCGGGTTTCCAGAAAGTATCGAAGAAGGTATAATTCTAAAAGGCTGTATATTGCTTAACAACTAAAAGTACATATTACAGGTGTATAAATAGAACTATGTGTTAGTAACAAACTAAGCCAGCTAAGTAACTTGTAAGCTAATTAATCAAACTGATTTGGTTGTAAGAAGACCATCCAACTAACTAACTAGAAGCTGACTCAGCAATACATGACCTAGTTAACATGCCTCCTCAAACTGATGCTACTGTAGAACCAAAATCTATAAGAGTAAAATACAATTTCCTTCTTAGATTACTTCAAAACAAACTGTTGCTTAGAATTAGACCTGATGAATATTTTTCTTTGACAATTGCATATCTTGCTTTGTTAAACACAATGTTGTTTTCAATTTTGGTTCCTTTTTTACTTGTTCGATACACTTAGATAAAGTTCTCTTGCGTAGGCAGTTGCAAGTGGAGACCTACACTGGGATGCTCTTCTTAAAGCCAACTTTCAAGCTGTTCCTAAGAGTATACCTATAATTGCACTTTCATTTGTTTACCAGGTAAAATCACCATAACTACTGTTATTTAGTTATATAAATGGTAACATTCATATTTTATATCTCCATTTTCCAGAATGTGGTGCCTGTTCTTTGCACAAATCTTGAAGGAAACCTGTCAAAAGTAAGGTGATCAACTTAATCCCCATTCATTTGTTTGTTTATCACCTAACATCTATCTAGAAACTGTTACCGATGAGAAAATTGGTTGAAGACTGGTACATCAACTTTTCTCCTTTTCTTTTCCTCCGGAAAAATGCTTGCACATGTGAACTTAGTTTTACTTTATATTGTTCATGCTAAGAAACGTCAACAGGTCTCCTCCAGAAATACTTTTGGAGTCAGAATTCACCATCACGTTTGGAGAAAATCTCATGTTGGATTGTACTTTCATTATCATGTATATTCATTTGTATGAATTAATTTCAGAAAAAAACAAAGAGAATTCATTTCCCCTCAACTTGGACACTGATTCTGGCTCGTTCACGTTTTCTGTTTAATACTTCATCAGTGGTTGTTTTCTGAAATGATCCCCTATTCTCATTACTCGTGATTCTTATATGAAGAATAAAAGCTCATAGTGTTGGATATTTACAGGGCTGCAATTGTCCTAGGAACTGCAATACCCCTTGTTCTATTTCTTGTCTGGAATGCTGTTATTCTGGGGACAATTCCAAGTCTGGAAATAAGCTCAGATAAGATCATAGATCCATTACAACAATTGCAATCTACCAATGGAGCTGTTGGAGTAAGTCTATCAAATTCTTAATTGTTTCTTAATAAAAAAATTGCATTCTGTAGGATTTAAAGCAGTTGAATTTTTTTGGCAGCCTATAGTGCAAGTATTCTCCCTTCTTGCAATTGCAACATCTTATATTGGATTTGTTTTGGGACTGTGCGACTTTCTTGCTGACTGTAAGGGCACCTCTCTCGTTATTGTTGCAGGCCTGATATTTCTGTGTCATTTATCGTTTTTTTTCAGTTATATCCACAAATATGCATACTTGCAGCTAATCAATTACTACTCAAGTAATTTACATAGAAATCACTTAGCAGACTGCCGTTAATCACGGTTATTACTAGCTGTCTTGGCTTTAAATGATTTGTTTATTAGGTTTTCTTTTTGTAAGGGTGTTAAGGATAAAATTTATTGGTGATCAGTGTTGAATGGATAAAAAAAAATTCTTTCTTTGGTGGAAGAATATTGAAATTTTTTTAGGAAAATTAAAAGATTTTGTCAGATAAATCACCAACTTCATATCATCACGAGACTGAATTATCAAGGGATATTAAAATGCTGCTATGGAACTATAGAATTGAACAGTTACATGGCAAGTTGAATAAAAAAAGAGTAGGAGGTGCGGATTGATAGATTTTTGAGCGATTTCTGAGCGTAGTTGAAAAGCTTAGCCTGGTCATCCTTACAACATCGAAACAAGCGTCAGGGGTTTTATGTCATTTCAAACAAGAATGCAGAACTTGTAAAAATTTGAATTCTTAAGAAATGCGTGATTGTTGGTATAAGACTTAAGAGTGGGGTTGGTGATAAATTTAGACATACTGTCATGTCTTGTATAAATCAGAAACAACTGGAAGTGGACAAATAATTAATGTCTATTAAGGACTTGTGAATATTATTGTAGCGAATCTGTCTGAGATTCAAATAAATTACAGTGATGAGTTTTATGTCCTATGGGGGAAAGAAACGGGAGAAAAGTGGTTTGTTGCTGTTGATGTTATTGTTAAATGTTGTTATCGTACACTTGATGTAAAGAGTTGATTACCTGAAAGTGTAGTTATTCTTTCTTTACATCCCTCTTTTCATTTTCTGAATTGCCAGTGCTGAAACTCCCCGCTGGTCAGAAGAGTCCTCTGCCATATCTTTTGACTTTGATTCCACCATTTATATTATCACTGCTTGATCCAGAAATATTTTTCAAAGCCTTGGATTTTGCTGGAACTTATGGAGGTACGCATTTTAATATGTTTGGGCTAAAAATATGTATTTGATCCTCCAAGTTTACTCTGATTACAAATTTAGTCTTTGTAAGTGTAATTTTCTCAAACATGTCCTTCGAATGATTTAAGACGATATAAACAGGTGGTACAATGAGGTGTTTCTGTTAGCTTCAAACTATGAAATTTTTATGTCATTAATTGACGTAAACAGACAAAGTACACTTGAATGCTAATTTTTTTTTTGACAAAGAAGATTCGTTGATCATCAAAAGAGGGATTACAACCACTCAAAGTGTAACGTTATAAAAACATCCTCTATATAATGAGGAAAAACATCTAGCCTATACAAAGTAGAATTATAAAACTTATAACAAAAGCTCATAGAACTACAAAATAAAATTAGAGATAAGATACAAATGATTTGCAGAATCTGATTGTATGTAGTGACCTTTGCATACTAGTTGTAGTGCTCTTATCTTCCACTTTGAGTACCAACGAACCTTGTAGTTCTAAGATGTCATGAAAACCACAAAATAGACTCCCACACATATGAGGGGGAACAAAACCGTAGAACTAAATCTATGGAAGAAAATCACCATAGAACTTAATCTAGGGGACAACAAGATATTAAGATAGAAAAGAAAAATAACTGCAAAAACTGAAAAGAGACATACCGGAGAGGGGGCAATGAGATGGCCCCTCCCCGGTGAGAAAACTATAATGGAAATTTGAGAAGAGGACTATTAGATTTTAGCACTTTCAATTAGGAAAGAGGTTGAAGATGGTAGTTTTAGAGAAAAGTGGAAGTTACTCCTGATTGAAAAGTTTGTGGGCGGTTATTCGACAATTGAAATAAAATAATAGTAGTTCACTTGAATGCTAATTACGCGCAAGTTATGAACAACATAAAACTTAATGGAAGGACTTTATGGTAGTGTTTTAAATTATTCGGGGACTTGATTGGAATATTAGACTTATAGGGACTAATTTTTTAACTTTTTCCTCTCGTTGACCTTTCTAGTTCGGAAGTTGCTTCATTTATCTTCTTGTAGCCAAAGTTGCATAATTTTCTTTTCATAAATCCTTTCTTGATCTCTAAATTTGACTGACAAAGGAAATTTGTTCACGGTTTTCTAGTTTTGGTTCTGTTTGGAATCCTGCCGGCTGCAATGTCGTGGTCAGATAGGTACTCGAGTTCATCATCACAGGCCATGAAATTACCGCAGCTGGTTCCTGGTGGAAGACTTACTCTTTCGCTTGTGATAGGAGGAGCTGGATGTGTCATTTTTTCAGAATTATTAGACAACTTTTGGCATCCATGAGTTAGAAGCTCGACTTATTGGATGTTGAATCCCCCGTCACTGGTGTTTCTCTCTGCTGCTTATCCTGCTGCTACTACTGAGGCGGGCATATCAACTTCAAGGTTCTCGTCTGATTCTTTTGTAACATTCATAGGATTGCCAAGTTATTGAATATTGAGTAAATTCAAAATTTAGAGTTCTAATGGGTCCTTATTGAACACATCGTTGATTAGGCATTTGTACCTTTTAGCCAAATTGCCAGAACAATGTCATATGTGTGTGGTATGTGTAAATGTTTTCCTAAGTCACGGTTGGAAAACTAAGGGAAATTATTGTTGGCATCTCACAGATGTCTCGGAGTATCAAACTAAAGGAAAGAGTTTTTACAAAATTCAAATTCTTAGCAAAATACGATCAAATTAGCAATTTGTAGCGTTTAGAGCATCTTGCCACCTCTCCTTTGCATGAAGGCATAAAAAATAATAAAGTAACAAAATGAACAAAGGAAAATAATTCTCAGAACTTGAACCATCTGTATTTTTTCTTAAAAGAATATCTCAATTTAAGGTATTTCATTTTCCTTAAATTAATGAATAATTCAGACATAACAGTAAATTTATATTCATGATTTGAAATTGTTGGGTTGGATTCATTGTAAAGTTATGTATTAAAGATGAAACTATTTAAATACATGAAAATGTTAATATAAAAATAATTAAATACAATTTTTTTATTGAATAATTTATTTTTATATGGAATAAAAGAATTTTATTATAATTAAATAAGATGGAAGATTAATATTGTCTTGTAGATTTTAAAATGAGGACTATTATCAATAAAGTTTTGCCTTTCAAGTCCTGCTTATATAAACTAGTTTTTAATATATACGTTGGATATAAAATTGTGTATTGTTAATATATCTTAACAATCTAACGAATTTTACATTGAGTCTAAGATGAGAATTCCTTTTATGTCTCTAAAATCTATTCTTTTAATAAATCTCTTACTATATCTCTATTTTTTAATAAAAGTTACTCATGATACAAATATTTACTTTATTATTATTGTACCTTTTAATTTAATTAGTAAAGAAGTAAACACATTTCTCATAAACATTCTTATTCATTAACTAAAGAAAATCTAAATAGAATAATTTCATATTTTTAAAATATAAAATTTATTTAATTTATTGGCTAATTTTTTACCATTCATTTTCTCTTACTAAATATAGTGAGATTTTCATAACCGTGAGATAATAATAGAAAAGTCAAGTACAAAATATTTATTATATATCTCTCCTCACAATTTATAGTTACGTGAAGCTACTAATTTTATGATTTTTCTCTCTTATTTGAGTTAGATGAAATATCTCATTTAACCAATTATGAAATATACTTATATAAAATAATATGCTATACATATTTAGTATTTGTTGACATTTTTCACATTTAAAATATTTAACACGTTTTACTTCATCAAATATATGTTAAATTAGAAAATAAAAAATTGCTACAGGCATAATGACTACTATAAATATAATTTAAAAATATTCACCACTTGCTAATTTTAAGTAATAAAAATATTCATTTAATTATTTGATTTAATAGCTTTATTACTACCATGAAATTTAATTTTAAGTTGAAGTATAATTAAGTGATTTAATAAAAATGTAATGATCAAGTTGTCCCAAAAATGTTTTCTCAATGTTCCCACTTTTACAGATAGTATATGTAACATACATACCAGATTTATAAGGTGAGAGAGGAGCATACTTGTCATATTTTTCACTAAAGAAAGTCTACAGACTCTAAAACCTTGAATCTGATACTAAACTATATGGCCTTGATTTCTAAAGGTTAAACATGCATGTAATTTTCACAATTCAAAAACCCCAAACTCAATTGAAACCCTATTTGAGAAAATTCTCAAATTGAAAACCTTAATTTTACGCTAACTTTAACATTAAATAACGGAAGCCTAGAATTATTTCAAAGAAATATATATTCAATAACTGTAATAATGATATAGTAATCTGTAATAAAGTCAATCGTGAAAAATCTTTAAAGCGTGAAAGAAATATTATTGTAGACTAAAACATGAAAATTCATAAATTTCTGAATCAGCTGTAAGTTAACTAAAAATCTATCTCTAATGTCATATAATCATAATTAACTGAAAATTTCTTATTTTCGCTGGCTATGGCAGTCTCTCACTCATGCTGCTTGCCATCAGTTGCAACACTATCATCTATTAGGAGTGAGTATTGAAAATACTCGGTAAGTTTACATACTAATAAGTTTCACATGACATAAATATAAACATGTAACTCATGCAACCATAATTTAACATATTCACTTGATTATTAAACTACATAATATACTTGTAATTAACATAGCTGAATTTCATGATTATCATATAACTTAAACTTGTACTTGTAACTTGTCTGATCATGACGCGACTAGACATATTTCTCAATTATCAACCTAACCAAAATTGATTCACACTTTAACTTGAGCTTGTAACATGAACGGAATGGGTGTTCTAAAGCTGGTGTCACTTAAAGTTATATGAACCCAATGTTTTCAAGGCGCAAGGCGCACTCCAAGGTGACAATCCTCTAGGTCGCCTGGGAGGCGAGAGGCGCTAGAATGACGTCGCCTGATCGAAGATATATAATTTGATATATACGTAGAAAAAATAATATTATAGACCATACATTAACAATATATAGATAACAAAATATATATAATATCATTTTAGATAGATAACAAAGTTAATTTTTTCAATTGTTTAAAGAAATCATTAAATAATATCAAATAAAAGTAAATCTTCTTCAACTCTTAATCCTCAAAAGTTAAGACCATCATCTTCTTCATCCAAATTAATTGGATCTAGATCATCTGCTCCATCTGTAGACTCATTGTCATCCACGTCAAGATCTTCTTCCTTACTTGTCTCTTCAACTTCTTCAACCTCCTCTTCTAAATAAATAGACGCATTTCTTTTTTTACCGCTAGAAGTTGATGCTGAAGCTTTTCCTCGTGATTTTGATCTAGTGTATGTCATAGGCTCTCCTGCCCACTAGCACGACCAGCATCACCCCATGGAAGGCCATCATTTCCATAAAAAAACCATGTCATTTTCAGCACCTTCATTCTCATCTTCTTCCATAATCCCAATCAACCATTCATTGCTATCATCAACCACTACAATGATATGGGATCGAGTCTATCACGTTCATCAAAACGCTCCTTAAGGGTTTCTTTATATTTGATATATACCAAGTCATTAAGGTGACCTTGTTCTAGTCTATTTCTCTTTTTAGAATGTAACTGCAAAATTAATCTAGAAAATCATCAAATATTATGATTGTAACATAACTTATGCTACAATAGACTAAGCAATTATGTGAGATGTAAAAGAAATTCATGCTTAAGAACCCTCCAATTACGTTCACATCCTATTGCGCTGCAAGTCAGGTTGAGCACTCTAACTGCTAGCTTTTGTAATGCTAGTGTTCCACACCCATAAAGAGCCCACCATGTAGCTGATCAAATACTCAATATATCAACATTGTCAAACATACTATTAAAAATACTAGGTAAGTCAAAATTCAACAGTGCATAAAGTACGACAATTACCTTGGAGTCTTCACTTTATGAGTTCTGATGGCTAATGGGTCACCGAAAAGACCTTTCGCATAAGTATATAACTCAATTTCAATTGAACCCCGACTTTATTCCTCGGGATTTCTCAATAACTTTTGCATTACTTGAAGTAGGCCATTGGTTACCTCCACATCTTGTAAAATGGCATCTTTATTATCATAAAAAAGTTATGGATTCAAGTACTATCTAGCTGCAAGTGAGGGTCTATGGAGCTAACAATTCCACCTTGCATTGATAATGTCCCAAATCGGCCTAAACTTAGCTTCATTATCTTGAAAAACATGCTTGATTGCTTCCTTTGCTCTATCCATTGCTTCGTAAATGTAACCCATAACTGGTTTTTCTCCATCAACAAGATGAAGAACTCGTACTAAGGGACCTGATGCCTTCAAAGTGTAGACAACCACATTCCAAAATGATGGCATTAAAATTGTATCAGATGCCCTTTTACCATTAGCCTTCTTTGCGCATCTACTACCATTTCATTCTTCAGATGTAAACATTTTCCTTAAATTATTCTTTTGATTGTGGATGCTTGACAAAGATAATAATGAAATGGCAAAACGGGTAACAGCTGCCTTCACCAATTCTTTATGATCCGTAAATCTCCTCATCATGCTCAATACATACGAGTGGTTTAGATGAAACTACTACGTGCCATAGCTCTTTGAAGACATCGTTTCAGTTGTGATAACTTCCCTATGTCTTCTAAGATCAAATCGATGCAATGAGCAGCATGTGGAGTCCAATACATATGTGGCCTTTTAGCTTCCAGCAGTTTACCAGCCAAAACATAGCTCGAATTATTATCCGTAACGACCTGGACAACATTGTCCGCTCCAATCTTTTCTATCATTCTATCCAAAAGTTCATGTAGCTTCTCTCCTATCTTGATGTATGATGAGGCGTCAATGGACTTCAAAAACAGAGTTCCAATAATGGAATGAACCAAGGAATTTATCAATGCCCTATCTCTCCTATCAATCCACCCAACTGACATAACAGAGCATCTAGTTCTTTGCTACTCAGCTTCATGATTTTGCATGAGATTTTCGTGTATTCCACTTCTTTCTTTAATAAAGGAACTCTTACCTCATAGTAGCTTGGAGGGATAAGACCCAGGACAAATTTTCCAATTGCTTCTAACATCACATGGAAACTTTTCAACTGAATAATATTCAAAAGAATTCCAAACTGATACACCCAATGAAGAATGAATTGCACAGTGGCACCCTTGGCCTCTTTGTTGTAAGTTTCTAAAATTGTTGTTTGCTTCAATTTCTTCAATCTATTCCTCTCCTCAACAACTTTCACAGGATTAGGAGTGACGGACTTATACATTGGCCCTCTATGACGAGCTTGTGAATTTCCACTACCTAAAGCACCACCCCCACTTCCTCCCCTCTTTCTCATTAAGTTAGGAATCTCAACAACATCATCCTCATCCTCACCAATATGTATATTATAATTTGAAATCAAAGTCCTCTCTTTTCTTTGAGCCTTAACTTTCAATTGATACTCCCTAAATGTTTCCCTAACATGTGTTGGGCACCTCAAGCACATTTTGGTATTTCGATGCCCTCCAACTAAATGTTGGGTCGCTTGAGAAATGCCACCTTTAGTTACTACTCCACAAAACATACATTTAAAAGAATTTATATCTTTTGAATTCTCTAAAATCACATATGCCCAACATGGGTGTTTTCTTTTTGTTTGATGGCTTTCTTCCGTTACTACAAAAAATTATCCTAGATTATTTTACGAGCATGACATAGGGAGAGAAGACAATCGATTTTGCCCCTATTTTTACTCGACTGAACAGAGCTATGTTCAGTCGAGAAAAAACAAAGACAACCCTCTGGTTTGTTGGGTATTGTTGGAAAGATTTCCCTTAGGAAAATCTGTCTAACATGAAAGGGAAAGAAGGGAAAAATGGAAAGAAGAACGAAGAAGAAGAAGAATGGAGAAGACTACTGACTAAGATGGAAGTAAGTAAGAAAATAAGAGTGAAAACTTACCTTTTGCTACAACTCTAAGGAGAATGAGGCTTCACCGAATGAGGGAGTAGAATGAGGCTTCACCGAATGAGGGAGTAGAATGAGGCTTCACCGAATGAGGGAGGATGATGAGGCTTCACTTCACCGAATGAAGAAAAGATGAACCTATTTTTCCATCCCTATGATGCAGGTGTACGAAATAGGAAAAGAGGGGGGAAATATATTTTCTCCTATTAAAATAGTAAAATTACTTAAAAACCTACTTTTTAATGACATGATGGAGGGTAAAATAGAGAAAAGAAAAAAAATATATTTTCTTTCCTATTTTGGTGCATGTAAAATCTGCCCACATCTTCCTATTCTGTTCTGTTGCATGCAAATAATCGGCAGATCTAAATATATATATATGTTGAGGGATTTCAACCAGGCGCTCGCCTGTGGTATTGGCGCACGGGCGAATGGCGCGACAATGGCGAGCAAGGCGCTCGCCTGTCTGAAGCTGCACGCCTCAGCAGGTGTAGACGCGAGGCCATGGCTGCTCGTCGCGCCTTGCACCATAGGTGAGGGCCTGGATGTGCCTTGAAAACACTTTCTGAACCTTAAGGAATCTGACATGAACATGATGACACTCATCTGTATAGCTAATAACGTAACATGATAAGTCTGGTTACTTGATAACTAAGGGATATGTCCAAGTCTATTCTTTATTTATCTATCATTTCACTTGAGTCAATTTCATGAATCATGGTCACTTATACTCTTAGCTAACATGCAACTTATTCAAAAATAATAACGATATAGTTAATACATGTATAACTCAAAAATTCAATCATGCATACATAGTAATTAACTGCATCATGATATGAAAATACAATTAAAACATGTGATCTTAAGATTTAATAGCAGAAAAGATTATTAAAATGATATTAAACTAAACATGCTTCAATCATAACATGTGAGTCGAATTACTACGAAGTCCACTTACCTGGTATGAATAAAATTCAGCAATTATATTCACGGATCTCAAATCACTAAATATTCAGATAATAACTATCATTATTTAATGAATTAGAAGAGCGACCGTGGTGCACAAATAGAGACGAAATTGAAGAACAAATAACTGAAATTGAAGAACAAATTTTCAGATTGATGCACCAACGCATTAATAAAAAATCTAAGTTGAGTAGAGAGAGAAAAGAGAAAAGCAAAATAGAAAAGAAAGGCAAGATTGGAAGATAAATCTTACTTACAGAATTAAAAGGCGTAGACGTTGAAGAAGGAGATGAAGAACATCAGGTACGTTGGGGAAGAGAAATTGCGAGAGAGAGAGAGAGAGATCAGCGGTTACTTGGGAGGGCTACGTGAAAGACAAAACGAGAGAGTGAGTGAGAGAGTTGAGAATAAATAAATAATTAAGTTAGGGTTGGTTTGGTGTATTGCATAGGTGTGAGTGGGTAAGCCTAATTATAGTATAATATGACTAGGTTTGAAAAACATACGTCCCACGTGGAAATGAAATAAAGCCGTTCACTTTAACTAAATCTTTTAGTTCTAACTCTAGAGTAAGTATGTAAAAAATAACACTCCAGATTGTATATGCATTGTAATGTAAAAATAAATTCTTTAGTAGATTGATATTAGGTTTATTAAACGATTTATGTGATGTTACAAATTGAATAAATTGTTCAGTATATATAAATATCTTTTAGCAAATATCTTAAATGTGAACGTATCATTGAGCTTAAAACTGACAAAAAAAATCTCTTTAACCATGAATATTTCAAAAAAAAATATAAAAGAAAAAAAAATTCTAGAATAAGTGCGGAGTATGTTTGTCGTAAAACAAAATTTTGAATGAATATTGATATATTAATAATTTGAGTTAATATCCTAACACACATTTAGACTTTGACCTAAAATCAATTTTACCTCCCTAACATGAGTATATTTGGGATAAGGTTATATTTTAACATCGTCATCACGGAAGTTTGGACGGATAAGGCGGTTTGATTGATGAGGAAAGTTTATATATTATTATGGAAGAGGTTGAAGTTTAAGAGGATGAATTAATTTTACGTCAAAGTTTAAGGAATATTGAGATATTAACAAAATAAATATGGACAAACCACATCTAACTTACACAAACAATACTTAGTTAACGCAGTGACTAATTTATAACAATTTAGAACTTTAAGAGCTAAAACCACATATATGAAACTGCATGATATAAATGATTGAAAGCTTTAGAGTAATTTATAGTTTACCCTTTTTAGAATTTTCAGATACTAAGAATTAAAAACACTTTTAAAATTGTTGATGAGTATAGAAACAAAAAGATAGTTATGGAACAAATTTTATCGAGTCATGCAGCTTACACGTGTTTAATATTATCCAAATCGATTCCTATATATGAAACAAATGCTGGTCATATTACCCGATGTAAGTTAACGGCAGCTAAGGGAGGGATCAAATTGTAAATAATTTGAAAGTTTACAGACTAAAATGATATAACAAAAACTTTGAAGGACAAATTATAGGGAGTGTAAACTTTAAGGAGATCATTTGTATTTAAAGAGGAGATGAGTTGTGATATCATGAGATATTGAGCTCAAGTCACATGATATCTCAATTCGGGTAGAATTTATAATCTTAAACAAATAAGGGGCGATTTGAATTTTATAACTGAAAAACTACATAAAATGGGTTGGAGATCTTTCATATATTAAGGAAACTTCCTTTTGAGCGGAAAATAATAAAAAAAATATTTTTTAACGCGCATTGTAAAAATGATCGGAATTTTTTTTTTAAAAATGGCAAAAAATGGTCGGAGTAAGTTTATGAAAATCACACAGAAAATATTTATAAAATGAAGGAAGTAGCTAATTTAGTTATCAAATTATACAGGCGGAACGTAAATTTAGTTACGCTATGTCCGTATAATTTGATAACGAAATTAGTTAATTTGATCATTTCTATAAAAAAAATTCTGAACATTTGTATAATTGACTCATGTTTTTAATTCATTTTTGTATTTCTCTCCCTATCGAGGGAGCTGAAAAAAAATCACTTTTTTTAAACAAAAATTAAATATAATAAATTAATTTAACGTAATTAATTAAGTCCTTATATTAATATATTAGAGATCCTTTTAAATCATATTTTTACATTCTACTTAAAAATTTTAACCTAAGTTTGACAAAGAAAAAAAAACAAAAAAAATCTCCTCTCTTTTATCCCTCTTTTTTTGGGTACAGCTCTCTATCCCTTTTCCATCTCGGAAAATCCAACTAACTACAAGACGACAAAACGAGGCACGAAACCTGAACTGAAAGATTGATTCCATTTCTTTGTATTTGTTCAAAAATTCACCATAAAAAATCGAAACGCTTTCCATCTTTAAGCTTCCTCCAATCAAAATTCGCTTTCGTGCTACTGGGACTGCGCGAGCTACCAGTGACGTTGCAGACTTGCAGTTGTATCCATCCATGGCTTCCTTCAATATCCCCTGCAGTCACCACTTTCACTATCCTTCAACAGTCTCTTTCAGGAAGAGCTTATATTTTCCTTCATTTTCTCGACACGCGTCATTTTGTTTAAGTTCGAAGTCTCGGTTTCAGAGGATTTTTGTAGTCAAATCCATGGCAACTGCCGGAAATCAAGTAGAGGTCGAATTGTTAATTCTCTTTCCTGTCTTTGCTGAATACTATGTTTTAAATTTATCATTTGCATTTTTATAATATTTGGTTCCTTGGTATTGGCAATTAGATAGTGTATGATCCTAATGAAAGGGTGAACAGATTGGCTGATGAAGTTGACAAGAATGCTCCTCTTTCAAGGCTGTCTTTGTTCTCACCTTGCAAGGTAATCATGACATTCCTTTCAGTTGGAATTCTGTGACATTGTGTTATTTCTTCTTCCTATCTGATTTTTCAATTTAATATCATATGCTGCAGATAAATATTTTCTTGAAAATAACCAAAAAGAGAGAAGATGGATATCATGATTTGGCTTCCCTGTTTCATGTAAGTTCATCTAATAGTTAGTGCTATTTTCATTATCTTAAGTTTAAATTGAAAAAACAAACTACAGTGAAGTGAAAGTGATAGGTTATATTCGACGGGCTATTATTAAAGTCAATTTTGTGCCTTGCAATAGAGCTTCAATTTCTCATTCTGGACATTTATTTTCTTCACCTTCAGGTAATAAATCTTGGAGATACAATTAAGTTTTCTTTATCACCATCAAAAACCAAAGATCGACTATCTACCAATGCATCTGGAATACCTCTCGATGATCAAAACCTGGTAAATTTAAAGCATATTAAATCGTTTCAATATCTTTGGTTCTTCATGATTTAACCTTGTAGGAAACTAAAATATTTGCAGATTATTAAGGCACTTAACCTTTTCAGGAAAAAGACTAGCAGTGACAATTTCTTTTGGGTAAGACAAAAAAAGGAGTTTAAATATCTTGAGTATCGATTCAGGTTCTTGTATAGTTGGAAAGTGTTGTTTAAGGGTTAAAAATTGTGGGCAGATTCATCTTGATAAAAAAGTGCCATCAGGAGCAGGGCTTGGTGGTGGAAGCAGTAATGCTGCAACTACACTTTGGGCAGCAAATCAGTTCAGTGGTTGTCCTGCCACCGAAAAGGAGCTTCAAGAATGGTCAAGTGAGATTGGATCAGACATTCCCTTCTTTTTCTCTCAGGGAGCAGCCTATTGTACTGGGCGTGGTGAGGTATGTCATAATTTACAAGAGAAGAAGCTTAGAATTGTTAGTCCTCCTTCTTTCCATGTTCCAATCAAGCTATATAATGGGAGATGTTATTTCATGATAGTTTCATCATTTGTAATTATAATAGATGCAGAAATTTTTTTTGTTAGTTCAGTGGAAAACACAACTGACATGATTCACAGTTGTTCTCAGAGGTCATTGGCTTTGCTAAGACCTATTTTGAAATAATTTTCATTCTATTCTTAAATGCTTCAGATTTAGTGGAATAATTTACATTACAATATGGGGTCTCTACAAGTCTGAGTTAGACTTGCATTAATATCCATTGTAACTCAAGAATTAAACCACTCACAGCACTTCATAATTCAATTTAGATGGATAAATAGATTCGATTAGATTTAATTGCTCTCGGATTGGTTTAACTTTAACTATAAATTGCTGATCAGAACACCTCCCACCCTGATATTCCGTCCCAAGTTAAAATGTTACTGAGTGCATGTGCGTACACGTATGTATATTCATCCAGATGTGCAGAACTTTAGTAGCTGTTGCTAAACTTGCTCACAGTGAGTTGATAGTCTGTCTGAGCTCGAGCTAGGATTTTGGTTTCTCCAGGTTGTTCAGAATGTATCTCCACCAGTATCTTTGGACATTCCAATGGTTCTCATAAAGCCTCAGCAAGCATGTTCTACAGCAGAAGTTTACAAGGTAATGCATATCTAATCGTTCTGAAGTAGTACTATCTATTCTTATTTCCTTCAGTTCCAAATTTTCTAAGACAAATTTGGATCTCTCAGCGCCTTCAATTAGATCAGACAAGCAAAGTTGACCCTTTAGCATTGTTAGAGAAAATCGCAAGGAATGGAATATCCCAAGATGTTTGCATCAATGATTTGGGTATGTGACATGATGATTTCTCTGGCTGTCTCATTATTGGGTTTATTTTGTCCTCTACAATAAGGTCATACGGGACTTCTATCTAACCTATTTTTAAGGACGAAGCTGTGTTGTGAAACAAGAGTACTCTGTCATAAGGTATAAAAGAGATGCACTCCCTCTAATATTTCTCCACCTTTTTGCTGAGAATATTAAACCTATTTCAATTCAATGTGAAATTAAGAACTTCTTAAATATGTCAATCTCAAACCCGATTATTGTCAGTATGAACTGCATAACGCAAGGTGCATTACCATACTGCTTTATTTTGCGTCGTCATTTTTTTAACTTTCTTCTTGGCAGAACCTCCTGCGTTCGAAGTACTTCCATCTCTAAAGAGACTAAAACAGCGTATAATGGCAGCTGGTCGTGGGCAATATGATGCTGTATTCATGTCTGGAAGGTATAAACTTCTGATAACCTTTTTGAATATTAACCTGCAGTCCGGAGTTTACTGCAGTTTCAGGACGTAATGTAGGTGTCTTATAACAGAGAAAAAGCCGTGCTTCATAGTGAATAACATGTTTATAGTTATTGATTTAAGCACATGGAAGAATGTAGGTACACTAATGTATAGCTTAACCAAATATCTTTTCGTATACATGTAATGCAGCGGAAGTACTATTGTTGGAATTGGTTCCCCAGATCCTCCACAATTTGTATATGACGAAGATGAATACCAGGATGTGTTTTTGTCAGGTAAGTGCCTGGTTCGATTACATTTTAATTGTTTCAGTATTTTATTCAAGACTTTAAATAGGCATTGATATCCACAAAATACCATTTCTATTTTATTGTAAACACAAATTAGTGATGACGAGAGGATTAGGAGCTTGCTTCATTAACAAATAAACTATTGGTATAAGATGTTAGAGAAAGATTATTAAATGAACAATTGAGATATTATAGATCCTTATCCTTCAATGATTCAAGTTATGATTTAGATTTGGCCTAAACATTCATTATGAGGTTGATGACAATGATGATTGAGTCTTAAAGATTTTGATTCACTGATGGTCTAAGTCGAAATATGATCATGGTTCAAATCTAAAAGGTAAAATCTGAACTAAGAAGATTTTGTGGAACTCAAGTTAGAAGAGCGTATATTGTACAAACCCAGAAATCTTTTTGTATCAAAAGATTCGCTGCACTCAAATGGAGTTGATACTAGAGGATCTTATTTTAAGAGATTAAATTAATGTTCTTAATTTGCTAGTTGTAGTGAGTCAATGAAGTTGCAGTTGTGAAACGATAAATAAAGTCTTAGGGCGATGGTAAGGTTATGCGTAATATAGGTTATGCAAGTTGATTTGTGTTTTAGGGTTTGTAAGCTTATAGGTAATTGTGGTGTTGATTGTTAAAAATGAGAGCCTTTTCAATAATACCTTGTATTCGATTTTTTTATGGGTTTATCAGTTTGTGAATTCCCTAAATAACAGGGTTTACATCTAGTAGAGTGGTGCTCAATGTGTTCCATTATCATTGCTTTCGGTCCCCCCATGGATTTGTATAGCAAGCTATAATTTAGTTAGCCAAAATAAAGTAGGACCTTGATGACAAGAACACAAGGTCGGATATCGACCCCGTAAAACATCTTTAGATCATAATTGTGGTTCTAATATCAACCAGAGAACCAAAGTTTCCTTATAATTTGTAGCTATCTATAGTCACATTTGACCTTATAATAGACTACACAATCTTCATATCAGATTTGTTTCTCAATGCAGAGGCTAGCTTTCTCACTCGTGAAGCAAATCAATGGTATAGAGAACCTACTTCGAAGACAACTTGCAGCTTTCCGTCCGAATTTTCTGGATCTGCTGAGTAAATATCAACACAGTATCAAATAAAGGGGTGTCAGTTCGATCAACTTTGAATCATGTTTGCTTTAATCTTCCTACAAATCTACACAATTTTCACTCTCTACCCCCTCTTATCGAACTGTACATTTTCTTTAACACATTGATTGATATTTGCGTGAGTAAAGTGGCTGTCAAGTGCTATCGAGGTGGTGACTGCAATTTAAATTTGTATTTTAGGGAGAGATGTAACGTTAGTTTGTTACTTTTCTGCTCATATAATTATTTATCTTTGATGGATGACTTCTCTTCACAAATCTCTCTTCCTCTCTCCCCCACTGTGGATGTGGTCTGTTAGCTAATACAAGGGTAAAGGGAAGTGAACTAATACAGGTCATCAAGCAATCATCACGAAGCATCATCATAAGAATCAACACCAACAACAAATCCACTGACATTCTTCTCTTTTCTTTTCTTTCTTTTTTTTTTAGGTTTTTGTCCTTTCATTCATTTTATTTATGGAAAATACTTTTTTTCTCTCATCCTACAGAGGAGGAGAAGAAACAAACTGTCTTGGTAAGCTAAAAAGGTCTTTCTCTTCAAATGGAGATGCCCAGACCCGAACTCCACCATTTGATGTTTCTGTACCAGATACTCCTCCCTCCTGCAACCCCACAATAGATAGACCATTCAAATTCGAACCCGTCATCGACCTCAAGTTTGGCTGTGGATCCACCCTGGAAGCATTTGAAGAATCAATAATATGAACACTATTTTTCACGAAGGAACTAAACCCCTGCAATATCCCACTTGCTCCTCCTTCCGAAGGCAAGCTTCTATTCAAGGACCAGTCTATGTTGGTGTAATCTAATTGCTGCGTTGACACACTGCCAGTGTTCCAATCAATTGGTGAGGATGACCCCGATGAACCTATTGACCCCAAACCCGAGAAGAGACCAAGGGAGGAAGCAGCAGAAAGTGCTGGAGAAGCACCCCCCGATCTGTTCCATGATATATTGGCTCGACTATTTCCGGGGAAATCCCCTGCAATGTTGGGAGGGACAAACTGTGGCCGTTGTTGATGTTGAAGTTGGTGGTACATCTGGTTAAGGCTTCTGGTGCCTTGAATCTGGGGCATAAAGCCAGCTGGTTTCATGATTTCAACGCCATTAGTAGAGCACCAACTGGCAGCACCTCCTGGCGGTGATGAACTCAGACTTGTAGCTGGAACCTGTTTTGCATTTACAGATTGGGGCCGTTGAACCATAATAACTGGTTCCCTAACAGTCCCAGACTGGAGGTTCTTAAATTCACCTTCAATGGTTACATAACGAGTTTCAGCCTTGGGAAGTGGAGGAGATGAGTGCAAAGATGATGACGTCAAAGAGTAAGAAACTGAAGGATTTGATCCTCCGGCAGTAGTAGGCCACCTTTTCTCAACCGGTACCATAATTTGTTGTAGTTTCGCCCATTCCAACTTGGGTTGCATCGTCTTCAAAGGCTGTACATTCTTGCTGACAGATTCTGTAGAACCTCCAACTATAACTCCTGCTTTTGTATAGTTAAAATCCTTTTCATTCTTCCTTCGTTGTATTGTAGGAGGATTAATTTTGGTTTGCGGCAAGTTTTGACTAGCAGCAACTGAAAGATTATAGTTACTTATAGTTGAGGAATCACCAATTTCGTCTGGCTTGGGTAGAGCAGAGTCTAACTTCAAATCTCTCAAGGATTCAGCTGTCTTGTCAAGATCACCCTCACAGACAACAATTGCCCTTTCAACTTCCTGTCTAGAGCACTTGTACCTTATCTCCATATCTGCAATTCGAGCAAGCTCTTCGGATATGTCAATCTTCAAATTTCCGCTGGAAAGATTTTCATCCCTTCGCTCTTCTGCTTCTTCACCACCTTCAAAAAGCCATGCTACTGATTCTTCTACTCTGCCTTCATTTAATATCAGAGCTACTGTTGCCCTTTCTTGTGAAAATCCCATAGCCACAAGTTGCTGTGCAAGCGCTTCAAGCTTTCTTGTCATGAGATAGCCTGTGCACTTCTCATGCAACTCCTGAGCTCGTCGCTCCTTCTGGCGTTGATGCTTCCTCTCATTCTTCAGACGGATCTTCTCTCGCTTATCATTGTCAGCTCCTGGAATTATTTCTTGCCGGAATGCAGGATTAGATGGTTTCTGGCCTTCTGACTCACCAGACCAGCTACCATTATTAGAAACTGCATCATACTCAACTCCAGCAGTAAGCGAAGCTCCAGAATTCTCATCTGTGGCAACATCTATGTTTCGGAAGCGGCCATTTGTTTGAATGGGTGAAGCAGCAGAAGCTGACAATTCTAGAGTATGAAATGTTCCCAGAAGCGGATTATATGCACTAGCTGGGATACTACTACCTCCATTTACAGGTCCTGAAGACTTTGACGCAGCCTTCTGGGAATCCTTGCTAACCTTTTTGTCCTTTGATTTAGATTTGGACGCTGGAGACATCTCTTTAGCTTGCAAATTTTTCCTGCAATGTTTGGAGTTAAACAAAGGTTGTTAAGCATGAGTTCATATGAGAGGCTGTCGGTGAGAGCGGGGAGGAATGGAGAAAAGTAAACAGATTAGAGATAATATTGAGCATATCAAAATATATTATCGTTCTTCTCATTTCTATTTTTTGTTCTTTTCGAGGGGGAAGGGGAGGAACATGATATCCAAGATAAAGTTACGACATTTTCGAAAGAAAAAACTACTTAAGAGAAATAAGTATCAAATCAAAACCTTAAACATGTCGTGTTCAATTTACAAAAACAAAGCAAACATTGAGACAAATTATAATATCATAAGGCGGTGATTGACATGCTCTCTTACTCAATTAAACAAATATAGATATCCAACTCGCTTAAAATACCTGATTCATTCTCAAAGGATCATGAGAAATAAACTTTGCTCGAATGCTCAAAGACAAGCTAGGGAAGGTGCCCATATGGACTACGGAGAGTAACAAATAAAGGATCTCCTAACCGACAAATTAATTCAAGTAAAAGGAGGTTCCAAAAAATTAACAAAAATGACTTTATTGGACAACACCAGCAATCGACACAAATTACTCTCACAAAGGTTAATTCCTTAGTTACCAACCTTTTTCCTTTTCCATGTTCCTTTCATTTTAATAAATTTATTTCAATAGGGTGGATGTCCCCACCTCTCCCTTCTCCACCTTCCTCTATCCTATTTCAAGTCACCGATCTTAACCTCATACTCCCATGGAAGACTTGAATTTTCGTTGGGAAAACCATTGTGCATAGTCATAAAGAACAAAAAGACCTATCAAGGAAATGATTACACAACAATGTGATTTCAAGGTCAAGAAAACAACTTTTTTATACTATGACAAAATAACTTTTTGCTACTACACAATAAAGAAATCCAGATAAACATGTCAATGTATCTTACACGTGCATACAATTATTGAGCCACTGCCTAATGTTGACTCTACAAGAAGAATTAAGAGCAGAAACTAAACAGAGTGAAAATACTATATCACCATCCTCTGTTTCTACCTTTCTGAAATGAGATATTTACTGATAAATGAAATGTCCAAAACCAATGATACAATTTGAAGACTTCACAACAGAGTAATTATGTTAGCAACTGAAAAGAAAAAAAATACAGTAATTTATACTAAGAAAATCCCTCCCCCCTCCCATTAATTAATTTCGATCTTACATACTCAGAGTATACATCTAGTTACTTTATGTAGCCTAAATAAAAATGATTTGCCAACTCATTATAGAGTAAGGTAATAAATGTTACTATCATTATATATTGAATTCAACCCAACAGAGAGCAAAATTTTGGTCCTTAAATATAGTTATAGGAACTAGGAGTCGACCCAAATAATTTGCCAACCATGTATAGCGCACCGCAAAGGAAATAAAACTTCAATTGTGAAATCTGATTGGGAATGCCAATGCTCAAATAGTCAAATATAAGTAGACCATTCAAGAGTAGCAGGAAAAAATGTACAAAAAAAAACTAGAAACATACTCAATTAAATGCAGATTTTCTTGGTCAAGACTCTAACATCATACTAGTAATTCTCTAAAACACTTTGGTGCGCAAATATGGTAAATACAAGCACAACATACCACTGTACTTTATCAGTTATGATAAGAGAACAGATATGCAAGATGGTGTATCAGGCTCTTCAATGTTATTTGACAATCCCTGGAGCGTCATTGAAGAGCAGCAAGGATCCACCCAGAAAGTGTTGAACAAATAGGATGATCATTACGCAAATATCACATAAAAAAAATAAGCAGAACACAACGATAAAAAAAAATAAAAGTCAGGAAAAAAAATCATCTACCCATTTTTAAAGCCCACAGTGTTGGAGTAATTATAATTTCTCATCGATGTCAAGTACCTTAACAGAAACCACAAATGAGACGTTCAAACAATGAAAGCCATTTACAAAATCCCATAAACAACCAAAGTCGATTCCCGATTGTCCTAAGATCCATAAGTGACATTGCTAATCCCCGATAAGCAATCGCATACGCAAGGAAATCCAATTCCCAATAACGAATTCTCAGAAAGTAAAATCCCGCAATCAATAAGGCAAGTTTCAAATAGCTAACACCATTAACAAAACGCGGTTCCGTCCACTAAAACAGAAAAAAGAAGAAGAACCGATTGACTTTCACCGATAGAGAGATAGGAGAGAGAGAGAGAGAGAGAGAGAGAGAGAGAGAGAGAGAGAGAGAGAGAGAGAGAGGAGAGAGAGAGAGAGAGAGAGAGAGAGAGAGAGAGAGTTCAAACCTGAGGTTATGATTATGATTATTGTATCAGAAAGAGAGACTCGATAGATCAAGGGAGTGGGAGTCGCGTCGCGGTTGAATGGTAATGGTCGAGAGCTCTTGAAGACGAAGAAGAGAGAGAAAGAAAGGAGAGGAGAGAGATAGGTACTTCGAGGCTCAAAACTGAATTCGATTGAATTAGGGTTTTGAAAAAGAATGTGATAATACATAAAAACTTAACGGAAATGAAGATTAGAATTGTTCCTCGCTTTTCCAAATTTTCCCATTTTTCGCCCTCTATGTTGTCCACTTATAACTCTTTTTCCTAATTAACATAACAAGTGTAATTCCACACATAATTTAATAAATTAAATTCGATTCATCTAAAATTACTCATATAATAATTCCTTCAATTCAAGCTAAAAGAGAAAATTACACAATGTTTATTTTGATTTACAAATCATGTAGAATTACTCATATAATAATTACTTCAATTAAAACTAAAAGAGAAAATTACACAATGTTTATTTTGATTTACAAATCATGTAGATGCAGTTCGTGCATTTATCTTAGATGGAAGTATAAAAAACCTAGTAAGTTAGCAAGATTTAAATATTATTTTATTTGTATTCAAGTGCAACTGAAAAGCAAAAATGAAACCATTAAAAGTAAAATGAAATCAAAACATTTTTGCTTTGCAATATTGTAAAGCACAAAATAAATACAAAAAGAAAAAAGAAGAAGTCAAAGTCAAAAATTCATTTTGTCCAAAATAAACATAAAAATAAAACGCCTTTTAATTACTAATTAACTATTAAGTATTAATTAATCAAAATTAATTATTCATACATTAATAAGGACAATTAAATTTTTTTATTAATTTTTATTCAGTAAACTGATTCAATATATGTACGAATATACATTTTAAATAATCACATTTAGCAGTATCATAATATTAAAGGGTATATTGGAATAATTCATTATAGTTTGGATAAAATTGTCCATAAATAATAAATTTTACTGCTTTCTCTCTCTAAGTGAGAGCTTATCTCTCTAAGAAATCTTGAGCATCATCTTTCCTCCCTCCTCCCTCAGGGGAACTGCTTCATGTTAGTGTTTATGCTACTTGTATGAGAGTGAAAGTTTGTCTGGGAATGGTGGAAGCCTAGATTCCATCTCTGACGGAGATGGTCTTAACCTGCTAGGGAACGATGGCTTATGTTGTGGTTCTCTACAAGAAAACAGAGTTGGTATGGACTTTAGGCAAAGAGATAAATTGGTAGCTAGTGATGAGTTGAATGAAGAGCTTGTTGAGGCTAGTTTGGAGGACCAATGAGTGGATGAAGTGACTAATAATATGGTTGAAGCCAAGAAATAGATAATGAGGAACTTGGAGCTTATCCTTGATTCTTGGCATGATATGCCATTCATAATGTGCTTGGAAACGAGGACTTTTTATTTGAGGCTGCCAGAATGTGGGGTGGAAAGTTTGCTGCTAAAAATGCTTTCAAGAAAGTATATACTTCTCCTATGGACGCTTGTATCCGTTTGGGTAATGAGGAAGAAAAAGGTGAGGTGGAAAATGATGAGGTCAGCATTGAGCTCTATGATAACACATAAGACCTTCTGAGATATTCGACTCCTATCAGCTCAAAAGAAGATTTTTTCCCTCCACTAGCTAAGGACAAAAGTAAGGTGAATTATCCTCCTTCTAGCCCCAATGTAAACCAAGTCTATAACAACCTTCTTCAATGGGTGAATAGTAACAATGGTCATAATATTAATAATAATATTAAGATGGTGAACAGTAGATTTGAGAATGATCATATGAATAGTGATTATGGGATTAACACTGTCATTAGTAGTGAGCCCTGTGCCAATTCTCCCTAAGGTGATACTGGGGCTGGAACCTCCAATGCTAAACAAGACTGCCCCAATGTTAATAGCTTGTCTATCCCAAGTTCTCTTTGGCAGAGAAGGTTAAGGGTATGAAGCCTAGCAAAATGGCATTCTCTTTTGTGGCACATGTGCGTAAGGGTAAGGCTAATCAGGTTGAGATTACTGAGTAGATAGTGTAGAGAGGTAAGCCTGCATTGTGGGTCATTTCATTGACAAGAAACCTCTATTTTCTGTGGTCCATCAAGTTGTCAATAGGCTATGGGGTAGCATAGGCTTGCTTCAAGTCCTGGCTATAGATACATGGTTCTTCTTTATCAAATTTGACAGTACTGAGCATAAGGACTCAATATTGGATGATGGTCCATGGCATATTGTGGGTAAACCAGTGATGTTCAAGGCTTGGCATGAGAATATACAGCTCCCTAAGATGCTACGTAATATGTCCCTGTGTGGGTGAGGTTATGCGGTGTGCCTTTAGAGTTGTGGAATGAGGCTGGCCTTAGTAGGATTGCTAGTGTAGTAGGAACTCGTTTATTTGTATATGTGATGACATATAATTGCACTAGAGTTTCATTTTCTAGGATTTATGTGGAGGTGGATGTGCAAGCTTAGATTATTGAAACATTGCAAGTTATGCTTACCAATAGCAAGACCATTGAGACTAGGGTGGATTACCAAGGTCTCCCTAGAAGGTACCCCAAATGCCATATATTTGGACATGATTGCACTATATAGAGAAGCTAGGCTAAGCCTCCTACTAGACATGCCCCTAAGAAATAATGGGTCCCTGTAAGGAAGCAAAGTTAATATGAAATTGCTATTATTCCCATTGACTTGCACCCCTACACCTCTTGATCCAGGAGTAGACAACATGGTGGAGATGGTGCCCCAATCCCCAATGCAGAATAATCTTCTAGTCCAAAACACCTTTGTTGTCCTTATGGAGGAGGATGGTGAGGAGGATCACGTCTACTTTGATAAGGAGGAAGGTATTGAAATATGTCCACAAAGTAGCGTGCAATAACTATTTATTTGTATTTAGTTATTTCTCAGACATTAGTATTATTAATTTTTTATAAATAAATTGAAAGTTTTATTTTAAATTAAAGTGTGTTTATAAATTACTCAAGTCCTTGAAGTTTCATCAATGAACGGCAAATGAAGTCAGATGCATCTCCAATCGAACTCTCTGAGAAAGTTCAGAATAATATTCACAGTCTTAGGATCAACTGGGCAATCGAATCTGATTACGACTATTAGGTTGAACCAATGAATTCCAGTCATGGGGCATGGGCTGGAGACTCAGACGGTTATCCTAGACATGTTATGAATATGTTGAATAGACCAGTAACAAATTAGTTTAGAGCTCAAAACCGTTTACCTATCTCTAAATCTAATTGGTATACCTTATGGGTATTTTTGTAATTACTTTAATCCTGAAGTGAATACGTAGTTTGACTTAGTTAGTTGCAATCTTTGATATGTCAAATGAGTGAGTTCGAATTGATTGGCAATACCTCGGTTGTTGAGATGGTAATTCAATTAAGCTGGAGTTACATGATTTACAAATATGGAAATATTCGTGGTTGGATTGCGAAAGCAACAATATCACCTTATGTTTTATTGATGAGTGTGTGAACAAATTAAACTGGTCAAATATTCAATGAATTGAGTCATTGATTAAGACTTGTGAGTTGTACGAGACAATTCACTATTATGTCTTTCTTATTCACAGTCAATAAAAGAGTTAAGGAAATAATAACAAGATGGGTAAAATGGAAATTTTATATTCAGCTCTTGTTACTGATATTCACGATGAGTATCATGTTAAAATATTCTGTGGACTGTGAAAATAAAAAGGGTTTATTTACACCAACAGAAAAGTAGCGCGCATGAATCAAAAGTTGATTCGGCATCGAACCTATAGTGGAGTCATACGATGTCAAGACTAAATAGGTCAGAAAGTTATGGAGATAAATTCACCGGGTATTTTAATCCTTAGCTTTGTTCAAGTGGGTCCATCCACTCTAAAAAATAGCTTATGAGAACAGGAATAGAGAATCGAAGTAAATATGATCAAAATATGTTTTAATGCTAGTCATATTTCCTACACCTATATGTGATGGGTGATATCATTTAATTAGTTAATTGTGATTATTTGTATTGAAATTAATTCATTTATTAGTTTCTAATTATTAGATAATTAGTAAATAAAAATAAATAAGTTAATTAATTGATAATGATAAATTAAATCTATCAATTGAATTGATAATTTTTTATACAACTCTAACACCGTGGAGATAAACTAATTTTCGTCAATTTGAATATATGAAGGTGAGTTCAGAAATTTAAAATATATGGGCATATTTGTAAATATTAAAAATTAGATTTTATAAATATTTAATAGTAATTTGATTGCAGAGAGAGATATATAAATATAGATCTCATATCAGATACAGAGAAAAAGATGTGAATCTCACTCAAATTCCTGCACATAATTCTCGTGAGATATATTTTTGAAATTAACGGGTGGTTGTTGGTGGACGAAATTCACAAATCGTTCTTGAAGTTCAAGTGCGTGATTCGGATTCCAAAGCTTGAAGAACATGAAGAACGATCAAAGGAATTTCCTAGTTCAGAAATTCTTTGATACAAGTATAGGTGAGAAATTGTTTCTAATCTTATCTTTTCATTTAATATCATATATGCATAATCACACGTTGTTTGGTTTTAAGTTATTTAATCTGATTAAATAAATTAATTGAGTTTTTTTATATTCTGCCCACGAACCATTCGTGGTTCAAACTTATTTTTTAGCTAATTTGAAAACTTACTGATCCCAACAATTGGTATCAGAGCCATATGTTCTTGATTATGCATATAGATATTTGAAACGAACGTATCATGAATTTTGTGGATATTGGTATATGATTTTGTATGGTAGATTTAAAACTGTTTTAAATGTGTTATGTGATTGGATCCTTAACTATTAGCTATATGCGTATTTATTTCAATTTAGAATTGATGTACGCCGAATTTGAGACATAATTTTATGTAATTTATTTTGTTGGAATAGTTGTATTTTTATAAATTTGATGTAAGATCGTTGTCACCTCGAAACTGTCACCAGAGTACTGTTCACGTCTCAATTACTATTCATGCTAGAGTACTGTTCATGACTGAATCACTATTCACGCTGGAGCTACTGTTCTGGCAGTCAGTGATACTATTTTGGCACTGTCACTATCACTGTCTGTTGCCGTGCCCTTATCCTATTTTATTTTTTATCTTTTAAATTTTGAATTCATAGATAATTATCTATTTTATCTTTTTGTCTTTTAAATTTTAAATTCAAAAGATAATTATCAATGTTATCTTTTTATTTTATTAAAAAAATGAAAAATGAACAAGATCGAGTTGGAGCCTGGAACCAAACCCCCTTTTACCCTCTGACCCTGTTGTGCCAAAAGGTACTATAAGCTTACTTTGCTGCTAATCTGCTAGCCATCTACCAGTATTTCCTCTTCTGCTTCTGTTTTTGGGTTTTTTCTGTGATGTGTACTTTCTGTCTTTGAAGATAGAGAGACTGAAACCAGTGCGGGGGTAGGGGCGGATGTAACCAAGTGG
The DNA here is from genome assembly GCA_003255025.1 of Datisca glomerata. NCBI lineage: Eukaryota > Viridiplantae > Streptophyta > Magnoliopsida > Cucurbitales > Datiscaceae > Datisca > Datisca glomerata. The sequence continues at coordinate 1,192,381 of QANY01010581.1, forward strand.
ATCAAGGCAGTGGATTGTGAATCCACCACGCGCGGGTTCAATCCCCGTCGTTCGCCCATCAATAAATGGACCATTTGTTACGGAGACAGAATCTCACCGCCTGCTCCCCTTATAAGATACTCGCTACTAAGGTTATGAAAGAAGGCAGCTAAATCAGCAATAGAAGAGAACTCCAGATCTATGAATAGCCAACAAAGAGCCTAGCTTGATTACTGGAACTAAACAGCAAGCTGCTCCTACCTTACTTATCGAGAAGGAGTACTGGGACTGAGTAGACGGATTGTAGTTCTCTTTCCCTAGCAGCAATAATTAATGAGATTATTTAATTAGAAAAATAATTTTCCTTAATTAAAGAGTTTTAATCAAAATTTAAAATTTGAATTTTTTGAATTTAAATATAGAAATTTGAATTTTGAATTTTAAAATGGGAATGAACTTTTGTAAAGAGTTACAAAGTGGTGGGACAACATGGAGAAGAAGGAGGAAATTACTGACACCATGGAGATTAGTTTATAAATTAATTTATTATTCTTTTTGGATTGTAATTAGAAATGAGTCAATATGGTGGTTAATTTTAAACTATGATTTAATTTTAATCGTACATCATCATATAACATGCCATATAGAACGATGGATATATCAATATCAAATTACCATGTAGCATGTACATGAATCATTGTAGATTAATTTATAATGGTTATAATTTAATTACAATGTGAAATTTATAATGGTTATGATTTTAAATTAAGATCTGAAATTAAATAAAGGATTTATAAATTTCATCACGTTTTTCAAATTAATAAAAATTATGTTTTGAAAAACAACCAAAAATCTAATTTTTTTCAAAAACTAAGTGGGAAGGTCGTTTACATGAAACATTCCCAAGGTCTCCAATGCAAACTTGATCGTGTCTCGAGGAATGGTTTCGAACCGCCCATAGGTGTCCTCTCTTCAATGGGAGAAACTTTAGAGTCGTTTTGAGTCATCAAGTTGTTTGAGAAGCTTAGACTTTTAAAGGAAGTGGTGTGGCAGGGTCGTCCCATAGACGGCTCGTTAGTCCATAGCAACTTTTAAGAGTCGAAGCGTTGGTTAAATACTTAGACTGAAGCACATTGGAATCCCCACTTAGGGGCTAGTTAATAAAGCCAAGGTGACCAAAATCAATGGTGATTGGTTAAGCTAGATGTGAAGACATTTGAGCGTTAACCAAACGAGAAGAGTCTCGATGCTATGGGAGATAGTTTGGACTTCATCCCTTGATGAGACAAACTATCATTTTTTATCATAACATCATGGATAAAATATTTTTTAATGGATTTTTAAATGTTTAAGTAGTTGCATCATGCATCATACTTTCCTAAACGATTGAGTATTTATTTACATCACTTTATTTATTCTTTTTAGTAATCATGTCGCTATCCCATCTCTCAACCATTCTTAATGTGAACAAATTTACTGGTGAAAATTATGTGGATTGGAAACGAAATCTTGATATCGTGCTAACGGTAGAAAAATACAAGTTCGTGCTAACCACCCCTTGTTCCTTTGAGCCTTTTAGTGAATCGACTCAAAAGGAAAATGATGCTTATGCTTCTTGTCTACGTTATGATGAGATAGCCAGATATTACATTTTGGTTTCTGTTAGTAATGTGTTGCAACAACAACATCATAACTTTGAGACCGTCGGTGATATGATGTTGTACATCACCAAAATGTTTAGAGATTAGGGTCGTCAAGCCAGCCAGACAGTTGTATGCAACTTCATGAACTGTAGGATGGAACCTGGAACCCCTGTCAGAGAACATATGATTCTGGTAATAAGTTATCTGAATGAGATGGAGATCATGGGTGCTGAGATTGATGGTGAGACTTAGGTGGATATAATCCTAGAGACTTTACCTAGTAGTTTTGAGAACTTTAAGCTTAATTATTCGATGAATAAGCTGAAGTACTCACTTCTTGAGCTCATGAAGGAGCTGCAAGCTGTTGAGACTCTGTTTTTTAGGGAAAGAGAAAGTCTGAAGAGGCAAACTTATGGCCAGAAGCCATGAACGTTGAGATACATTCGATGTACTCGAACAGAGTCTGGAAGCTTGTAGATCCTCCTGAATGGGTAAAACCCATAGGATGCAAATGGATCTATAAGAAGAAAAAAGGTCTGGATGAGAATGTAGAGACATTGAAAGCTAAGCTAGTAGCCAAGGACTACACTCTGAAGAAATGAATAGAATATGAATATACCTTCTCGCCGATGGCCATGTTTAAATCCATCTAAATTATTTTGTCCATTGCTACGACCCTTGATTATGAAATCTGGCAAATGGACGTCAAGACTGCTTTTTTGAATGGCAATCTTGATGAGCGTATTTATATGACTCAACTAGACAGGTTCATGTAGAAAGGCCAAGTGGGCAAAGTTTGTGAACTGCAGAAGTCCATTTATGGACTTAAGTAAGCGTCACAGTCGTGGAATATTATATTTGAAAAAACTGTTAAGAACTATTGTTTTGAATAGTTAGTGGACGAGCCCTGTATGTATAAGCTCATACGCGAAGAGAAGGTGGTTTTTGTAGTCTCGTATGTATATGATATTCTACTCATATTGAATGATGTAGGAAAATTATCTGATGTCAAGACTTGGCTTTCAAAGCAATTTGATATGAAGGATCTTGGAGAAGCTGCATTTGTCTTAGGTATTCAGATTTTTCGAGATAGGAAGAACAAACAATTGGCACTGTCTCAAGCATCTTATATTGATAAGGTGTTGGATTGCTTCAGTATGAAAAACTTCAAGAAATGATTTCTTTCTTTTAGACATGGAGTCAGCCTCTCTAAGGAGCAGTCTCCTAAGACTCCTCAAGAAGAGGAAAACATGAGAAAAATTCACTATGCTTCAGTCATAGGAAGTCTCATGTATGCGATGCTTTGCACTAGATAAGACATTTGCTATGCTGTGGGCGTGGTGAGTCATTTACAATCTAATCCTGGAATTAAGGGTTGGAATGCCGTCAAACATATCCTTAAGTATCTTAGGAGAACAAGGAATTACATGCTTGTATATTCAGGTAGTGACTTGAATATGGAGGGGTATACTGCATCTGATTTCCAAGCTGATAAGGGTTCCATGAGGTCCACTTCAGGATCGATGTTCATCCTAAACGATGGAGCAGTTGTCATATTCAAGCATCTAGCAATCTTGCATTTTTTATTCTACCATGAAAGCTGAATATATAGCAGCTTGTGAAACTGCAAAAGAGGCTGCATGTCTTAGAAAGTTCTTGAAGACTCTAGAAGTTGTTCCAGACGATAACAAGCCCATGACAATTTACTGTGATAATAGTGGGGCTGTAGCGAATTCTAAGAAACCTTGAAGCCATAAGAGATCCAAACACATAGAATATAAATATCACCTGATTAGAGAAATTGTTCAGCGTGGAGATGTTGTAGTTATACATATTTCGACGGTCAACAACCTGGCAGATCCATTCACAAAGACTTTAAGTAGTAAAGTTTTTTATAGTCATCTGGAGGGCTTGGGGATAAGAGATTGTACACACCTACTTTAGTCCAAGTGGAAGATTGTTGGAATATGTCCATAAAGTAGCATGTAATAACTATTTATTTGTATTTAGTTATTTCTCAGACATTAGTATTATTGAATTTTCATGAATAAATTAAAAGTTTTATTTTAAATTAAAGCGTGTTTGTAAATTACTCAAGTCCTGAAACTTTCATCAATGAATGGAGAGTGAAGATAGAAGCGTTTCCAAACGAACTCTTTTGAGAAAGTTCATAACGATATTTACAGTCTTAGGATCGACTAGGCAATCGAATCTAAGTATGACTATTAGGTTAAACCAATTGATGCCAGTCATGGGACATGGGAGTGGAGAGTTAAACAATTTACCTAGACATGTTATGAACATGTTGAATAGACTGGTACAAATTATTTTAGAACCCAAAACTGTTTACCTAGCTCTAAATTTAATTGTTACACCTAAAAGGTATTTTCATAATTACCTTAATCCTGAGGTGAATATGTAGCTTGACTTAGTTAATTACAATATTTGATATGTCAAATGAGTGAGTTCGAATTGGCAGGCAATATCTTGACTATTGGGATTGTAATTCAATTAAGTTGGAGTTACGTGATTCACAGATATGAAAATTCGTGGTTGGATTGTGAAAGCAAAAATATCTCATTAAAAAAAGCAACAATATCACCTTATACTTTATTGATGGGTGTTTGAATAAATTAATCTGGCCAGGTATTTAATGAATTGAGTCATTGATATGACTTGTGAATGTACAAGATAATTCACGATTATAGCTTTTTTATTCACAGTCAATAAATGAGTTAAGAAAATAATAACAAGAGGAAAATGATAATTTTATATTTTGATTTTGTTACTAATATTCACGATGGGTATTATGTTAAAATATTCTGTGGATCGTAAAAATAAAAAGGGTTTATTTACACTAACAGAAAAAGTAGCGCGCATGAATCGAGAGTTGATTCGGCATCGAACTTATAGTAGAGTTGTATGATGTCATGATTAAATAGGTCAAAAATTTATGGAGATTAATTCTCCAGGTATTTGAATCCTTAGCTTTGTTCATGTGGGTGAATTTTTAAAAATTTAAAATATATGGGTATATTTGTAAATATTGAAAATTAGATTTTATAAATATCTAATAGCAATTTGATTACAGAGAGAGAGAGATAGAGATATAGATCTCATATCAGATACAGAGAAAAAGAGTTTCTCCCCTCCCTAGTGATTGCCTCCAATTGAGAGAGCATTGAAGGAAAAATATTCGAATTTTTCCTTCAATCGTTTTGAGAGCCCACATTCAAATTTCTACACAAAATTCTCGTGAGATATATTTCTGAAATTAACGGGTGGTTGTTGGTGGACGAAATTCTCAAATCATTCTTGGAGTTCAAGTGCGTGATTCGAATCCCGAAGCTTGAAGAACACGAAGAACGATCGAAGGAATTCTGTCAGTTCAGAAATTCTCTGATACAAAGTATTTGTGAAAATTGTTTCTAACCTTATCTTCTCGTTTAATATCGTATATGAATAATCAAATATTTTTTGGTTTTAAAGTATGATTTCGATTAAATATGTATTGAAATTTTGTTTGATATTCCGTTCACGAACCGTCTGTGGTTCAAACTTATTTTTTTAGTTAATTTTAAATCCTACCGATCCCAACAGAAGAGGCCAATCAACCTGCTGATATGGTTGAGGATGAGAATGATAAGCTTGATGATGTTGCGCCTACTCTTATTTTGACCTCTCCTAGTACCAACCTTGATCCTAGGAGCAGTCTCTCCAAGCATGCAAAAAAAAGAAAGGAAAGCTAAGCCCAAGTGCATCACCATGTCTGAATGTAGGAGGAGCTCCAGGGTCAGGGACACGCCCCCTATTTCTCAATGACCAGGTTTGCTTTTTGGAACATTATAGGTCTTAATAACCCTCTCAAGCATGTTGACGTACAAAAATGTTACAGTAAATTCAGGTTATATATGTGTGATATCTTGGAACTAGGATTGAGGATAAAAAGTTTACCAGGTTGGGTAGTAGCATCTTTGGTGGTTAGTCCTGCATTGCTAACTACTCAAATGCTAGCAATGGCAGGATCTGGCTTGCCTGAACCCCAATTTAATATCTATTTCTGCTGTTATCAACTCAAACTAAGCTACTTCCTTATAAAGTCACTATCTTAGACACTCTATTCTCCTTTTTTATCTCTTTTGTCTATGAAGCTAATGACATTGCCTTTAGAAAGATACTATGGTGTCACCTTAAATCCTTCAATTCCACAGTCCAGGATTGCCCTTGAGCCATTCTTGGTGACTTGGTGAAGCACGCTATTGAGTAGGTGGGAGGTTCCAAAACTTGGGATGAGGGTACTGGTGATTTTGGTGTCTGTGTTAGTAACCTGGAGCTTGAGGATCTCACCTTTGGAGGTCGCAATTTCACTTAGACCAGCAAAAGGGATGGGCAAGCTACTATTATGAATAAAATTTACAGGATTTTGGTGAATGAGGCTTGGATCCAGCTTTTCCCTAGCTCTAGTGACCACCCCCGGGGGCTATCTGACCAATGTCCTGTTATGGTTAACTTCAACCTCACTAATCTGAGACCCCATTATACCTTTATTTTTTGTTTTTGTTTTTAATTTTTGGGCTGATAGGGAAGACTTTCTCCAATGTGTTTAGCTTGCTTGGCCTACTAGTGCTCAGGGTTCTCACATGAAGCTTCATAGGAAGTTTAAGGCCACCAAGTATGCTCAAAATGACGTCAATAGGACTCACTATTCTAACATCTCCTCCAGGGCCTCAGAAGCTAGGATTAAGCTTGAGCAGGATTAGATTGACCTGTTTTCCAATCCCTAGGACTCCTTCCAAGCTGCTGAGAAATGTGCTTTCCAGAGTTTCTTTCTTTCAGGTAGGCTGAGGAAAGTCTCTTCAGATAGAATTTTGGGGGTCAATTGGGTGATAACAACACTGTCTACTTTCATAAGGTTATTAAGAGAAATGGTATAAGGGCCATGATTGTGAAACTACATATGAAAACAACTGCACTTTTATTGATAAAGATAGTATTAAGGAGATTCTAGTCCAGCATTATGCCAAGCTACTTGGTATTAGGAACAATGAGCCTAATATGGATGAGAGAGTTCTCCAGTTAGCCTATCCTAATAAGATCTCCCCTGAGTAGGCCAATTTATTGACATTTCCCGTTTCTCAGTCTGAAATCTACGATGTCATCTGATGGAATTATGTCCATAAAGTATGGTGTAATAACTATTTATGAGTATTTAGTTATGACATTTATGTATTACTGAATTTTATAAATAAATGAAAGTTTTATTTAATTAAAGTGTGTTTATAATTTACTTTAGTCCTGGAACTTTTGTCAACGAAAGAAGAGTAAAGACTGAACGGTCTTTCAGACAAACTTTTCTAAGATAGTTCAAAAGGTTATTCGTAGTCTTAGAATCGACTGGGCAATCGAATCTAATTACGACTGTTAGGTTGAACCATAGGATGCCGTTTATCTAGCTCTGAAGGTTGACCTAGACATGTTATGAAACATTTTGAATAGACAAGTAACAAATTAGTTTAGAGCAAAGCCGTTTATCTAGCTCTGAATCAAATTGTTATACCTTAAGGGTAATTTCATGATTACCTTAATCCTGAGGGGAATACGAAACTTCACTTAGTTACTTGCGATCTTTGATACGCCAAATAAGTGAGTTTCAATTGCTGGACAATACCTGGACTCTTGGGATCATGATTCAACTATATTGGAGTTGCGTGATTCACAGATATGAAATTCGTGGTAAGATTGCAATAGCAACAATATCATCTTATGCTTTATTGATGAGTGTGTGAATAATTAAACTGGGCCTACTACGCGATGACATAAGTCATTGAATAAGACGTTGTGAATTGTATGAGACACTTCACTGATATGTCTTTCTTATTCACAGTCAATAAAGGAGTTAAGGAAATAATAACAAGAAGGGTAAAATGGTAATTTTACATCCCATCTCTTGTTACTGATATTCACGAAGGGTAATATCGTACAATATTATGTGGACCGTGAAATGAAAATGTTTATTTGCACCAAAGAAAATGTAACACGCATGAATCGAGAGTTGATTCGGCATCGAACATGTAGTGGAGTCGTACGATGTCGGAATTTAATAGGTCAGAAATTTATGGAGATAAATTAGCCGGGTATTTGAATCCTATAGCTTTATTCATGTGGATCCATTAGATCTCAGAAGTAGCTCATAAGGACAAGAATGAGAAACAACGTTAGTTGGACCAAAAACGTGTTTTCGACCAATGTACACTTCCCGAACTCAAATGTGATGGATGCTATCACTAAATTAGTGAATACCAAAACTAATTTTCAATTGATTAATTATTATTTTCTAATTAGAAAAATCAAGAAATTAATCAATTGATTGATAGAGGTCAATTTAATTTATCAAATTGAATTGATGAATTTGGGCACAGTCTTGGCTATAGGGGAGATGCAAAAATTGTAGATTGCAGTGCAAGGGAGGTAAAATTTGGTTTTATCATACATGGGTATATAGGTAAATTATGTAATTAATATGAAAGGGTTGTAAATCTAACCCTAAGCTAAGTTAAGTGTTAGACAGAGCAGAAAAGAGTTTCTCTCACCTCTCCCTACAGTTGCTGCCCAAAACAAAGAGGAAGAAGAGAAAAAATTATTTTTTCTTCCTCAGTTGTTTAGTGAGCCCAGACTCTATTTCTAACAATATCCTTGTGAGATATGCTTCTGAATCCTACAAGTGGTTGTTGGTGTGAATATCAATTGAACGAAGAATGCAAGATAATTAATTGGATCCCACCAATTCAGAAATTCACCATTACAAGAAAATATATAAAATTATTTTTATCTCTTCTCGATATATTTATCTGAATACATATGATCGTTGAATTTTTTTTGTATTTAATATGATTAAATATTTGTTTTTTAAAAAATTATATTCCTCCCACGAATATAATTTTTTTAATCAAATTTTAATCAAATTAAATACAAAAAACATTCAACGATCATACGTATTCAGATAAATATATCGAGAAGAGATAAACATAATTTTATATATTTTCTTGTATTCAGATAATTATCTTGCATTCTTCATTAATTTTTTTTTCAATTTTTAAAATCTGATCCAATAATTGGTATTAGAGCCTAATGTTCTTGATTATGCATATTTTGTGATTAAATGTATGAATGGATGGATATTGTGATATTGACATATATTTTTGTATGGTAGATTCAAAGTATGTTTGAATGTGTTTTATGAATGGATCCTGATCGATTGGCTTCAGGTGTTTATTTTCAATTTTTGAATTGATGTACGTCGAAATTGAGGCATATGATTTTATGCAATTTAACTTTTCAAGCATTGTATTGTTAAATTCCATGTAAATTCATCGTCGCTCGCTTCCTGATTGAAAACTGCCACACGTCGTCGTTCATGTCGCCGTCCGCCACTCACCGTGTGCCGCCGCCGCATGCCACTGCTTGCTTGCCATCGTCGCTAGCTGCTGTAGGTTACCGCCCCATAGGTTTCCTAATTAGGTTTTAGGAAACCTTGGGGTTAGAAAACCTTAGGGTTTTGGAAACCCTACTGCGTATAAGACCATGTTAGGCCTTGGGCTAGGGTGGACCCATCAAGCATATTGAGGTGTTGGACTGAGCAAGAGTTGCATGGCCAAAATGATTCACAGGGAGTTGGGATTTGATTCCAAGTCCAATCCAGTTCCTAAAATTAAATTTATTTAATTTAGTAATTTTTCAACACTAATTAATTAGAATTTATTATATATATTTTTTAAAATAAATCAATTGATTAATTTACTTGGTAATTTATATATCAAAGTAAAAATCGTTGAAAAATTAATTTCAAATTGAAATTAGAATTTTGAAAATTGGACTGGACCTTAGTAAAAAGTTACAAGGAGGTGGGACTTCTTGAAGGAGAAAAAGACAATTACAGAAGTCATGAAGACTAATATTTAAATTATTGTAATTTATTTATTATTCTTTTTGTAGGTTATAATTAGAAATGAGTTATAGTATGGTTAATTTTGAATAAATTATTTATCTCGTATCATCATATAACATTCCATAGGGATATGTCAATATCAAAATGCCATGTAACATGTACATGCATCATTGTAGTTTAAATTTCGAATGTGTTACAATTTTAAATACAATGCGAGTTTCATAAAAATTATAAGTTTTGAATTGTGATTTAAATTTTATAAAAGTTTACAATTTTCAAAACTTGTTTTTCAAATTTATAAAGAATTATGATTTTTGAAAAAGCAAAGAAAAATTCATTTTTCCAAAACCTAAGTGGGAGGGTCATTTATGTTGAAACGTTCCCAAGGTCCCCAACACAAACTTGATCGTGGCAAGATGAATGGTTTACAGCAACCTTTAAAGCTGATGTGTTGGTTAAACATTAGACCGAAGCACATTGGAATCTCCCATAGGCCCTACAAAAGTAGACAAGTCAAAAGACAAGTGTTATCATTATGGAGTCATTGTCCATTGAAAACGCAGCTGCCCACATTATCTCAAGGAGTTGAAATCCAAAGATACATTACTTATTACTGAGGCCTTGTTTTATGGCTGACTCTACTTTCTCGTGGATTGTAGACTCTGCAGCCACTAACCATATATGTTGTTCCTTGTAGAGGTTCAGGGAAATCAAAAGGCTTGACGAGGACGAGTTTAGCTTCCGTTAGGGGAATAGAGTAGAGCACTAGTATCAAATGTATCAATTGGAACTATTAAGTTGTCTTTTGTTAACAATTTTTTTGGTTTTACGAGAAGTTTATTCTATCCCGGTTTTTAGGATAAACCTTATTTTAGTAGCTAGTTTGATTGAGCAAGGATTTTCTTTAAATTTCATTGATAATGATATTGATATTTTTAGAAATGATTTCTAAATCACTACTGCACGCTTGATAAATAACTTATTCTATGTAAAATCAAAAGTTCCAATGATATGTGACATTAAAGTAAATATTTATTTACAAAAGTACAGTAAAATGTTGAAGTCTGGCGGAATCGATCTAACCTACTTGTGGCACTTGCATCTTGGTCACATTAGCCTAGTTATGATTAAAAGACTTGTAAAGTATGGTCCATTGCAAACTTGAAGTATGAGATCACTGCCTACATGCGAATCGTGCATAGAAGGTAAAATGACCAAGAGACCATTATTAGCGAAGGTTGAAAGAGCCACTCAATACCTCGAACTCATAGATAGCGATGTATGTGGTCCATTGAATATCCAAGTAAGAGGAGGTTATGAATATTTTGTAACCTTCACAGATGACTACTTACATTTTGGACATATTTATCTAATGTGCCAAAAGTGTAAAATCTTTGAAAAGTTCAAAGAGTACAAAGATATGGTTGAGAAGCAATTAGAGAAATAAATCAAAATGCTGCAATCCAATCATGGTGGAGAGTACTTGCTAGGAGAGTTTGAAGACTTTTTTAAGGAAGAAGGTATTATTTCTCGGCTTACAGCATCGGCACCCCAGAACATAATGGTGTGTCAGAGAGAAGGAATCGAACTCTGATGGATATGGTTAGATCCATGATGAGTTACTCAATCCTCCCAGATTCATTCTAGGGAAATGCTTTGGAAACAATGACATATATTCTGAACCAAGTTCCATCAAAGACGGTGCCTAGTACACCATAAGAAATATGGAGTGGACGAAAGTCATCCGTAAGCCACATTAGGATATGGGGATGAACAACACACATTTTGAGAATGAAACCAGACAAGTTGGCCAGTCGATCAGAATTATACATGTTTGTAGGATATCCCAAGGGAATGAAGGGATATGTCTTTTATAGTCCAACCGATAATAAATATTCGTGAGCACGAATGCGCGTTTTCTTGAGGAGGAATAATAAGAAGTGTGAAGCCAAAATGCACACTTGTGCTAGAGGAATTATTGAGTGGGAGGACAATGACTCTCCGATCAGGACCTGTACCTGATTCAATAATGGAAGAACCACATTAGTAGTCAGAGCCTACAGAGCCTTGACGTAATGAGAGGGTTGTGAGACAACCAGACATTTACATGTATTATTGAACCTGTTTCCTACTCACAGACAACCTATGGGAAAAAGCCATGAACGTCGAGATACAATCGATATACTCGAACGGAGTCTGGAAGCTTGTAGATCCTGAAGGGGTAAAACCTATATGGTGTAAGTGGATTAATAAGAAAAAGATAGGTTCGAATGGGAATGTGGAGACATCCAAAAGTTAGGCTAGTAGCCAAGGGCTACACCCAAAAGGAAGGTATTGACTATGAGGATACCTTCTCGCCGGTGACTATGCTTAAGTCCATTTGAATCCTCATGTCTATTGTTGATGCCTTTGATTATGAAATCTGATAAATGGACGTCCAGATTGCTTTTCTGAATGACAATCTTGAAGAGCGTTTTTATATGGTTCAATCAGACGGGTTCATGGAGAAAGGCCAAGATGACAAGGTTTGTGAACTACTAAAGTCCATTTATGGACTTAAGCAAGCATCCCGATCATGAAATATCAGATTCGATGAAACTGTCAAGAACTTTGGTTTTGAACAGTTAGTGGACAAACCCTGTGTGTATAAGTTGATACATGAATGGAAGGTGGTTATTCTGGTCTTGTACGTGGATGATACTCTACTAATTGGAAATGAGGTTCGAAATTATCATGATGTCAAGATTTGGCTTGCAAAGCAATTTGTTATAAAGGATCTTGGAGAAGCTGCCTTTGTCTTAAGTATTCAGATCTTTCGATCTCAGAAGAACATAGAATTGGCATTGTCTCAAGCATCTTATATTGATAAGGTGATGGATCGCTTCGGTATGTAAGACTCCAAACAGGGATATCTCCCCTTCAGACATGGAGTCAACCTCTCCAAGAAGTAGTTTTTCTAGACTCATCAAGAAGAGGGAGACATGAGAAAGATTTCATATGTGTCAGCTATAAGAAGTCTCATGTATGCAATGCTTTGCACAAGGCCAAATATTTGCTACGTCGTAAGTGCGGTGAGTCGTTTTCAATCTAATCCTGGACTCAAGCATTGGAATGATGTCAAGCATATCCTCAAGTATCTTAGGAGAACAAGAAACTACATGCTTGTGTATTCAGGTACTAACCTAAATATGACGGGATATACCGACTCCGATTTCCAAGTGGACAAGGATTCCAGGAGGTCCACATGAGGATTGGTGTTCATCCTGAATGGTAGAGCAGTGGTATAGAGAAGTATCAAGAAATCTTACATTACTGATTCTACCATGGAAGTTGAGTATGTGACGGCTTGTGAAGCTACAAAGGAGGCTATCTGGCTTAGAAAGTTCCTAAAAACTCTGGAATTTGTTCCAAACACTGACAAACCCATGACACTTTTTTGCGATAACAGTGGGGATGTAGTAAACTCGAAGCAACCGAGGAGCCACAAAAGATCCAAACACATAGAGCGGAAGTATCATCTCATCAGAGAGATTGTGCAACGTGGAGATGTTGTAGTAACACACATATCGACAATCAACAACCTGGCAGATCAATTCACAACAACTTTAAGAAGTAAAGTCTTTGATGATCATTTGAAAAGCATGGGAATATGAGATTGTACGGATGGAAAAACAAATAAATGCATTAATAACAACGACAGGAAAAGTGATACCAAACTTTTAAGTGTTGGTCGTCGTGGTGAGTGCACGGCAGAAGTGTGTGGCGCATGACCATTTAAAAAAAATAAACTTTTAATAAAGATAAAATCTTTCAATAAAACAATACTTGCGCAACGCCACGATAACCAAATAATTTTTTTTATTAAAAACTCTTTTTCAATCAGTCAAGATCCATTATATATTTATATATTAAATCTACAACATACAGGGGTAGTGATCATATACCTTTTGTAGTCTTAATCAAGCGTCCTTGTAAAACCGATCGATCCTCCATTTCACGAAACTGTTCCAAGGATCAGTAGGCTCTGAGATGCACACCAAGATTTTCCAAGTCAATACTCAACACACTAAGACGTGTGTGGGCACGTAGAATATTACAAGACACTTTTTCTGTCTCTAGGTGTTCTCAACACATTTGATCTAGAGATTTACTGAGAATGACTTTTGTGAGACGATTCTTTAAAAGAACGCCATGATTATTTTTTAGATATTTGATTAATTATTAATCGTAGAGAAAAATTACTCTGAGCAATTGTGTTGACAACTCAATTCTCATTCTCTGATTGATCAACTGAGGTTATTAGAATAAAATCTGTATTTTATTCTAGATAATGACGTATAAGATATTTAGGGATAATTAAAAATTAAAAATAATATTTAATTTCAAATTGCCCAATACAATGGGATCGACTGTATGATGGTGCACAACTACAGTGGCACATGGCACGACACCACTGTAGTGACAATTACTATAAATTAAATATTTATTTTAATTTGATAAATATCTAGATATCAGTTAATTTAAAATTAACATATATGATCATCTCTATCAACTAAATTATTTGTTAATTCACAAATCACAGATTTAATTGATCCAAAATATTATCTAATAATAATTTAATTAGTCAATTTCACCAATTAGATATTTTATCTCACTTATCGATAATTAAGAAATAATTGATAATTATTTATATATATTAATTCTGAAAATTAAATTTATATATATAAATAATTTAATAATTTATTATTTATTAATTAATCACATATAATTATCTCATAATTATGTACCTGCCTCAGAATAAAAGTTCCTTTACATGTTAGTCCTTTCTCATGTCCTGAAATATTCACATCCTAGACTGTGTAGTATAGAGGTGACTTGGGGACCATGAACCTATAATTCTAAACTCTAATAAATCAGATTATTAATCAAACTCTTTAATTAAATAATCTTATTTATTAATTTCACTGTTACTTCACTATAAATATGGAATTGAACTCTTAGTGATTATAAAAAGTATTTATAAAGTATAGAACTGGTCAAAATTACCACTAATATAATCAATTCATGTAGTTCTGTCCTCCAATTATTGGCTCAAAAATTAGAACTGGTCAAAATTACCATTTTACCCTTCTAATTACCTCTTGATCCTTATGTATCATTAATCCACTTGTGAAGGCTAATTTATAATCGTTATATAAACTTGAGCTCAATAACCATTCGGTTCCAGAATCAACAATCAAGTGAACCAATATACGATCTGTTAGGAAAGCTTGGATTTCAAATCTTGTAAGATCATGTTTCCAGCTATCCACATCACTGAATCTCCAAAACAAAAGTCACTAGCCTATTTTGCAAACAAACTTTAACAACTGAATGAAAAGATCCAGTAGATATGTATATGAGTTCATGACTACTCATGATTCAGACTGATCTACATACGATCATCAGATTGATGTGTATTAAATCTTTATGATAAACGGTAAGTTAATAAAAATATTAATTCACATCGATCATGTCATATAATATTATTATATAAAGTACTTTCACTAAGATGTATATCCACATCAATGATCTGGATTTAGATCACATGTATTGATAATGCTTAGTGAACCGTTCTAAGAATCATTCATTAAAGATTCCATACTTTAATATGTTGCTGACAATTTTATTTATTATCGATGATCTTAATTCTCTCATACTGATATAAGATCATAGTCTCATTAATGACTATGAAATTTTCAGATATTATATAAATTATTCAACAATAATTTAAAAGAACAATTATAACAAAAATGTATTTTTATTAAATTTCATATTAAAATGTCAATACACATGCTTGAGGGCATTACTCCCAACAATCTTCCACTTGCCCTAAAGTAAATGTGGTATCTCTCTCAACCCCATGTTTCACACATAACTCTCAAATGACTTTGCAGGAAGTGTCTTGGTAAAAGGATCATCCGGGTTCTGATTTGATGTTATCTTCATAATACTCACATCCCCTCGATGCACGATCTCTCTTACAAGATGATATTTTCTCTCTCTATATGCTTGCCCCTCCCTTAGTTCTTTGGAATTTGCTATTGCCCCACTGTTGTCACAGTACAGGATCAGTGGCTTGTTCATATCTAAAACTATTTCCAGATCAGTATAGAACTTTCTGGGCCATACCGCTTCTTTCGCAGCTTCACAAGCCGCTCTATATTCGACTTCCATAGTGAAATCTGTAATGATGGATTGTTTAATATTTCTCCAGACTACAGGTCCTCCATTTAAGGTGAATACTGATCTAAACGTCAACTTTTGACTGTCTCTGTCTGATTGAATAATAGAATCAATATATCTAGTGGGGTTCGGATCTCCACCTAAATAAACAAGTATATAGTTTCTCGTTCTCTAAGATACTTGAGAATGTGCTTTACTTCAATCCTATTTTCCCAACAAGGATTCGATTGAGAAACTCTATGTCATTTTTTACTTTTAGGTTTCGCTACTTTAAATAATTCTAAATGATTTAATACGGGTTCAGTCGGTTTAAGTATATACAGTCCGTTTATAACTTTTGCATGACAAATATCGAATGCATTCTTAGAAATAACAAACTCTTTATTAATAAAAGAAACTTCAAATAATTGTTCTTGCAAAAATGAAAGAGAAATCAAATTTCTCAAAAAATCAGGAATATAATAAACATCGTTCAAAACTAAATAATTATATCTAAAAAATAAACAAACTGTCCCTAATGCTTTAGCTGACACGAGCACACCACTGCCAACTCCCAAAATGACCTCGCCATCAGCCATCTCCTTTGACGAATCAAGCATCTACAAAGAAGAACATACATTCTTTCATGCTTGGTTCTCAGAGCATCATTCATGTTCACAAGCATGAAGCACTTTTCCTTGTTGTTTGATATGATCCAAGCATCATATTTGTTCCTAACATTCTTAGGGGCATTAGTAGCTGGCTTCTCAATACATTCCTTAGTAAGAATGAACTTATGGTTATCATAAATCAGCATTCAGTTTATATTTGATTTTCAACATACGAAGTTATCACCATTCAATTTCTCAAGAGTGAGTAAAGTAGTAACAGGGTTGCCCATCTTAAATATAATAATGATAACTAAAATTTAAAACATACAAGATTCAATATAATTGATAAATATCTTGAATTTCAAAAGTAAACGTGATGCCTGAATGTAACATATTAACACACAAATTAAACATTTTCTAATCACGATAAAATAACCTAACGATTAATGTGCTGCCTTAGGGCCAGTCATATTAACCTCAGACTTTCTATGAGACATTCTCATCCTTAATAATTAAAACTTAAAATATCCATGACTTCATATAGAATATGCCGCCTTAGGGTCGGTTAAAACTAAACTACATCACTTCCTCATATCTTCTTAAGAAGTCCAATCTTGATATTGATACAGCTCGAAACCTTTCTTAGGAGGATGAAAACAAAGTCATCTCGAGGCTCTTACTGCACCTCACGGTGTTATACTAATGGTAGAGACCATAGGTTTCATTGATATATCAACATTCTCCCACACTCTATTTTAGGATTATTTGTTTCCACGTTTGACTAATTAATTAATTTCAAATTAATAATTGGTTAAATAATAACCCTATGAATATTTAGTAATCATTTATATCAATCTCGTTGGTCTAAGTTCATTTAACATTCTAAAGCGCCTAAGTCATAGTTAGGTGAACTTAGATTAACTAATTAATTATATTCATCAAACTTTAATAAAACTCTTTTATTAAAGTCAGTTATCGTAAATGTTACTATAGCTCATAGTGTTGTGTGATTACCAAGTTTTAACTAATTAAAATCTAACAGTTTACATGCAATTGATTTCATAAAATAATACATATAAACATATTAGGATAATCCTAATAAATTATATTTCTACTGATGAGATGCATGATCAAATGAAACTGTGTGAGATTTTCATGTATGGCATATGATCGACTAATGCATTGATATATTATCAAACATAAAGATAATTAAAACATTTATTTAACAATTAAATAAAATAATAATGGGCGAGTGATTGTTGGATATTTCTAAATTATAACCCTTGAAAACAAGAAATAAAATTACAAAGCGAACTTCAAGAATACATATTTTCCAAATATTGCCTCCTTCTCCTGATATACATCTTCATAATCTTCAAGGTTTGAACAAAAATCTATTTAATTAAGAAAAACTATTTTTCTTAATTAAAATTAATTTTTATAATTATTCTTTTAAAATTAGTTGATTTTGACTTAGTCAAATAAATATTTTATTTGGTTTGGTCGAACTTCGGTCAACCCAATCAACATATTACTTTCTAATTTTCATAAAATTAAAAATTAAAAATTTAATTTTTAAAATTACATTAGTTTCAAAATTTAAAAGGATAATAGATAGAGATAAGGTGGGTTATCATCAAACTCTATAGTGATAGGGTTGGTTGGTATCGTGTTTCTGTGAAACTTCCCCAAATGTGACAACAGTTGCCACCAACGATAGGACTCTCCTACCACTGCCTATCACCTTCGCTGGCGCCGACAACCGCCACCGATTTTTCCAGCGACGTCGTCGGAATAGTAAATTCTGGTGACATTGCCAGTAATCCAAAATCTGCGGTGCCAGCGCCGGAAATCCAATTTCTAGTGCCAGTGCCAGAATTCTAAAATAATTCCTATTTATTTTATTTTTTCCTCCATCATTCGTCTCGTGGATTCTTCATCTTCTCACAATCAAAATAATTACAAAAAAAATATTCAAAATAAAATCACAAAAATTCCTACACCCCAAAACGACTTACACAAGATCTAAGGAAAAAATTAAAGAACATACCCTAACCCAACAGACACCATACAATTAATGGTCTATTAAAAAAATATAACTATCCATCCATTCATACATATATCATATTATATGAATAATGCAAGAAAACTCACACAACATTTAACATATAAATATATAAAGACCATTTTGATACCACTTATTGGTCGTCACGGCACGTGCGCGGCGGAAGCGTGTGGCGCGTGGCCATTTAAAATTATAAACTTTTAATAAAATAAAACTTGCGCAACGCCACGATAACCAAATTAAAACTTTTTATTAAAAACTATTTTTCAATCAGTCAGGATCTATTATATATTATATATTAAATATGCAATATGCAAAAGATTAAGAATCATATGCCTCTTGTAGTCTTAATCAAGCGTCCTTGCAAAACCGATCGATCTTCCGTCCCACGAAATCGTCCCAACGATCAGTAGACTTCGATTTTCACACTAAGATCTTCCAAGTCTATCCTCAATATACTAGGACGTGTGTGGTCATGTAGAATATTACAATACACTCTTTCTGTCTCTAGATATTCTCAACATCAGAGATCTAGAGATTTACTGAGAAGAACTTTTTTGAGACGATTCTCTAAAAGAATATGATGGTTATTTTTTTTAGAGATTTGATTAACTATTAATCGTAGAGAAAAATCACTCTAAGCAATTGTGTCACAACTCAATTCTCATTCTCTGATTGATCAACTAATGATCCGATCAACTAAGGTCATTAGAATAAAATCTGTATCTTATTCTAGATAATAGCGTATTAAATATTTAAGGATAATTAAAAAGTAAAAATAATATTTAATTTCAAAGTTCCCAATACAGTGGGATCCACTAATAATGGTGCACAACTGATGATAGATATCAGTTAATTTAAAAGTAACATATCTCATTATCTTTATCAACTAAATTATCTGTTATTTCACAAATAACAGATTTAGTTGGTCCAAAATATTATCTAACAATAATTTAGTTATCTAATTTCATATATTAGTACTGTCTCACTTATCGATAATTAAAAAATAATTCATAATTATTTATATATCTATATTAATTCTGAAAATTACATTTATATATATAAATAATTCAATTAATTAATTTTTAATTAATTAATCACACATAATTATCTCATAGTTATGTACTTGTCCTAAAATAAAAATTCTTTTGCAAGTTAGTCCTTTTCTTATGTCCTAAATTATTCACACCCTAAACTGCATAGTATAGAGTTGACTTGGGAACCTGGACCTACAATTCTAAACTCCAATAAAGCAGACTATTAATCAAACTCTTTAGTTAAATAATCTTATTTATTAATTCCATTATTAATCCACTATAAATATAAAATTGAACTCTTAGTGATTATAGAATGTATTTACAGAGTATTCTCATGTAATTCACTAATATAATCAATTCATGTAGTTCTGTCCTCCAATTATTGGTTCGTAAATTACAATGGGTCAAAATTATCATTTTTGATCCTTAAGTACCATTAATCCACTAGTCAATGGCTAATTTATGATCTTAATATAAATTTAAGCTCAATAACCATTAAGTTCCAGAATTAACACTTAGGGGAACCAATATAAGATCCGTTAGAAAAGCTTGGATTCCAAATCTTGTATGATCATATTCCCAGCCATGCATTGAATCTCTAAAACAAAAAGTCACTAGCTTGTTTTACAAACAAACTTTAACGAGTGAATCAAAAGATCCAGTAGACATGTGTAGGAGTTCTTGACTACTCAGGATTCAAACTGATCTACATATGATCATCAAATTGATGTGTCTTAATACGATAAACGACGCATTGATAAAGACATTAATTCACATCGGTCTAGTCATATATAATCTCATTATATAAAGTACATTCACTAAGATATTTATCTACATCAATGATCCATATTTAGATCACATGCTTTCATAATGCTTAGTGAACCGTACTAGCAACTATTCATTAAAGATTTCTTAATCCCCTCGTAATACAAGATCATAGTCTCATTAATGAATAATAAATTTTTTTAGATATTTATATAAATTATTCAACAAAAATTTAAAAGAAAAATTATAAGAAAAATGTAATCCTTATTAAATTTCATATCAAAATGTCAATACACATGCTTTTGAGCGCATAATCCCCAACATTAAGTCGATACGATCATTGTCTTAACAGAGTTGCCCATACTAAGCTTGCTGCATTCACAAAAAATGATTGGAATACTCACAAGTGGACAGTTGAACTAGGGAATTATGATATCCATTACATGCAAATGACTTTTATATATAATAAGGGACATGTGTTGGCCAATTTTATTATTGACAAACCAAGATAGAAGATATAGCAGAAGGTGGTTGGACTATGTATGTAGACGGAGCCTCTAACCACTGGGGGGAGGTGGCAAGAATCATCGTCCAAGCTCCACAAGGAAAAATAATAGACCATACGCTATCCTTCAGTTTCAAAGCATCCAACAAAGAGGCTGAATACGAGGCAATACTTGCAGGAATCCACTTAATCCATGAACTGGGGTTAATGGAAATAAAATATTTTTATGATTCTATGGTAATTGTTAACCAAATTTTAGGGGAATACAACTAAAAGGCTCTAGGATGGTAGAGTATTTAAAGTTGACGAAGGAAATTCTATTGTTATTTAAAGAATAAATCAAGTATATACCCAAAATGAAAAATGCATGTGCAAACGTTTTACCCATTTTGGGGTCTTAGGTGCAACTTTCTTATAGGAGAAATGTCCTGATGGAATTCATCAATGAACCTAGTATCAAACAACTACTGCAGATCACAGCGAAACTTAAAACAGAAAGTCAAGAATGGGATTGGTAGGAAGATCTTGTCCGTTATCATTTTAATGAAGAGTTCCCAACTAATAAATGGAGGCATGAAAGCTTCAACAAAGGAGCACCAGACACTACAATAGATATGACATTCTACAGATTTTACATACTGAGTTCATAGTCTCATTCTGTAAAAAACTCAAAACAACACGACTTTTGTGAACCGCATAAAATAAATTCCTGTTAAAAAGTAAAAAACCAGCAGGTTCATTGCCCAGCTCACACCCATCTGTCAGCCGATCTTCAAATTGCTCAGAAAGAATACCCCACCTTTTTTAGAAAAGACAGACACAAGTAATGAGAAAACGTGATGAAATTTAGGGAAGCGGGACTAGGGGTGAACAAATTGTTACCGAACTGACCAAACTGAATCGAAAATGATTGGTTCGGTTAGTTCTTTAAGGTAATTCAGTTCGGTTCGATTCGATATTTCTGACGAACTGAAATTTCAATTTGGTTTGAAATTATTGAGTTTTTGAACCGAACCGAACCAAAACTTAAACAATAAAACGATGTCATTTTATGTCCCTCAGCAATTTCTACTCTATTCTCACCAATACACCACCTTTTCCCTCTAGCCTTCATTATATAAGATGAAAGTGGGATTAGGGTTCTTTCACTCTCTCTTTATCACCTCTTCCTCATGCTCTCAAAACTCAGAGCCTGCATTTTAGCTTAGATTTGTTCTCACTGTCTAAGCTTAAAGCTTTATTAAGCTTCTTCTATGCTCAATCCTCTTCAGTCGTCCTTTTATCAGTAGGCACTAGGCAGAATAAAGTTTTGTCGTCTATTTTGTGCAATTTTTTGTTGAGGTGAAGGGTAGTGTTGTGAAATGGAGAAATAACAAGGGTTCTTCTCAGCGCTAAACGAAGAGGTGGTGAGAGGGCTATCACCAGAAAGGTCAAGGGCGAAGAGTCCGATGAGAAGTTCATCTCTAATGTTGAGTTTACTACGGTGAACGAAAAACCACCAAATGGCACGACGCAACTTGAGCTCGTGATTGCGAGATCATGGAACTTGTGGTATGTGGACTCCACATTGTGGAGGCACTGTCGCCGTTGAAGGATAGGCTTGATGGACGAATGTTATCTTTTTTTTTTTTTCAATTTCTTTCTGTTTGCTTTCAATATGAAATTGACAATTTCTTCAGTTCTTCTTGATTTCAATTCTTTAGCTTCTTCTTGATTTCAATTTCTTTAGTTTCTTCTTGATTTCAATTTCTTCAGTTAGTGCGTGATTTCAATATTTTGGTTTCAAATTATTCAGCTTCTTCAGTTTCTATAACAGAAGCCGTCGAAGCGAACTGAACCGTAAGTCACGATTCACTTCGTGTGAAATTTACGGATCGATTCGATTCAGATTATAAGTGAACCGATAGTTTCGGCTCGGTTCGATTTTCTTCTAAAAACTGACTGAACTGAACCGGAACACCCCTAAGCAGGACTTATAAAATAAAATGCAAGAGTGAAACATTTCACTGATGACTCTTCATTACCCTTTTCATTCTTCTCTAGTCTCTCTCGATTTCTTCTCTAGTCCCTTCGCCATTTTCTTCTCGACTGTTCAACCTCAACCCACAACCTAGCTAGGGCTTGACCTTCACGATTACCCTCTTCTCAGTCTTCCCTCTCTCTTTCACAACTTCTCCCTCTGAAAATCCAAACCCACAACCTAGCTAGGGATTGACCTCCTTTGAAGAAGAGAGAGAGTGTAGAGCTTGTCCATTAGCTTCTCTCTCACTATTAGCTTCTTTCTCTCTATTTAAGAACAGAGAACGAGCAAGAGTTAGTTTCTGTCTCTATCTCTCTTCTGATTTTTTTAGTTTTCATTGCAGAATTGAAAATCAAAGATGAGAGATCCCCGACCCTCGCCTTCAGTCGATAGCAAAAGAAAATGTTTGTTTTTTTTATCTTCAGTCGACAGCAAAAGAAAATGTTTGTTTTCCTTTGTGCGTTACTAATATATGATATAAATCTGTTTAGTTCTTCTATTAGAACTTACAGATAAGCATTTGCTTTTACTTCTTAACTTCTGTTAATAGCGAAATTTTTTTTATGTTTCCTTTCATTATTGGAGTTGTTGTGCACCTAAGTGTGCTTAAGGAGCACAACTAAGGCTTTTCTTTATGCCAAACCTTGGTTTGCGAATAAAGGTAGAATGTCTAGATTATATTTATCATAATTGATTTCTTTGTTAAAATCAGTAGATTATATAACGATTCCTGTTCTTGCCTCAGTTGCAAATAGATTCACTATATTCATCTATGATTATATGATGTTAGATTATTCTGAGAAAAGCCCCAAGATAATGGATACATGAGAAGAATTCACTTTTACCCTAGATACTACAGCTGTCATATTAAAAACCAGATTTTTTAATCAGAAGATTAAAAACAAAATTAAAATATAAAAACTATCATAATAAAAGACTAATAAAAGCAGATTAAGAAACAAATTAAAAATAGTTTTTTGTTTAAAAAATCTTAGAACAAAACAACATATGAAAAGAAAGAAGTTGGAGGAGGAGAAAGAGAATGAAGAAGAAGATGAAAAGGAAAAAAGAAGAAGATGAGAAAACCCGTACTTTTGGAAACTTTTCTCTCCCTGTATAGGACGAGTTTCTTTCCTTGCATGTCATATTTTCTTCCAAATTCTTGTCTATCTATTAATTGCAGACTTCCACTGCTAACTTTTCTTTCCAAGTATAGGAAAATTTTCTTTCCTCTTTAGACGCATGTCATACTTTCTTTCCCAATATTCATCCATTAATTACAAACTTCAGCAAGGCGATCACCTGGGTAAATGGCAAGATCAGATGGTAGAGAGCCGAGACCAGGGCAGCTCGCCTTGTCGCCTTGAAAACACTATGGAGACCATTTTGGAGAATCCTTTAACCATCTATATTTAAACAAATCCTTGAATAAATTTGACATGTTTTAAGTACAAGTACTAACCAAATGAATGCAATTAATACATTTCTTATATTCATAATTGTAGTTTCGCATGATGGATAAAAATTGGGTGCATTGTAACAAGTAATGAAAGTTAATTCTCACGCTAGTTCAATCTTAGTATTGAAATATATAGTTTAAACACTTAGATTTTACTTTTGAATTAATAGAGCATCGGACGAGTACATCCAAAGAACTAGAGAATTCATTAGAGAGGCCATAAAGAATGCAGATCATCCTGAAAAATTCCATGCCCTTGTAAGAAATGTAGAATATGAATCCTAATGATATTTTTTAGCATATAATTATCAAAGGCATGGATCCTACATTTACAAATTGGTATCATCATGGAGAACCTATTAGGCATGATAAAGATGATGAAATGTATGCGGCTGATGATGCTTATAACTTACACAAAATCATATATGAACATCACGAAGAGTATGTGGAGCATTCTGAGCAAAGAGATGATGACTTTAGTAAAACATTGGATGATACTGGGACTCCTTTATATCCAGGTTGTACAAAATTCACAAAGTTATAAGCTATTGTGACTCTTTACAAACTAAAAGCTGTAAGTGGGTAGACTGATTAGAGTTTCAATACTCTTTTAGAGATTTTGGGTGATGTTTGTAATTTTTTAAATTGAAGTTGTTAATTTCTACTTGTAGTCAAACTTTTTTTTTCTTTTGTTTAGAAAAAGAATAGTTCTGATCCAAGCTCGGTAACGAGATTTGATGTTTAGATTGAAGCACATAAGAGAAGAAGTGGTGAGCCAGTGAATGCAGAAGCTACTAAGGCTATTTTATATGTGAATGGTTGGGTAGGTTTCATAAATTTGATGCTTAACATTGACTTTTTGTTATTTTAGCATAAACATGTATGTAAACATGTACGTATAAATTGATTGTAAAAAAATAGCATTTATAAAATGCGAGAAAAATTATTTATGAGAGACATAATCTATTACCATAAACTATTTCAATGGGATTCAATCAATCTAATGGTATCTGACTTAATAGGAAACAAAATTACCTGTGAATGTTAATTCACAAGTATTAAAACACATGTTAAATAATTCAATAGGGGTCAAAAAACTATATTAAACAATGTTCTATAAGAGATGAAAAACTCTATAAATAGTGAAAAATCATAGCGTTCCTTGTAGAGGGCAACACGCCCTATGAAAAATGTGGACTTTCCACAGGCGCCGCGAGAACCATATGGCTCATTTTTCACCTCGTATAGGATGCTATATTTGTTGTAGTGAGATTCACTAATTGAAGGAAAATATGTACTATTTCTTTTCTAGGCAGTATCTGAAATGCAGCACACTCCTCGAGGTCAAATATGTCTTGTCTAAAATAAATAAAAATGAATTGTGGAAATCACGCTAATGGAAATCACTGGCAAATAAAGTGCTGAATGAAGGGTACTATTAGCCAAAGATGTACGAGGAGGTGAAATAGTATGTCAAAAGGCAGTTCCTATTCCCAAGATGGTGCTAAAGGATCTGAAAACTTTGATAAGTCCATGGTCATTCATGCTGTGCAGATTAGATATTGTGGGGCCACTTCCAATGGCTCCTTCTCACAAGAGGTTCCTGTTAGTCGCAACGGATTATCTCACCAACTGGAGCGAAAAGGGAGCTCTAGCCAGAGAAACCAAACAAGAGATGGAATTCCAGATTGAATAGATGACCGACCTACAATAAGATGAAAATCTCATTCCTAATTTCATTCTCTAAGACGAACTAATGACTTATGCAATTCATACAGGCCCGCATGAAAGACGAGCGAAAAATGATGAATTTGCCTTAAAAGCTCGCGGGCCCTAACCGATGGTCGTTCCTAGGCCCAGTCAACCACTTATGATGACTTCGCCCTTACCTACCAGTGCTGGAGCCTCTCCTGGTCACCGAAAGACGGATAAGGGCTTCTCTTACCTCATTCACCCCTTTCTGTAGGTCAGGATCAACAAGATTGGTTGGGTGGTTGGAAGCTGACTGATTAGCTCGAAAGAAGAACACAACGAATTCTGAATTATCGGGAAGGGCTGGACATCTCTTGGTTGACCGAAGGCCCTACTTCTCTTCCTGAGCTCATGGACTCTGTTTATGGAGGGTACTGAGCGAATCGACTACACAAAACAAACAAGCCCGAATTCCCCTGGATGGAAGGGAAGAATGTGGATAGATGGAACCAAAGAGGAGCTCTCCCAGAAAGGCATGGGAGTCTTTGGGCATTGCTTGGGCCGAGTTAAGTAAAGACTGGCTACCTAGTGATTTTCCCGAATCTCCTTTAACGGAAGAAATAGAAGCTCAAGAAGGAATACCA
Organism: Datisca glomerata; assembly: GCA_003255025.1. Classification (NCBI taxonomy): domain Eukaryota; kingdom Viridiplantae; phylum Streptophyta; class Magnoliopsida; order Cucurbitales; family Datiscaceae; genus Datisca; species Datisca glomerata. The sequence goes on from QANY01010581.1 coordinate 1,218,950, forward strand.
AAACCTAGTTCATTCGCTGAGTCTCTTTGCATCCATGGCTGAATGGTTAAAGCGCCCAACCCGCGCCTTGGGTATGCTTTCAAAAGGGCTGTTTTCATGCGTGCTGGTGTTCGTGGTCTCTTGGTTTTTCTCATGGGGGAAGGCAGGAACACCGTGAGGCTGACTACAACAGACCGGGAGGTAAAAATTCCTCTTTTCCAGTTTCCATTTTTGAGAGTGAATGTAGGAAGTTCAGACGGTGGATCAGGTGTGAACATTCAACTAAAGACGTCTTGGGGATCGGCAATAGCTAAGCATTGTGGCCATCACAGTTCAAGCTACGTATGGCTGGCGTACAACCTACGGGCTCGCGAGTATTGGCTGCAGAACTGAGTGGATAGAAAAATGTTCACATGATCCGAACTAACATAAAGAGCCTACTTTTGTTAAGACAAAAGAGTGGTTTGCCTGTTCCACCTTCTCTACCAAAGAGTCCCACTTGCTTCATTGTTGACCAATCAGGTTCTGTCATATCAGCTAATCATTGCTTTTTTTATCTCCCAAGCCTAAGGTTCGGTCCATCTGATGCTCTCTCTCTCCGCCACACGTCCCTCTTCAACTCAAAAGCTCCTACACAATGAATTAAATGATGCACATGGCCGCCTTTTTGGTTTCCTTTCATTAACTATGTTAGGGTCCATTTGGCAGAGTATTTAGTGTGTAACTCTCAAATTTAAGTCATTTTAATTATATTTATTTCATATTAACATTTTTTTCTTATTTTTTATATTTTTTATTTGATTTCTGAATATTTTGGCAGCTCAAAAACATATATAAAGTGGGGTCTTGCCTTATGTTGTGAACTAATTTTTTTCCTTTGTTAAATTATTGTGAAATTTAGCCTTTCTCCTTCTTGTTCTTATGTTTCTCATACTTTCTTTTTAGAATTTGTGAGAAAGATTTAGCAAGATAGGCTAAGTTTCTTTTGGTATGGTTAGAGATGAAATTATGTGTTTAGTTTTTTTTTTTTTTGGATTTTGGTTCTTTTATATTCTCTAAAGTTTATAAATTTGAGTAGATTATATTTCTTCTATCTTTTTCCTTCAAATTTTCTTTTGCGAACTTTTTCTTCAATTTATTTGTTAATAAATTTTTGTTGTCATTTTTCATATAAATTTAATCAAGCTATTTTTATGTGGAATTTTGCATGATTTATTTATTTTGATAAAAATTGTGTTTACTTTATAAGTAGTCTTTTATTGCAATGTTGCCTATGTTATATTATCATTTTTAGATTTCTTATAAGGTGATCTTATTTTCATAAGTGCTAAATGTAAGAAATTGATTTACTCAAATACATTAATTTTTCATATATGTTCTTCAATTTTTTATTTTTTAGTTGATTATTTAGGGTGTGAAATTTTCAATTGAATAATTTTATGAATCAAAATCTAAAAAGGTAAACGAATCATATAATGGATTCTCGTCACCTTAGAGCTTTTTATTATTAACTTTTCATTGTATCAAATTCTCTTATTTTATGTTATCTTCTAAAAATCATTTTCAATCACAAAAATTTGTTTCTTTCTCTTTTATTCACTTTCTTTATCTTTAAAATCATTCGTCTACTAACTTTGTTTGCTTATTTTTAGTTACCTCCTCATAGATACGACCGCTCGATCTATATTACATCACTCGCTTTGTTTTGATACGTTTGGGCGTAACCAAATTTGGTGTCGTTGCTGTGGTAGAAGGCATGTTGGCTAAAGAGGTAAGTAATTTTTTCATTTTGATTTTGTTTATCTTATTTTAGTAAATCTTTATGTTTTTGTAGAAAAACTGCTTTAATTTTTCAAAAGAAAAAAATCTAATTTAATTTTTCTAGAAAAAAATTATCATACACGTTTTTCAAATATTTTGGAAGTTTCATTTCTGTTAGCATTATTTTTTTCTATTACCTTTGAATTGTAGTACTTTTTTTTCTTTTTTGTTATTCCTTGTCTTTTAATTTTATTAGTTATTTCTTTTTGCTTCAATTTTTTTAGTGTACAAATTTTTTGTTTTTTTATTTAGTGAATAATTTTGGTCTCATATTTGTATAACTGTTAGATTAGAGATAATTTAGCTTTTAATTTCTAGCATTTAATTTTCATCAAAATTTAAAAAAAAAATCATAAAATTTTATGTGATGGATATAAACCAATATTATTCAGTCAAAAAAGCATATGCTTAAGGGAGATTCGTTACATCATAAAATGTTTATAATTGTGACCCCTGTACACTTTCTTAGAAATCTTGGGGAGTTATGTCTAAGGGAATGCTTATGTATGAAGTGGGACTGCTATAACATTTCCAACTCAACATGGGAACATTATTGGTATATATTTCTTGCATTAATTAGTTAAAAATATTAAAAAAAATTTGGGTACATGAATCGTAATAGAGTCGAACAAGGTAGATTTGCAAAGAGATTAGATAACCATAGTGATGCTCCTTCTTATATGTCTAGCGTTCCTTCTTCTCCAAACTTGTTAGCCAATATAAGTTCATTCTAGATGGCAGAATGGGGAGAAGTCCAACAGAGGTCGTAGAATGATTATCTTCACCCAACATGCACAAACACACCTTCATGCATATGTTTCCCCTAAATTTACCGAGCTTAAAGTTTAAGCCAGGCATGATTCAACTTTTACCAACCATGCACGGGTTAGAGAGCAAGACTTTTTACATTCAGATTTGGGATTTTGAAGAGGTGGTGGCCATCTTTCACAACCAAGCTAGAACCGCATATTCTGTGCAGCTTAAATTTTTTTCCTTTTCCTTGAAGGATGAGGCAAAAATGAAAACTGCATTTTTCAATAAATATTTCCCTCACCACCATAAGACTAATGGTGTTAATTGATAAATCCATCCATCACCCAAAAAGATAGTTAAACGTTGTATCAAGTTTGGGAATGGTTCAAAGATTTTTTAAATCAATGTCCCCATCGTGGTTATAAGAGTTGGTGACTTGTGAGTTATTCTTATGAAGGAATCACCATCCACGAATGCTAATTTTTTGAAATGATGTGCAATGGTAAATTTCTCCATAAGGACCCTGAAGACGCTTTTGAGTATCACAACAAGTTAGGTGAAAAATCCCACACATGGACTTGACCTAGTGCCACTAATAGTATAACCTCAAAACTCAAATTGAGTCTTTGATAAAACAAGTCGAGGCCCTCAAAACTAAGGAAAGTAGAGGCAGTTATATGGTTGCAAGGGCAAAATCACAAGAACCATATTTTATTTGCAGAGGGGTGGAAAGTCTAGATAAGGAATGCATTGTTAGATGAGAGGAGTTTACGAGGAACAATGCAATGCTTTAGGAGCATATAAACACTTCTCTAACACATACAATACTAGCTGGAGAAATCACCCAAATTTCAGTTGGACAAATCCTAACCAAATACAACAATTGAGAGGACAATGGAGAAATGAGCAACAACGGCAGCCATTAGTACCTTACTCTGCTCCTCAATACAATATTTAACCACCAAGGAGTTCTCTTCAGAACACCTTCCAAGTCTCGGGGTATAGTTGAGGATGTTTGTCAAATTGAGAAATTCAACTACCCCATTGACTTCCTTGTCCTTGATACCCAATTTGTGGTAAGCATGAAATTAGAGATTCTCATTATCCTTGGTAGACCTTTTCTTGCCATTGTAAATGCTTTAATCAACTATAGGAATGGTCTAATGAAGATATATTTTGGGAACATGACCTTAGAAGTAAATGCTTTCACATTAGAAAGCAGGCACATGATGATGAAGAGTCTCACCAAACATTTCTAATCGACGCATTCGTTTTAGAGGAAGCTAATCTGAATAGAAATTCCAATGATCTTGATGATTTTCTCCGAATCTTTGAATTTGAGAACTTCGTTCCTTGTGAGTTGGTTAACAATGCAAAATCATTTATAAAGATTCACAAGGTAGAGGAACTAAATTTTGGCAACCATTCTTCAAAGAGTTACCTCGTGAGAGAGAAAAGCCAAAACCTTTAAATGAAAAGGTCTCGAATATCAAGTTGGCCAATTAGCTGAGGGACTGAAACATGCTTTCGTGGGAGATGGTGACATCTTTCCCATTACCATTTCATCTAAACGTAATGCATCACAAGAGTATAAACTAACCAATATGCTGCAGGAGCATAAATCATCATTATGTTGGATGATTGTTGACATCAAGGGTATAAGCCCCCTAGTATACTCACATCGTATAAATTTAGAAGATGAGGCTGTTCCTCGAAGGGATCCCCAAAGAAGAATGAACCCAACCATGAAGGAGGTTGTCAAGAATGAAGTCTTGAAGCTTCCATTTATCCAATTGCTGATAGCAAATGGGTCAGTCTAACTCAGGTAGTCCCCAAGAAGTCTGGTGTCACTATAGTTGAGAATGAGAAGGAACTTTTGTCCCTATAAGAATTATGACGGGCTAGCACATATGCATTGACTACCGAAAGTTGAACATCGCCACCTGCAAAGATCATTTTCCTCTTCCATTCATAGACCAAATCCTTGAACGTGTGGCTGATCATCCTTATTATTTTTTCCTTTATGGCTACTCATGTTATTATCAGATCGAGATTGCATTGGAAGATCAAGATAAGACCAGATTTACCTATCCTTTTGGTACATTTGATTTTCGATGTATGTCATTTGGGTTGTGTAATGCACCAACCACCTTCCAGAGATGCATGATGAACATTTTCAGTGACATGGTTGAAAAATGCATGGAAATGTTTATGGATGATTTAAGTGTCTTTGGCAACTGTTTTGACTCGTGCCTTTCCAACTTAGAAACATTTTTTACTAGATGTGAAGAGAGGTTCATATAGAACTAGGAGAAGTGCCAGCATCATCAAGCATAGTCTTAGGCCATATTATTCCTAAAGGATGGATTGAGGTTGTTCAATCGAAGATCGATCTCATCTATAATTTTCCCACTCCCAAAACTATCAAAGATTTAAGATCATTCTTAGGTCATGCTGGTTTTTATAGGAGGTTCATACAGCACTATTCAATGATTTCTCATCCACTATGTAACCTCATAGCCAAAGATGTTGTTTTTGAGTGGACGCGTAAGTGTGAGGATGCATTCCAAATACTTGTAGAGAAATTAAAATCTGCTCCCATCATTCAGTCACCAGATTGAAGTTTACAATTCAAAATCATGTGTGACACCAGCAATTTTACTGTTGGAGCTATTTAGGTCAGCAAAGGGAGGCCTTTGTTGTCTATTATGCAAGACAAACTCTGAATAGTGCTCAAATGAATAACTCAACCACTAAGAAGGGGTTGCTTACTGTGATGTTCACTCTTAACAAATTCCGCGCATACTTGATTGGTTCACCCATTACTATCTTCATAGATCACTCTCCCCTTAAGTATCTCCTTTCCAAACAGGATGCTTATGCGTGATTAAATTAGTGGATCCTTCTCTTGCAAGAATTTGATGCGACCATAAAAGATAAAAAAGGTGTTGAGAATGTTGTCAGGGACAATTTATCCCAACTCAAATTCAACGATTTTTCTAATGGCCCACTTATCCGTGTTGATTTCCCCGATGAACAACTTTTTGTTTTTACTAATTTTCCCTGGCATGCACATATTGTTAACTACTTGGTAACAAATGAACTACCTTCTAAGTGGAGTTCACAAGATAAGCACAAGTGTCTGGTCGAGGTGCAAAATTTTTATTGGGATGATCCGTATATTTAGAAATATTGCCCTGACCAGATTTTGAGAAGATGCATCTCTAAGTATGAAGTGTCTAGTGTTCTGAACTTTTGTCATAATGATACATTTGGTGGTCACTTAGCTGTAAAGAAGATTACCGCAAAAATATTGTAGTGTGGTCTTTATTGGCCCAATTTGTTCAAAAGCAATAGTGAGTTTTAGCGTGCATGTGTAAGGTGCCAAAACTTAGGAGCTCTTGAACCCAATTCATGTGATTGAGATATTCGATTGTTGGGGAATATATTTTATAGGACCATTTCCATTGACCCTAGTCAACATGATAATTTGATGATGACAAATAATACGTGAAATAATATTTTATTTAAGCGTGCAGGTTCTAAATAAGGTATAAATAGGGTTGAAAACCCTTAATCTTAAGTGTTTATGCAAAAAGCATAGAAGGCAATCGAAACTGTACATGGCAAGATACATGCGACACATTACGAAAGCCACGAAGTATAACAAACAAACTCCAAATGGCCTAAATCAAAGTTGTCATAACTCATAATGTTGTAAGGAATACAAATCTGGAACGAATTGCCCATGAACCAGGCTGTACAAGACCAAACTAAATAGAATTACGTAAAAATGTCAAGGGCCAGTTCACCTTGGTTTGGTGCCCAAACTTGCTCAATTTCTGAGACAAATTAAGTCATACTAGTGGGAAATCGGACAGACGAATCGGTGCTAACGGTTTACATAAAAGGCAATTACTAGCTTAATTTCCTAACCAGTCAGACTGGTAGGGAAACTGGTCAAACTGATTTGCTTGATTAGGAATCTCCCTAAGTCAAGCATCGGTGCCATCGGTTTTCCAAACTGATCAGACCAGTTCTGGGTTGTTTCTCTGCACTATAAATAGCCGTGCCATTTTGACATTCCAACACACCTCTCCACATCTCTCCATTCCTCTCCGACGAAGTTATGTAGAGTTTAATATTTTGAGAGTCTTGTATTTTGAGTGAGAAGTTGATAAATTTTCTAAAAAGGAGTTAGTAAATATTTTGAGCGAAAAAATGAGAGATATACTCTTTGAGAGAGTGAGTGATTTTGTAAAAGATTTGAAGATCTCGATCGAGCTGGATTGTCAAGGTCTGATTGGCACCATAAGCCAATAGGGTTTGTAACGGTTTGGTCTTCACCGTTATGAATATCGTTTGGAAAATTCTTTAAGGGGGATCCTTGGAGCGTGAACGTAGGGACCGAACACGTAAAATAAATGTGTGTCATATCTCTCTCTTTCCTACTTTCTATTTACATCCACTTTATATTTAGTATTTAATTTCTCGCACGTTTAATTCCCGTACTTTAATAGTCTATATTTATTATAATTGTTTAACTGTATATTTATAGCAATTAATATTTATTTCAAGTAATTTGATTTCTAAGTTTTAAAATCTTCCTTTTTGTCATTTTCCCTTGATAAAAGGGGTGCCATATCGATCCTATAGCTTCCACCTTCTTCTGATTATCTTTAGATTCTCTTGGCTATGGATTATGTTTCCAAGTGGGTCGAGGTTGTATCAAGTCAAACCATTTTTAATGCAACATTAGTAAAGTTCTTAAAGGTAAATGTGTGATCACGGTTCAGTTCACCACATGCTATCATTAGAGACCTAGGGACTCATTTCCGGAACCGATCTTTCGAGGCTCTCATGCATAAGTACGGTGTGATTCATAAGGGTACCAATGCCTATCATCCTTAGAAAATGGTCAAGTTGAGTTGGCAAATAGGGAGATAAAATAAATTCTTGAAAAGACGATAAAATAAATTCTTGAAAAGATTGGTCTTCGCACCTTTTAGATGCACTCTATGTGTACCGTACTGCCTATAGATCCCCTCTTGGGATGTTTCCCAATAGGCATGATTTTTACAAAGCTTGTCATTGACCTACAGAACTTGAACGTAAGGCTTCTTATTCAACTATTAAAGCCCCTAATTTTGATCTTAGTGCGGTAGGAATCAATCGTAAACTCCAGTTGTCAGAAAGTGAGGAGTTCAGAAATGATGCATATGAAAACTCCAGGATCTATAAAGAAAAAATGAAAGTGACTCATGATAAACAGATCCTGTGAAAACATTTTGAGTTAGATCAGAAAGTGCATCTAGACGATTCTCGTTTACATCTCCGCACAGGTAAGTTAAGGTCGAGGTGGACTGGCCAATTTGTAGTAAAAAAAGTCTTTCCCAATGGTTCTATCGAAGTCGAGGACCCTAAAGATGGAAGAGTATTCAAATTCAATGGACAGATACTAGAGAATTACATTGAAAGCGTGAGCCAGGTTGAAAAGATATTTCTCAAAGACCCGGTTTATCAATTCTGAGTGGTTTTCTTTCTAATTTATTTTCCTTTCTTTTTTCTGTTTGTGTTTTGTTTGTTTTAGAGACTCATGCCAGGTTGCTCAACTATATTCCCATCATGTTCATCATCCAAGTGTTCTCTTTTCGTGTCTTCTTCGTATTACATATATCTAGAGCATTAAGGACACTGTCAGATTTGGTCGGTGGTGGTGGTATTTTATGCTTCATGCACATGCATATATATAAAAAATTAGTTTATTGCATGTTTGTGGTAATATTTATGTTGTGCACAATTATAGTGGGTCCCACTATAATTGTTAATTTTTTTATTAAATATTATTTTAGTTTATCCCTGGAAATTTGATACGCTATTATTTAGAATATATACATATATCATTCTAATGGCCTTAGTCATTGAAAGAAAAGGAGAGAATCAGTTGATCAGATCATCAGTTCGTCAATCAAGAGTTGAAATGAGAACACGATTGGTGTCAGAAAGATCTTCTTCTATGATTAAATGTTAATCTAATCTCTAAAAGAATAATCATCACGTTCTTTTAGAGAATGGTCTCACTATAGTTATTCTCAGTAAATCTCTAGATCACATGTGTTTAGAACATCTGGAGATAGAAAAAGTGTCTTGTAATATTCTACGTGCCCACACACGTCCTAGTGCGTTGATGATTGACTTGAAAGATATTGATGTGGATCTCAAAGTTAACTTATCGTTGGAACCATTTCGTGGGAACGGAGGATCGATAAGTTTTTGTAAGGACACTTGATATAGACTATAAGAGGTATATGGTTCCTAACCTTGTATGTTGTAGATTTAACTTATAAATATATAATGGATCCTGACTGATTGAAAAAAAGTTTTTAATAAAAATTTTTATTTGGTTATTGTGGTGTTGTGCAAGTTTTATATTATTAAAAAATTTGATTTTTATTAAAAGATTAATTTTTTAAAAGACCACGGGCCTCCACACTTTCGTCCCGCATGCGCCACGAAGACCAATAAGTGGTATCAGAGCGGGCTTTATATATTTGTATGTTAAATGTTGTGTCAGTTTTTTTGCATTATTCATATAATATGAGATATGAATTATGATGATGGTTATGTTTTTTTGAATGAATGGAAAATAATCAATCGTTAGTTGTATGGTGATTAATGGATTAGAATTTGTTTCAATTTTTCCTGGATCTTGTGTAAGCTGAATTGAGGCGTAAGAATTTTTGTATATTTATTTTTTTGTAACTATTCCGCATGCGAGAAGACGAAGAAAGCATGAGACGAACGGCTAAAATTTATTGTTCATCCTCGAAAACACTGTTTATCTGTGAAAATACTGTTCATCCGAGAAAACATTGTCCACGCCAGAAATTTACTGTTCTGGGGGAGGTGAACAGGGCCTTGCTGTATTGTACCAGTAGTGAATAGTTTTTGATAACATGTCCATGCATTAGTCGATCACATGCCATACACGATAATCTCACACAACTTAAATTAATCATGCATTTCATCTGTAGAAACATGATTTATTAGGATTGTCCTAATATGTTTATATGTATTGCTTTATGAAATCAATTGCATGTAAACTGCTAGGTTTTAACTAGTTAAAACTTGGTAATCACATCACACTAAAAGCTATAGTAACCTTTAGGTTAACCGACTTTAGTAAAAGAGTTTTATTAAAGTTTGATGAATATAATTAATTAGTTAATCTAAGTTCACCTAATTATGACTTAGGCGCTTCAGAAAGTTAAATGAACTTAGACCAATGAGATTAAATTAACTGATAATTAAATATCCATAGGGTTACTATTTTAATTAATAGTTAATTTGAATTTAATTGATTAATTAAAACAGAAACACATTATCCTAAAATAGTGAGTGGGAGAAGGTTGAGATGTCAATGTAACCTACGATCTACATCATTAGTACAACACCATGAGGTGCAGTGAGGGCCTCAAGATGGTTTTGTTTTCATCCCCCTAAGGATGGTTTCGAGCTGTACCAATACCAAAGTCAGACTTCTTAAGAAGATAGGAGGAAGTGTTGTAGTTTAGTTTTGATCGACCCTAAGGTGACATGTTCTAAATGAAGTCATGAAATCTGAAATGATGTGTTACACTCACAAAGTCCCAGTTAAGTTTTCATCTAGATAATTGTGACTTGACTGAACAAGTGATACATTATTGTTAAAAGAGAAAATATGAGATATTTTAAGTTTTAATTAATAAGGATGAGAATGTCTCACTCTGAGGTTAATCTGACGGACCTTAAGGCGGTACATTAATCATTGGGTTATTTTATCGTGATTAGTAAATGCTAAATTTATATGTTTATTGTGATTGCATTCATGCATCACGTTTACTTTTTGAATTCTAGATTTATCATTATATTCAATCATGTATGTTTTAAATTTCAGTTATCAATATTATGTCTACAATGGACAACCCTGTTACTGCTTTACTCGCTCTTGAAAAATTGAATGGTGATAATTTCGTACGTTGGAAATCAAATATGAACTTAATGCTGATTTGTGGTAACCATAAGTTCGATCTTACTGAGGAATGTCCTAAGGAGATAACTACTAACACCCCTAAGAATGTTAGGGACAAATATGATGCTTGGATCATATCAAACAACAAGGGGAAGTGCTACATGCTTGAGAGCATGAATAATGTTCTGAGAACCAAGCATGAAAGTATGGAGAATGTCTATGAGATTATGGAATCTTTACAAGAAATGTTTGGGCAGCAGTCCGATCAAAGTCATCATGAGGTCACTAGGAGCTATATGACAACTAAGATGAGGAAGGGTACTTCTGTTCAAGAACATGTTTTGAACATGATCAACATAAAGCACGAGGCAAAAGTACATGGGGTGACCATTGATGAGTGGAGTCAAGTTAGCATCATACTAGAGTCACTCACAATAGTTTTTTCTGCGTTCATGACCAACTATGTTATGAACAAGTTGCAATTCAACACGACCCGATTGTTGAATGAACTGTTGACTTTTGAGTCACTCAACCTTAGAATGACCAAAGAGGGCGAGGGAAATTTATCGAGCAAAAACCTTCTTCCAATATTGTTAAGAACGAGAAAAGGAAGAAGAACAATGATAAGGACAAGAGTAAGAACAAAAGAGTAAAGAAAGCCAAGAAGATCGGCGAGAGCCAATAAGAACAAGAAAGACAGCAAGCCTGAAAGGAAAGTGTTTCCACTGTGGGGTTGAAGGTCATTGAAAGAGAAACTATAACAAGTATCTCTCTGAGCTGAAAAAGAAAGGTAATATAATTTACTTGTACTTGAAGCTTGTTTAATGGAATATGATTTGTCATCCTAGACACATGATTCAGGAGCCACTAACCATGTATGTTCTTCTTTGCTGATGCTTGATTCGTCAAGGGAGCTGATTGATGGTGAGGTCATTTTGAGAGTTGGCAGCAGTGGGCTCGTGTCAGCTAAAGCATTAGGGACTGTCCGTTTACTTTTTAGATATAATTACTTAGTTTTGAACAATGTTTATTATATTTTTAGTTTTTTTGAGGAATTCGATTTCAATTTTAGTTTTGCAAGAACAATTATTCGATGTTTCTTTTATTAATAAAAAGTTTATTATTTCTAAGAATGGATTCAATATCTGTCATGCTAAAATTATAAACGGATTGTATATGTTTAAACCGACTAAACACGCGTTAAATAATTTTAAATTATTTAAAGTAGCAAAACCTACAAATAACAAATGACAAAGAGTTTCTCATGATGATAACATATTTATGGTATCTTAGGTTGGGGCATATTAATCTAGATAGGTTAAATAGGTTAACAAAGCATGATGCTTTGAGAGAGCTAAAAGTTGAAACTCTTTCTGTTTGTGAATCCTGTCTAGAAGGTAAAATGACCAAAATACCTTTCACAGGAAAAGGCCAAAGAGCCAAGAAACCACTTGAATTAGTACATAGTGATGTCTGTGGACCGATCAATGTACAAGATAGAGGTGGGTATAAGTACTTTGTCACTTTCATTGATGACTACTCAAGATATGGTTATGATTACCTAGTGCTTCGAAAGTCTGAAACTTTTGAAAAGTTTAAAAATTTCAAGGCTGAAGCTGAAAAGAAGTTAGATAAATCGTTGAAAACCCTTCGATCTGATCGAGGTGGTGAATACTTGGATTTAGAATTCAAGGATTATTTGCTGGAGTGTCAAATTTTATCCCAACTTACAGCACTTGGAACACCACAGCAAAATGGTGTTACATAGAGGAGAAACTGAACCTTATTGGATATGGTTAGGTCGATGTTAAGCTACTTATCACTGTCACTTACATTTAGGGGATATGCACTACACATGGTAACTTACATTTTGAATAGAGTTCCCTCTAAGTCTGTAAGTAAGACACCTTTAGAGTTATGGAATGGCTTCAAACCTAATTTGCATCATTTCTCTACATGAGGGTGTCGAGCTCACGTTCTTAGACCCAACATCAAAAAGTTAGACTCAAGGTATGCATATTCGTTGGATATTCTCTAGAGACTGGAGGTGGGTACTTTTATAGTCATAACGATCAAAAGGTGTTTGTGTCGACAAATGCGACCTTTCTTGAGTATGACTATATGTAAAACTACAAACCTCCTAGCAAACTAGTTCTCGAGGAATTAGCGACTGGTGAGATCAGATCACCTTCAATTTCTACTGATAAATGACAAATCAGAGAAACCATAGTTCCTGCAAAGGAAACCCCGATGCAACGTTGTAGTGGGAGGGTTGTGAGACAACCAGTTCGCTAGAAACTAGAGGCACATGTCCTAGTGTCAAACACTAATAATGATGATCCATTATCTTATGAAGAAACAATGGATGATCCTAAAAAGAAGAAATGGCAAGATGCCATGAACCAGAAAATAGAATCTATGTATTCCAATTCCGTCTGGGAACTTATAGATCTACTTGAAGATGTCAGTCACATTGGATGTAGATGGATCTTCAAGAAGAAAAGAAGTGCAGATGGGAAAGTAGAGACTTTCAAGGCACGGTTTGTAGCCAAAGGCTATACATAAACGGATGAAGTCGATTATGAAGAGACATTCCCCCCTATTGCCATGCTAAAATTCATTCGCATACTTTTATCCATAGCCGCTAGTTTTGACTATGAGATATGACAAATGGGCGTTAGAACAATTTTCCTGAATGACTCTTTTGAAGAAAACATCTATATGATGCAACCAGAAGGGTTCGTACAAAAGGGATAAGATCAGAAAGTATGGAAGTTGCTTAAATCCATGTATGGATTAAAGCAAGCATCTAGATCTTAGAATCTTACCTTTGATGAGATTATAAAGTCTGATAGCTCCGAGCAAAATGTTGACGAAGCCCGTGTTTATAAATACACCAAATATAAGATAATGATTTTCTTAGTTCTTTATGTCGATGATATTCTACTCATTGAGAATGATGTAGAAACTAAGTCAAAAGTAAAGAAGTGATTAGCTGATAAATTTCAAATGAAAGATTTGAGAGAAGCGAGTTATGTTCTAGGCATCCAAATCCTAAGGGATAAAAAGAACAAGTTCTTGGCACTTTCTCAGGCATCTTATATTGATAAGGTGTTGGAGAGATTCTCTATGGAGAATTCTAAAGGTTATTGAGCGACCAGACATGGAATTGTCCTCTCTAAGGAACAATGTCCTAAGACACCTTAGGAGGAAGAGGATATGAGAAAGGTTCCTTATGCTTCAACAGTAGGAAGTCTCATGTATGCCATGTTGTGTACAAGACTAAACATCTGTTGTACAGTGGGAATTGTCAGTCTTTATCAATCAAATCTAGGTTTGGAACGCTGGATTGCAGTAAAGCACTTAAGTATCTTAGGAGAACAAGAAACTATACGCTTGTTTATTCAGGTGCAGACCTGAACTCCACTAGATATACTGATTTAGATTGAAAATCAGACAGAGACAATTTAAAGTCTACATCTGGATCAGTATTCACCTTAGGTGGAGGAGCTGTAGTCTAGAGAAGTATTAAACAATTCAGCATTACAGATTCCACTATGGAAGCTAAATATATAGCGGCTTGTAAAGCTCTGAAAGAGGCGGTATGGCTCAGAAAGTTCCATTCTGATATGGAAGTAGTTCCAGATATGGACAAGCCACTGATCCTATACTGTAATAACAGTAGAGCGGTAACAAATTCCAAGAAACTGAGGAGTCATAAGAGAGGCAAGCACATAGATTGGAAATATCATCTTGTAAGAGAGATCGTGCATTGAGGGGATGTGACTGTTATGAAGATAGCATCAAACAGAACCTGGTTGATCCTTTTACAAAGACACTTCCCGCGAGTCATTTGAGGGTCATATGCATAACATGGGATTAAGAGAGATGCCACATTTTCTTTAGGGAATATGGGAGATTGTTGGAGGTTATGCCCTCAAAGCATGTGTATTGACAATTTGATATGAAATTTAAAGAGTATTACATTTTTCTTATCATTGTTCTTTTAAGTTATTGTTGAATAATATATCTGAAAATTCCATATTCATTAATGAGACTATATGTATTAGTACGAGAGGATTAGGATCGTAGATGATGAATAAAATTGGCAGCAACATATTAAAGTATGGAATATTTAATGAATGGTTGCTAGTATGGTTCAATAAACATTATGAATACGTGTGATCTAGATCTGGATCATTGATGTGGATAGATATCTTAGTCAAGATTCTTTATATAATAAGATTATATATGACAAGACCGATGCGAATTAATATCTTTATTAACGTGTCATTTATCATAAAGATATAATACACATCAATTCGATGATCATATGTAGATCAGTTTGAATCTTGAGTAGTCATGAACTCTTATACATGTCTAGGGGATCTTTTGGTTCACTCGTTTATGTCTGTTTGTTAATCAGGTTAGTGACTTTTATTTTAGAGATTCAGTGATGTGGATGGCTAGGGACATGATCTTACAAGATTTAGAATCTAAGCTTCCCTAACGGATCGTATATTGGTACCCTTAAGTGTTAACTCTAAAAGTGAATGATTATTGAGTTCAAATTTATAATAAGATTATATATTAACCATTCACTAGTGGATTAATGGTACTTAAGGATCAAGAGGTAATTAGAAGGGTAAAACAATACTTTTGACTAGTTCTAATTTGCGAACCAATAATAGGAGGACAAAACTATATGAAATGATTATATCAGTGGACTACATGAGAATACTCTGTCAATACATTCTATAATATCTAAGAGTACAATTTCATATTTATAGTGGAGTAATAATGGAACTAATAAATAAGATTATTTAATTAAAGAGTATAATTAATAATCTAATTTATTGGAGCTTAGGATTATAGGTCCATAGTCTTCAAGTCACATCTATACTACGCTTTCTAGGGTATGAATATTACATGACATGGGAAAAGGACTGACTTGCAAAAAAAAATTTATTTTAGGGCAAGTACATAATTATGAGATAATTATGTGTGATAAATGAATTATTTATTTAATATAGTTTTCAGAAATTATATGTATAAATAATTATTGATTTTTTTAATTACCGATAAGTGAGACAGAAAATATCTAATTTGTGAAATTAGATAATTAAATTATTATTAGATAATAATTTAAATAAACTAAATCTGTTGTTTGTGAAATAACAGATAAGTTAGTTGATAGAAATAATCGGATATGTTAATTTTGAATTAACTTATATCTAGATAATTATCTGATTAAAATAAATATTTAATTCACCATAATTACCACGTGTCAATCACTGATAGGGTATAAGAAATTGACACAAACTACTGTGGTGTCACGTGGCACTACAGTAGTGAGTTTACAACACTGTAGTGCCACATGACACTATAGTGGTGCCGTGAGTGCTGGCACATGGCACATGGCACTGCAGTTGTGCAAAATTATAGTGGGTCCCACTGTAATTGGTAATTTTATAATTAAATATTATTTCAGTTTATCCTTAAAAATCTGATATGCCATTATCTAGAATATATACAGATATTATTCTAATGGCCTTAGTTGTTAAAAGAAGAGGAAAGAATCAGTTGATCTGATCATTAGTTCGTCAGTCAAGAGTTGAATTGAGAACACCATTGGTGTCAGAGAGATTTTCTTCTGTGATTAAACGTTAACCAAATCTCTAAAAGAATAATCATCACATTCTTTTTTAGAATGGTCTCACTATAGTTATTCTCAGTAAATGTCTAGATCATATGTGTTTAGAACATCTGGAGACAGAAAAATGTCTCGTAATATTCTACATGCCCACACACGTCCTAGTGCACTGAGAGATCTTGGTGTGGATATCGGAGTCTACTGATCGTTGGAAGGATTTCGTGAGAATGGAGAATCGATAAGTTTTTGCAAGGACACTTGATATAGACTACAAAAGGTATATGATTCCTAACCTTGTATGTTGTAGATTTAACTTATAAATATATAATGGATCCTGCCTGATTGAAATGAGTTTTCAATAAAAGTTTTTATTTGGTTATCGTGGCATTGCGCATGTTTTGTTTTATTAAAAGATTCAATTTTTATTAAAAGTTTAATTTTTTAAAAGACCACGCGCCTCCAGCTTCCATCGCGCACGCGTCGCGACGACCAGTACCTTATTTGTAAACTAGAAGCACCAGTTAGGGGATTGGTCTGACCTATTTTAAACTGGTTTGCACCTCAAAAGTCTTGATACAATGAACTTGCTTATTCGTACGGATCTTTCGAGGGCATATGTAGACTTTTTAACTTACAGGATATATTTTTGGACATAGAGGGTTGATTATTCTTAGGATATTGTTTGCTTGACTATTTTCTTGAGCCTTAGAAAAATTAAATCAACCTAATTGATTTTGTATTACAAAATACATGAAAATAAATTCTTCAGATTCATTTTCCTTCAAGCTTTCGATGCATCCATCTCGTGACCATTCCTATAACTTGATTAAACTTATTTATAACACATTAATGATTTGTTGTCATCAAAATTCATTTTAGAACCATAGAGTCAACAGAAGAATCAGAAGAATAAACTTCCTCAACTGTAGCTTCAGAACGAGAAGTTAATGCAGAGATACGCGTAAAAGCGAGATAGCACTAGGCATGTTTGCAGTGGAGTTAAGTGCCTCTCTTTTTTCTGGGTCTAATTGTCGATTCCACTCATGGATGTGGGAATGGAAAGCGGCACCCAAACGATTATTATTCTCTCGTGTAGAATATAACCTATTGTTCACACCTTTATCTGTATGGAAACATGGAAGCAAGATTTAATTCATAGTAAAAAAAACTAAGTGAAGAACGGGGCTTAGGCCAAAAAACTTACTAAAAGTTCTCCAGTTCTGAGGTATTATCCAACGGCCATCACCGCTCTATTCTCCCCAAATGAGTAGAACATCTATGTCCCATCCTTTATCTTATTTGGGGAGGATTTTTATTAGCCCTCCCCTGCTATCATTCCTGGGACACACATAAAAATTTCCCTTCTCAATTTAAGCAGATAAGTCATCCTAGAGTTGAGGAAACCTAAATTCAAGTCGAATATCCTATCCATAGACTCAAAGTAGAGAACAACTCTATAGGCGTTGAGGGTAAATTGTGATGGAGCAAGGTATAATGATGGAAGAGTTCTTGGAATAAAGGAAACATAGGAAACCTAAAATCTAGAGCTATGTATATCATATGAAAGGAAATTCCAACAAGAGGTATATATGGAAAGGGCATCGCAATGGGTTGACCTAAAGCACAATGAATGCTACTTGGAAAAGCATGGGAGAAGGCTCTCATGAATTCTCTAAACTCCCTATCATTACTTAGCCTAGGGACTGAAGGAGAAAATATGGGTTCTGCCACTATCAATAGAGGAAAAATCAAACATAGAAATGAGAAGAGTTGACTTACGAGAAGAAGGCAATGAACACAATGGCACGTCTAGCATTCCGATTACAAGAAATGAAGCATATGCATGTCTCAAGATGAAGTCAGAAATGTTAGAACATCATTGTTTTTCCGTTTTAACTTCACACGCATTTTGGAAAGAAAACCAATGAAGAGACCTGAGTACAAGTGAAAAAGGATAATTATGGCATCATCTCCTATTTTGACATGGGTCCCTAAGATTTGGGGTAATATATTACATACCGACGGTTCATTGTCGAATACAATAGGAGCAATTGTACGAGTTTGGTTATTGGCTATCCATGTCATCTAGGGAGTAACTCCAAAACCAATCAAGAATAATGGAGTAGATCACCTACGTGGACAACTAAACTAAGGCTATCATGACCGTCAAATAAGGTTAAGGGACGGAACTCCATGAAGAAAAGAGAAAAACTTCCTACCAAGCAGGAGAGCCAGGATAAAACACTAACACAAGGAAGGGTGGTGTGATTTGTCTAGACATACCTGAGCAGGAATGCCCAATCGAGCACTAGAAGAAGGGAAACCGCACCCATTCCTTAAAAAAGTTCTTCAATTAAGATAGAAGAACCTTGCCGAGCATGGAGAAGATTTGGGAACAGGTCTACTTCGACAAGACCCATCATAGGGGGTAGCACGACCCCCTAGTGATTCGAAGAAGTTGTTCGACCTGACCTCTTCCAAAGGGGAAAACTCACCTAGAGGGAAAATCATAAGTTACACAAGGCAAAAGCCAGCCTAAAAGTCAGGGATCCCCTGCCACTTAGGACATACAAGTGTTTATAAGGGGACTCAGAGTCGGATTACAAATAGAGATGACAAGATCAAAGAAATCAAAGTTCATACAAATAAAGGAGGAAACAGTTCAACAAAAGTACTTAGCAAAATGTTTAAATACAAAGATGGGAAATTACAAGCCACAAGGAACACAATAGGTTAAACGATGGGGCCTATAGAAGCTTTGACAAGGGCGGAGAAGCCTCGACCAAGTCAACAGTCCTGAGGGAGTTGGGTGATGGCGGAAGGGTCTCCTCCTCATGGTGACCTAGAGCTAAAGGAGGAGATACCACCATATTCAGCGTGATGAGGTCAGATGAGCTTGGTGAACTGGGAAGCCCAGGAGAATAGGCAGAGACTTGGGGACATTTGGACAAACAAGGGGAGAGCGCAACATCCCAACAGCTTTCTCAGCCTCCTAGGCATCGGGGACCATCACCCACACATAAGCTAACTTCACAAGGGTGGAAAGAGGATCCGGCTGACAACTGAGAAAACTCAGGTCCCTTTTAGGATGGTCTTTGACGTTCTCATCATGGCAGATCTCATAACCCAAGGTGAACTTTATGGGGAGGGCCGTCTGATAGTCTGGTGATGCCTTAAAGTCTTCCATCCCCTTAGCATGACCTTCGGTCCACCGATCGCGACTCTCCCAAGAAAGCTTACCCTCAAGGAGATGACCTTGTCTGTCATAATGTTCTATTGCTGCTAAAGATTGGAGATAGCCTTCTTTCGATCGATCAGCCGAGCTTCTAGTTCCCTACGAATGCTAACAGCCTCATTGGCCTCGGCCTTGGCACAACCTAAATCCCTCTCAAGCTGGGTGAGTTCCACCTCGAGGCCCCTCAAACTTCTAACCTCTAACTGGACCTGATCATAGGCATTACAGAGAGAGTTAATGTCCTTACTTATCTCATCCAAAGTAGCCTCCATCCTAGAGGATACTCAGATAGCCTCCAATACCTAGTCTTCGCAGTGGTCGAAATGCGCCAACATCACCACGTTGAAGATCAGAATCTGTGAAAGAGGAGAAGATAAGTCAAAAACCAGGTGGAGGCAAATGATTTAGGGCATTAAGCCAGAGCTACAACTTACATCAAGAGTGTGCTCCATGAAACTATCTAGGAATCCCACCCTGAGCCCTCGAGAAGAGCAATTCCCCTATCAGGATCGATATGCTTAGACACCCAGCCCAACACCCTGGCTACTTCATTCCAAGCTCGAGCCTAGGCCTCAAGCTATTCGGATCCCTATGGAGGCATTGTACCTTTATGCTTCTGTCTAGTGTAAGACCCTTGCTGCCCAGGGCTCGACGCGCTGGAGTCTCAGACTAAAGGAAGGACACGACAATAGTCTATAGTGGGGCGGAAGGCTGTGAAAGCTGGGAGAGGCTATGGGAAGTCCCTTGGATGCCTTCAGGACATGGTGGGTCTTACCCAGGATGAGGAAGGATAAGAGGAATCAATGGCAGCACCCTAAAAGCTAGAGACTGAGGAACAAAATGATGAGGTACAGATGGAACCATCTTTCCTTTCGACCGCTCCAATGCCTTGACACAGAGCTCCTCCATCTTTCGTTGGAGGCGTCGAGTTCCATCCTTTGCTTCTTGGAAGAAGAGTTGTCCCCAATCATTGTTATAATGAAGGAATCATAATTACGAGAGGTAAGATAAAAAAAAGGTAGCAACAAAAGCGGAAGAATGATTGTGGGTCATGCTTATACGAATAGGAGAATCCTCCAAGTGGTTCTCAACAGGAAGGTCAACTGTTACGTCATCTGGAGGGTCCAAATACAAGTCTACCAAAAATAGAAATTTGAGCCGGAGAATGAAGTCGAGAATGAGCCTCGATAGGGAGCTCAGCTAGGCAAGAAATCTAGGACAGGAAGTAGGCAGGATGTCCCTTTGGTCTCCTCTTGGCACCTACAAGAAGAATAAATAAAATTAGTAACTGAGATAAGCGACGAGCGGGTATTCTCCCATATGGAAGTGCAAATTCACCTGCGACCTCGAAGACCTGAAGGGTCGGGGGCGCAGACTCTGGATCCCCATGGTAGCCATCCCAAAACCCAAAAATCATGAGCCAGCTATCTTTCTAGTCTTTGTACCAGGAAGGAATCCCACTCACAATTCCCTTCGCTCTCCAATACGGCTGCTAAGGTAATACCAACCTAGGCCACAAGGAGGCACCCCTTGTTCTGGGGATGAGATTTCAACAGGAACATAAAATCAAGCTCGTCCAGAGTACATTCCTCATCGAGATGAACCTCCAGAGCACCCAACAACCAATTAGAGTCCTCCACGAGTTTGGTAGGAGTTAGCAAGGGCAATACCCGTCGAGGAAAACCACTCCCTCAAAAAAGGTTATTGAGGGAGCCTCAACCTGCACTCTAACGAGGTTAGATACAATCCACTTCCCCATGTCTTAGAGTTATAACCCTCTCGCTTATCTCAGGCAGACGCAGTTGAACATAATCAAGGATATAGAAAGCCTTCCAAATCTCATCTAAGTCATCTTCTAACAACAAGGAGGGAATATCGTCAGCTCCCCATCGGTCGAGCATTTCAGTCAACATGGCGATATAGTCCAAATAGTCTATGCACCCTTCCCCCTCAGAACCCTCAAACGCGATAAAAATCGAAGAGGCAAATAAGTTAAAAGGAAAGACCCATATAAGGAGAAAATGACTTACCACGATAAGCCAGCAATAAGGAAGAGATGGAGACATGGGGAATAAGGAGGAGTGTTCGACGCCCAGTTAGTGGGAGGCACGACCACACTTTGAAGGGAAACGGGGTAGCAGCAAGGACGAGGGACGAAGAAAGGAAGGCCACCAATTATGGGTGTTAACTCCCGTCTGTGCAAAGTGAAATATTTGTGAAAGAGACGACTTTCAGAGTCTTACGTGGGTAAAAATGTTAGAGGGAAAAGGAAGGGGGGACCACCTATTTATGGGTCCCAAGCTATGTAACCAATCAGGATAGTTGCATTGACCCAATGGCCTGGATGATGTCCAATCATGGGGAATGGAATAGGCGCAGATGTTCAAGCAACACGAGTTTGAAGGAATGATAGGGGACATTGAAGGGTCAAGGGTCGCGTCGTTCACCCCCCCCCCCCNCCCCCCCCCCCCCCCCCCCCCCGCATTCGTATGTAATCGTCATTGCCTCCCCCTAAGTGAAAGTGATAGTAAAGGTTCAAGAGAAGTAGGACCATGCGTGTGCCCACAATAACATGACCACCCCGAGGTGATCCCGAAGAACCTCAGGCAAGGAAGTCTTCAGACCTGGATGGATAGGACCCACCAAATCTTCGACTGGGGGAAACTGTTACGGGTAATCCTGAAGTACCAATGGTATGGCGCCACATGACAAGCCATGACATACATTTTTACTTAACTCCGTGAAGAAGAATTGGAGAGCTAAGCTCCCAATAGGAAATGAACCGACATGATCAGGTCAACCTCTAAAGGAGCTCGAGAAACATCCACCAACATGAGCTAGGAGGCTTCAAGGGGAAGGACTGACGTAGGAGCTCAACTAGCCATGTGTTAGGCATCATCATTATTCGCTGAAAGTAGTGCTCCACATGGCATTTTTCCATTTGAAACAGCACCGGTCGACTTCAAATCTCCATGATGAAGAGTCGAGTCAACCACTAAACAGTCGCATCCACCATGTCCTATAGGACTAAAGGTAAATCAACATTTAATACACGTCAACTCAGGGGACAAAGACATTTAATGCCTCCCCTTTTCTCATCGTTTCAATGAAGGTTGTCACCTCACCCAAAGCTTACTCGACACGCTTCCCTCTCCCAAGGCCGGGTATAAGTACTCCCATTATATACTACATAAGGTATGCAACTCTCTCCTAACGAAAACTCTGACAAAATTTCTCCAGGATATTGACATAGGCATCAGAGGCTCTTCGGCGAGGAAACCACCCCGGTTCTCTGTCTTTAGAGTTTTTCATTTGTGTGGTGTAGACTTCAGGCAGAAAGGATCCACACGTGGATGAGAGACTGTACGCCACGTCATGCACGAGATTTTTAGTACCAACAATCACTTTTTAGAGGTTATATTGTTTCATTTACAAATTTACATATATAAGATTTATTAGAGTATAAAAATTTATCAAACAATCATTATTGGTTGCTAAATATTAATTGTATTTTCATTTAAATGTATTTGATATAATATTACCCATATTTAATAATTTTAAACTTATATGTGTTCTTAAAATATTATTTCACACGTGCAATGCACGCGGTTACGACTAGTATATTAAAAGGGGGAAGCAAGGGAGAATATTTTTTTACAATCATGTCCACATATTTTTCTTCTAAATTCTAAAATACCCCCTAAAAGTACGTGTGTTACATTCTTATTCATTGTTACTATTACTTTTTACCACTGCCACTAACTATGACTACTTAGTACACCTGAATAATCATAAACCTAATAAATACAACTTTTGGTTTGAGACAATACTATTTTTTCAAGTGAAACGAAACCAATTTTTCAAGTGAAACGCCATTTTTTAACAATGAAACAATACCACTTTTTTAAGTAGAGAAGTGTATGTTGTTATGATGGAAACAAACAATATATAATTGTAGAAATATTGTTACACAAAGTTTACAAAGGAAAAATTAAATTTTCAATACAAACAAAAAATGGAAGATCAAATTTTAAAATAAAATATAAAATAAATAGTTTAATTCTAATGACATCATTTTTCCTTCTAATTTTTGAGAGCGTATTTAAGTTGTACACTCTAATTTTTTCATCTACAAACATACATGATGCAGTATGACATGGTTAAAGCAAAGTATGTCAACAAATACAAATGATAACAATATAACATTGTATTGATTTTATTCAAATAAACTGAAAATAAATAATATGGTATTATATATTTCTATTCAATTCATAAAAACACAACATGATTATAAGTAATAATTATAACTAAAAATATAATATCTTTAATTATGCCTGCATCGCATGTGTATATTGACTAGTATGGAGAAAGTGACTAAACGACCACTAAATGGCGGAAATTTCTACAATGTCAGGAGTTTTATCCCCGACATTGATGTTGGACCTTTATGGACCTTGGTTTGCTTTTGGAGCACTCCAGGTCATTCAAGTTTTTTTTTGTTGATCTAAAATGTTGAAGGATTCACAAAAAATGTACAGGGGTTCACCTAAAATGTAGAAGGGTTCACCTAAATGTACAAAAATAATATTTCTAGAGGGGCTCACCTAAAATGTAGAGAGCTTTACCAAAAATGTACAAGGGTTTACGTAAATAAAAGAGGTCACCTAAATGTACAAAATTAATATTTCTTGGAGGGGTTCACCTAAAAATGTACATGATTTCACCTGAAATGTAGAGGGGTTCACCTATATATAAAAAAATAATATTTTTTGGAAGAGTTTACCTAAAATATAGTGGGTTTCACCAAAAATATAATGGAGTTCATCTAAAATGTAGAGAGATTCACCTTAATTTACAAAATTGACTTTGTAAATTAAAGTGAACCCCTATACATTTTAGGTGAACCCCTCCAAAAGATATTAATTTGGTACATTTAGGTGAACCCCTATACATTTAAGGTGAATTTCTATATATTTTAGGTGAAACCCTCGAAGAAATATTAATTTTGTACATTTAGGTGAACCCCTCTATATTTGAGGTGAACTCTTGTACATTTTAGGTGAACCACACTACATCTTGGGTGAACCACTTTAAGAAATATTAATTTTGTACATTTAGATGAACCCCTCTACATTTCAGGTGAACTCTGTATATTTTAGGTGAACCCCTCCAAAAAATATTAGTTTTGTACATTTAGTTGAACCCCTTCTACATTGTAGGTGAACCCATATACATTTTTAATGAACCACTGAGCTTTTTAGGTGAACACCTCCAAGAATATTAATTTTAGAATTTTGGTGAACACCTCAAACATTTGTTGTACCCCACTACAAATTCATTGAACCCCTAAAATTGCAATCGCCACTCAAGAAGTCCCAAACGCTACTCAAAGGCCTCTAATCGTCATCCTGAAAGTGCTGATCATATCTTCATGTGTAATCGCCATGTAATCAGCCCTAATTTCCATTCATCACCCTAAACACCATCCCATGAATGGAAATCGTAGAGACGGGCCTAATTGCCATAAGATTGGCTCCCATCGCCATGTACCCTGTAAGCCCTAAAATTATTTTTCTGAATTAATTAATGTACATCGGACAAATCACCGATAAAATTAAAAAAAAAACACGTTCTCTCAATGTAAAAATTCACGATATTCACTTATATATGAAATTATATTAGATTAAGTAAGAATTCCTGAAGTTATTGAACATTTATTCATAACTTGATAAAAATTATCATTGATAATGTTGTTGTGCTTTTATGACGAGTATCAAGTGAGATCGATTTTTACCATATATAATTATAAGTGTTATGATGGTCAGTAAATCATATTAATCGGTTTGACGAACACGTATGAGCCCTAAGGTTAGATTCTACTATTAAATCAAACTTATCCGCTAAAAGTTTGAAATTAAATATTAAAATTTGAAATTTAACCTTTGATTTTATAATAGAACCCCACAAAATTTGAAAAATAAACCCATTTATGTTATTAATTAAAACCCTATAAATATAGTTTTTAAATTTGTAACCTTACTTTCTTCTCAAAATTGACCCCCAAATTAAAAACACTATTCCCCTCTTCTTCTATCCGACATCAACCTTCTCCCACTCTTCTCTACACTTCATTCGTCTTCCACTCAAACACTTTATTATTCTCATTTCATCTTCATCTCTTCATCATACCTTCTATAATACTAGCCGGAAAAGTCATAAAATCACCTTCAACACAACCCTGTGAGCCGTATTTGCACATCCCGCGTCATACTCGAGTCAAACCCAATGGTCTATACTATATTTATACGAGTGCTCATGACATGTTCGATGGAATGCTATTTCCTATCCAAGGAAACAAAATGTAAGTTTGTTTAACAAAAAATTAGGTTGTTATGTGTTGTAGTGTTAAAACACCAAATAGATACTTAATTCATTTCGAAATTTGGTTGTTTTTTATGTGATGCTTGTAGAAATGTATGATTATTGGCAGCAACAAATGTTTTGGATGGAAAATTATAGTATTTTCATGTGTCTGTAAGGTGTTCGACGAAATGTCACAATGGATTACATGACGCAGTTATATCATTGTCCGTAAGGTGTTTGATAAAATGCCACATTGAGGTCTATACTATATTTATATGAGTGCTCGTAACATGTTCGATGAAATGCCACAGTAGGAATTATAGTTTATTGTCATTGCTTTCTTTGATATTTTTCCTATGTAATACATGTTTCTTCACATACATTTTGTTGGAATCAACGGCGTCACGTGGCGGAGGCGTTGTGGTTTAAAAAAATTAAATCTTGTAAAGTTTAATTGATTGAAAACAAAAACAATTGTGACACCACTATTCAAATATAAAAAAACTTTTAAACCTTTTATGAAAAACATGTTATCTTCTTAGATCCATTATATATCTATACATTAAATCAATGACATACAAAGATAAAGTTATACATGTTGTAGTCTTATCAAGCGTGCTTGCAAACAACAAACTTGTAATCCCACGAACAACAGACTGCAAGATTCTCACCAAGATCTTCCGAGTCAATCCTCATACACACTAGGACATGTGTGGCATGTAGAATAAATCAAAGACAATTTTTCTGTCTCTAGATATACTCAAACACATGAGATCTAGAAATTTTGGAGAAGGACTATTGTGAGATAAAACTTTGATAGAAAATTAGGAAAACTCACAGAGCTTTTTTATTAACCTTTTTTCACCTTGTTGTTCACTTGAGTCCAATAGAATAATATCTATATTTCTCTTCTAGGTCCAGGCTCATCATATTTTTAGGGATTTACAAAATAATAAATTAATCACCAATGTGCCATTGTATTGGGATCCATTGCAACTGAGCCAACACTACAGTGTGACACTACAATTTGCTACATGTTACTGTAGTGCCACATGACACTACAACAACTCTTGTCAATCTCTGATTCAAAAATCAGAGATTGACATGTGGCAGTTTAATATGCCATGTAGTAATTATCCTATAATTTATTATTTATATTAATCAGATAAATATCTATATATTAGTTAATTCAAAATTATTTTTTTGATCTCCCAATCAATTATTTTATCTCTTAATTAACAGATTAGATAAACCAAATCAAATCATTATCTCATAATGATTAATATTATGTAATTTCATAAATTAAATATTCTGTCTCACTAGTCGATCAACATTAAATTAATCGATATTATTTATTTATTTGTAATTTCTAAAAATTATAATAAATAATATTATTAATTAATATCATATAATTGTCTCATAATTATATACTCGCCCTAGAATTTAATTCCATATGCAAGTTAGTCCTTTTCTCATATCCTAAAGTATTCACACTCTAAACTGTGTAGTACAGAGGTGACTCGGGAACCAAGGACCCCTAGAAATTTAATTAATAAATAATTTTATTAATTAATTTCATTATTACTCTACTATAAATATGTAATTGCACTTTTAGTAATTACTAAATATATTTACAGAGTATTCTCGTGTTGTCCATTGATATAATGACTTCATGTAGTTCTTTCCTCCAATTATTAGTTCATAAATTAAAACTGGTCAAAATTACTATTTTATCCTTCCAATTATCTCTTGATCCTTAAGTACCATTAATTCAATAGTGAACTGCCAATTTATAAACATATTATAAATTTAAACTCAATAACCATTCAGTTCTAGAATTAACACTTAAGAGAACTAATATACGATTCATTAGAAAAGCTTGCATTCTGAGTCTTGTAAGATCATGTACCCAGCCATCTATATCACTGAATTTCCAAAACAAAAGTCAATGGTCTATTTTATAAACAAACCTTAACGAGTGAATAAAAAGATCTAGTAGACATGCATAGGAGTTCATGATTACTCACGATTCAGACTGATCTACATATGATCATCAGTTTTGATGTGTATTAAATCTTTATAATTAACGGTAAGTTAATAAAGATATTAATCTATATCGGTCTTGTCCTATATATAATCTAATTATATAAAGTACATTCACTAAGATGCCTATCCACATCAGTGATCCATATCTAGATCGCATGCATTCATAATATTTAGTAAACCGTACTAGCAACCATTCATTAAAGATTCCATATATTAATATGTTGCGAACTATTTTGTTCGTTATCTATGATCTTAATCTTCTCGTACTTATATAAGATCATACTCTCATTAATGAATATGGAGTTTTCAGATATTTATATATATAAATTGTTCAACAATAATTAAAAAGAATAATTATAATAAAAATGTAATTTCATTATTTTCATATTAAAATTGTCTAAACACATGTTTTAATGGAATTGTGCCCAACCCATTTTTCACTGAGGCATGGCTTAAATTTTGGTTTCCTAGATAACTGAGAATGCGACTCTTGGTGTGCGTGGTTTTGAGAACACTACACTAGTAGCTCGGTGGTACAACATGCTTCTTGGAATTGCAAAAAGGAATGTCGATGCTTCCTGATTTAGGTACTTGATAAGTATAGTGAAAAAGGGGCAAATGGATCGTATCCTTTTGAAAATCCTAACCAAGAAATGGTGGAACACAACCCATATGTTTCATCTAGATGAAGTGGGTGAGTTGACAATTACCTCATTGGACTTTGCTGCTATTACCAGGCTGAAAACGGGAGGTCGACATCTAGATTATGACTTGGAAATTTACAATAACAAGAAGGCATTACGGAAGCTAGTCGAAAAACCATTGTCGTACCTTAAGGAAAAACGTTAATTATCAATGGATTTATGATAATTATGTTAATTACGAGTGTGATACTCCTCAAAAGCATGAAATTTTGACAAGGGTTTTTGTTTTGGTGCTTTTGGGAAATACCATTTTCTCTGACAAGAGCAACAAAGTGTAGTTGTACTTCTCCCCAAGCCTAGAGAAACTAGATGAGATACGAGAGTACGATTGGGGTGGTTCGGCGTTGTCTATATTGTATTGCAATATGGTCGCTTTATGTAGTGGAAAAAAGTGTAGGGACTTGGGGTTTCTAGAGAGCATGAGAGTTATGGGCTTGTGAGTACTAGCCGTGTTTTGCATTGAACAAACCAATAGGTGGGCCAAACACAATCCCAAGAGCAGCACGTTGGATATATCTTGATGTGGAAACATGGGATGTTGCTCACGAACTGAAAGAATTCCATGTTAAACTTTAGTTTGTGAAGCCCAACGCGATATTCATTTTATTCTATTGATTCTTATACTGTTCCTCCCCCCTTTTGAGTATGAATAATGTTTTATTGACAAAATATTTGGTTTTTGTACTTGTAGATCAATTGGAACCCTTGGGGATCTCCTGAAAACTTGCTCGATTACTGCATTGAAACTATACCTCCTACCAGCATGAGAATCTTGTTGTAAGGACCTACTGGAAGCGCATGGTACTTGGGTGAGCGTGTATCATGACAAAGTTTAAGAACCAAGGTGCCCTACATCCCAGATAGACCCCCGGCTTCAATGCTCTGTGATCAACCATTCACCAAAAAGGATCTGACAACTGGTATTTATGGGTTTTGAGCAGGTCACTTTATCGAGTTGATTGTCTAATTGAAGATACTTATGATCTTTTCCAGAAACGTTTGATGTCTTATAACCAAGATGGGGAGTCTTCATCTTCGTAGGTTCTAAACGTCTATAAGTTGGTTTTTAAAGATAAGAGATTACTCATATTGTTATGCAATGTAAAGTTGGAATCTACTTGATATATGAACTAGCACCAACAACCGGAACAATAGTAGCACTAGGAGCATTAGGGTCGGTTAGAGCGACCGTTGATGAAATAAGAGTGAATGACATCCAAATACCACCGTGATAAATAATGCTTCCACTCCCAGATAGTGGTAGTGAGTTAGTTAACATTCGACATGATGTTGCAATCTGGGGTCTTCCATCAACTGATGTGGATTATTGAGTTATCATGTTAATATTTATTATTTTAGTTATAAATTATATATTAACATGTATTTTGGATAATGCAGGTGTCAGCGACATGCGCGGTAAGCATGTTGTGCATGATTGGTGGTCTCAACAGGCTGTTCTTCAAGAAAATGCTGAGTGCACAAGAGGCGATTTTTAAAGCGATTATAAAGGCGAAAGCCTCAATGAAAAAGAAGGATAAGAAAATTGTAAACTCACTCAGCTTCATCATTATTTTTTGGTTTCGAATCAAAATATTCAAATTAAATCATATAGCTTACATTTTGAGTATGTACAACTGTAGACAAAGTTGGAAAGATGCCTGCAACTGTATGAAACTCAAACAAGCAGGCATGGGGAAAATGATGATTATGATGATGATGATGATGATGATGATGGTAATGATGATGGTGATGATGACAATGGTGAAGATTCAATTAATTATGATGAGGAAGACAAAGATGATGATGACGGTGATGAAGATACTGAATCAGATGTGGAACATGAAGGACATGTAAAGCACTCATAGGTTGCTTTGTCGAAAAAGAGAAAAGTTGCACCATGACGCTTTGTTTATGTTTTAAAGTTTATATGAACATTTTAAACTTATAACTTGGATTCTAAATTTGTTGAGTTGTTAAAGTATGATTGAATATTAATCTAGATTTTAAGTTCTTTTTGTTGAGTGTATGCTTGAATTTGTTAAATTCTCGCTGCATTTTGTTTGATATATTATAGATATAAAGAAGTGTTTTGATTATGGATTTTGTAATATTTATGTGGAGGTTCTGTCCAATCGTTAACTAGACATAACCATAAAGTTTGTGTGTATAATGATAAAATTTATAAAATGTCATCTTATCAAAATTGACCGTGTTATTGACATGACCATAACCAATTGCAAATTTGACTCGTCATGAGAACATAGACAAGTCGGCATTTTCTCAGGCAATTGGCACGACCTGGCCATACTGGGCCAACAAGGGCCAATCGCCACTAGTAACATGGCAATTCATGGGTGCATGGCGATTGGGGCCTATTGTACGTGACTAGGCCCCAATTGCCATGTTACCAGTGACGTTTGACCCTTCTTGGCCCAACATGGCCACTTGGGCCAATCACTACTGATAGTATGCGGTTGGGGCCCAATAGCGTACAACAGGCCCCAATCGTCATGTACTCATGGTGATTCACCATTAGTATATGGTGATTGGGGCCCGTTGATAACGATTGGGTCCCAATCTCCTTGTTCTCGGTGGAGATTGGCCCAATTGGCCATGCTGAGTGGCTTGGTAGCTGGTTGTTGAGTAATTAATTTAGGTAATTAAGTTTCATCCACCATCTTTAAAAACACATTTTAACTCAAATAAACACATTTCAACTACATATCTAAGTGATCTAAAGGTCAATAAGCTTACTTCTTCAATTTTTTTGGATCTTCAATTTTCAACTCCAAGTTTATGATCAGCTACATCGAATAAGTAATGTTTGTTTAGTTTTCTTTAATTTGTTTAAGATTTTGTGTAAGTTATATGTTTAGGAGTAATTATCATCAACTCCAACTAATATTATTTTTCAATTTAATTAAGCATATTTAGAGATGATTCATGCTGATGTATTCATAAACCCAGGTGAGACGAGTACATGACCGGGTTCATCCACATTAGCAAACTTGCGAAATGAGGATGTCATTGGTCAAATATGGGATACATTACAAGAGCCCAAAGATTTCTATTATATATATGCATGCGATGTTAGGTTTAGTGTACGAAAGGATGATAAACGCAAGAATAGAGAAGTGGAAACTTTGTTATGGAAATGGGTTTGCTCAAAAGAAGGATTCTAGGAAAAATATATGGGTAGATAGGACATCAAGCGAGAACCAAGAAGCTTGACAATGGTGAATTGTCGTGCTTATTTTAGAGTAAACTTCGATAAGAAGATGAAAAAATGGTATTTAAAATTTTTGAAGCTAGGCATAACCATCCCACTGTCTCATCATAAGACGTACCCTTTCTTTGATTCAATAAAGCAGTGAGTGAAGCGGACATGGCTCAGGCAACATGGTCGACTAAGCAGGCGGTTATGAAAATGTGAGGTTCTTAAGGACGAATCAGTAAAATAAAATGGACAATCAGTGCAAACCGCAGGTGATTGAAACTAATTTAAAGGCAACTCTTGCTTACTGCAAAATAGAAGATGGATCCAGATCTATATTTCAAATACAACATAGACAATGATAATCGTCTGGAAATTTTATTCTAGGTAGACTCAACGTGTCAAGTTTACTATCACTATTTTGGAGATGTATTGGCATTCAATACGACATACAAGACGAATGCATACAAGAAGCCACTCGTGATTTTCCTTCAATCACTACAAGACCACGATATTCGGCTGTGCGTTATTGGTTGATGAGACTATTGAAACTATAAATGGGTATTGGGGATTTTCTTGGATGCCATGAAAAACAAGATGCCTCAATCGGTCATTACAAATTGTGCTAAGGCAATGCATAAAGTAATCAAGACGATGCTCCCCATGGTCGACCAAGCATCTCAAATGAAATGCCCAATCAAATGTACATAACCTAAAATTTCCCCAAGCCTTCAAGAGAGTCATGTTTGATGTTCTGAGTGATAAGGAACTCAAAAAGGATGGGGATCGCTTGATCGAGTCCTTCAACCTTAGGGAAATAAATAGGTAAAATGTATGTATGTGAAGTGTGAACGCTGGGCAGAGGCCTTCCAACACAGTAAATAGTTTGCATTCATGAGAACTACACAACAATAAGAAGGTATGAACACATATCTCTATCAATTCGTTGAACGTCACTACAAAATATTTGAATTCGTACTACAATTTGACTGGGCGTTGGCACATATTCGACACACAGAGAGGTTAGATGATTTTAAGTTGACAAATGAAACTCCTATACTGCAGACACACTTGTGTGCGATAGAGCAGCATGCGGAAAATGTGTTCACGCATAAACTTTTTAAACATGTGTGTAAGGAGATCATGGGTGAGGTAGCCTTTATAGTTTGTGGTATGACACATGATGGAGAGGCTCGAAAATATTTGTTGGTCGAGTTTGGGGTGTTGAATGATCCATACGTAGTGACACAGGACCAACAAACGAAAGTGCATCTATTGCAAGTTTGAATCAGTGGAGATACCATGTAGTCACATATTCACTGTTATGAAAGCTGAACACTTGCAAGAGATCCCAAGCACGTGCATACTAGACCGGTTACAGATCACTGTGAAGAGTCATATGCTACCATTAGGATACAGATGAGAAATTCTACTGCCTCGGTACAATTTAATTCAATAAGTTGCCAAAAGGCTTCCTCACTTGCACCAAAGTCAAGTGAATGGTCAACCCGAGCCAAAGTCAAGATTCGGATGCTATGTACAAAATATGAGATCTTGTGGATGAGAAGGTCACCAATGGCCAGGATGTGAAACACGAGGATGGTGTAGAAATTAAAAGAGATCCCGTGCAAGACCCGGTAATTATGAAGACTGGGTAGCCAAGGTGCTAGCTCGAGTAAAGCACGACTGACAGCCTGTCGATTTAGCCAAGCTATGTTCATGCCATGATGGCGGATGGCACTATTGATGATCGAACACCAGCTAACATGCAAGGTGCAAACACGACAAGGGTCTCCGGACAAGGTGCATCCCATGACGCCCCAGACCGTTGCACGAACAACCAGCATTTTAATACCCATGTACCAAGTCTTGTTATTCAACCCATATGCATATCCACCACCATTCAACGCACAGGGTGGCTACCCTATGTACAATACAAACATCCCATACTGATACAACTTTCCTTATCCCACACAGTAAATGTACATTATGTTGTATATATGACAAATAAGTCATTAGCATCATTGGTACCACTAAACTATCTATAGATTACATTTTCTTATTTTTCATGTAAGTACGTCTAATAATCATCAAACATTATGATTTTGTAAAATTTGTCTAGCAATCATTTTATAATATAAATTTGCAAGCAGATTTGTCTACTATCATTGTGCAAAATTACATTTTTCATACATATATGCCTATCATCACTATACATCAAAATTGCATAATTTGTTATACTATACACAAAAATTCTACAAAACCTGTTTATCATCATTGTACCAAAAAATTCTGCAAAATCTATTTAACGTCACTGTACACAATTACTTATAAAAATCTGTTCATTTATAACTGTACACAATAATTTTGCAAAATCTGTTTATTACCATTATACACAATAACTTACAAAAATATGTTTATCATCACTAAAAATATGTAACTTACAAAAATATGTTTATCTTCACTGTACACAATAATTATATAGAAAATATGACAATATGACTATTGCACACAATAACGTACACAATATATCTATCCCTTCATTTTTCTCCTCTTTGCCACCATTTGGTTCAAAGTAAGACTCATCTTTTGTGGTTGTTGGGTCTCTAAAACAGATGAGTTCCTACTATAAAACATGTCAATGTGCTGTTGTATCATTGTATACATGTTATTCAAAGGTTGGTTGATGATCTTCAAAAGAATACCACACTGAAGATCGTGCAATTTCAACTCCTGTAAAAATATTCTGAATATTCACTAAAATATTATACACCTCAAAAAATTTAACACAAATGAGCAAATCGATAACAATCAGAAAATTTTCAATTACATAACTAAAAAAACCCCTAACTCCAAACTAAAACAAAACTCTCAAGCTTAACAAAATGTAAACAATATCTCACAAATTACCTTCGAACAGTAGTCACGAACTGTTTGTGCCCTCACGTCATCCATGAATTTCATCACCCACGCACTACAATGACTCCTACACTGTAATAATAAGTGCATCATTAAAGGGTGAAGGAAGCCCAATCAAATTCGCGATGAGTGAACTTACTCATTTGATTGGGTGACCACTTGGGGAGGCCTTGAAATTTTTAATGAGCAAAAAGGTTCTTGCCGGGGGTAACCAAACACAGAGCTTATCCCAAAATATCATGTCCATACCTTCCATCTATAATTCCATTCACAATATATAAAAGAGGAATCAATGTCAATATCACACATGATATAAGATATTGGAAGACATGATGAGGGGTTAGAACATACAATCTTTTTGAGAATTTTGGTATGCGCCGAGTTACTTCTGGCATCTTGTAAGGTGTCACATATAGTGACTTCCTCGTCCATAATGGAAATCTTAGCCATAAACCAATGATCTCTACCATTGTGTATCTGAATACATATCTATATTACACAACACATTTACACCATAATATTAAGTCAAAATTCAGTAACTTACCTACATTAAATTTGCTTATCGTTGTATGTAGCTCAAGCAAACCCGCGTATCTCTCCACGATTTTATGTTTGCGCTCAAAACAGGAAGTTCTACTAATTTGGAAATACATTGAGTCTGCAGTGGCACAACAAAAATATAATATACAAAGTACATACAAACCTAAAATAAGGATGGTACTCAGTAGTAGATACTCACAGCAAACAATGAGGGAAGAATTCAGAATCAGTCCCTCATTGACGCAGAACGAGTCTCCAAGGTAAAAAACTGGACAAAAAAGTCTATAACCTCCGAGCCAAGCTAATTCTCTGGACCGAGAGTCTTTAGATCTCTTCGGTCAGCATCGTGGATAAAAAATTTAATGAGAATCTCATTGCAAAAGACAAATAAAAGATAAACTTAATCAAAATTTTAAAGCATTCGTGTGTCAATTTTTGTTAGATTTGTGTGACTACTTCTTACCCACTAAGCTTTTCTAAAAAATATACTCCATTAAACATTATTCTTTAACTTCTAGTGAGTCTCGCAATGTGTACGTAGCCACTTTAAATAATTTTACGTTCCATTTAGTGGTCAATTTACCCTTAAAATAGGGTGTACTAAGAAGATGACCATCTCTGCTCTCCTGAGTGCTGCGCAACCGCATCGGGCATTGGCTTTCGGTAGACTAGGTCACAACTTGTTTGCCCTACCAACACAAAGCCCCAAGTAATGTGTTAGATTACTAGTAATATTATACATGTTATATTAGTAGAAAAGATGAAATACAAATAAACAGAATAATACCTTCTGACGTCCTTTAGACGTTCCAGTCATATAGTCAGATGGTTCCCTAACAAATAGCAAGTCAGCCATTAATTTCTCAGATGCATCCAACCGGATGCAGGAATAATCTTTATCACCTTTATCTAAAAGTGATGAAGAGTATGGATGTTCTTCTTCACTTGAGGGATTCATTTCCTAATCAATACCTCCTCTTTCTTCACCTCGAGTCAGGGTGACGTGTGTCTCATCGTCTTGGGCTCGAGACTTACGATTGTCCCATTCCAAAAGACTCACCAAAGTTATGCATATTTTTCTTGGACGACCCTCATCTTTCTCTGCTCCTCAATTATTTGGGTCATATCTGCCCTTATGGAGCTCGCCAACGCCTGAAGAGCAAGAACTTTTGCAGTTAAAGCATGTATCTCCTGCTCGACGGCATGCTCTTCAGGTTGATCTGCACAAATGTTCTCATGAATTTGCGTACACTCGCGGTCCTCCTAAACCTCACGGTCCTCCAGAACGGCTTGAGTCTTTGTATCGATCTACATAATACAAATATATATGAATTAGTAATAAATAATCGAGAGTAATCTAACCAACCAACTTTGTAATATTCTAAAACACTTACTAAAAGCTTTTAGGGCATCCTCCCCTTGAAGTTATAAACTTCAAGACTTTTGTAATGGTCTGGTTGTTTCACACCAACAGTGAAGGTTGGTTCAAGTCAGTATAGTCAGCAGGACATGCTAACTTCTCAAGATAAAAAAGCTACAACAAAATGAACTTATTAGTAGAATTACGTATGTTATCATGTGAAAATAGGACCAATGTACACTAAATCTATTACCTAGATAAATAGAAAGCATCCAGTAATGCTATCAAGATAATTCTTTTGATACCTCACGACACCATCCGCAAAATCTTTAAAAGAATTAGAAGCCCAATTATTCTCATGGATGTTCGTAGGGGTCTTCATAACGTGCAACCATGCATAACTGACAACCAGTTTTGATGAAGGAGCAAAATCCTGATGGTGTAGAGAACAAACGCTTACCTCCAATAGTCACCATCAAACTTCTCAATCAAGAACCTTGATAAGGTGTTCACCAAAATATCACCTTGGGTGTTCACCCACTTCATCCTTAGGTCATGGACTTCATTCAAATCACCATCAAATTTTATCTCCTCACCATCGCCGACGATGCCAAGTATAGAACTCACATCATCTACCACTCACGTTAAATGTTGACCCATGGAGATTCAGTGTGTAGTTGGTTGGATCAAATAAACCTAATTGTTTCCTCAGCTTGCGGAATTGCATATTTAACAAGCCTCTAAGTCCCATCTCCACGATCGCTCTCCTCTTCCCCTCATCAAAATTTGCAACAAGATCCATAAATTTCTCGGGAGTACAACATGTGAGAAGCTTCCATTTAATGACATGCTTTTCCGAACGAATGGGACCGGGTTGTGCCGCTCCACCTTCAAGCGAGTGGATTTCACCATCCTTGAAATAAAGGATTTTCTCATCCTTCGTCATGTTGTTCCAAACTACAACCAATTGTTTTCGTTCCTTCATATAAAAACCCCACTTAAATTACAACCAACATTTATCAATTCCATACATGAATTGTTAAATTAAACACACTTACTTCACCCGTAAGCTTTTGCCCCTGAAGCCTTCAGTGCAACATGTTCTTTTTTATTATTTTAATTAAAAAATAACAATAACATTGCAACAATTTATGTGAAAATATGTAAACAATAAATTGATGATCTCATTAATTACTGACAAGAAGACAAGGAAACCACTCGGTTCCTTCTTCACGTTTACATTTATGTTAACTGTTAACCATATGAAATATATGTTAGTATTATCAAATTTAGTGTGTGACAATGTTTTCTTATCATGATCATCCCTACTATTAATATATAATAGATTGAGCATCATCTATAGAGAATGCTAAGGTCCTATGTACCATTAAATTTATGTTCATAATATTATGTTCTTATATACATATGCCCATATTATGTTATTAATTAGCTTTTTGCAATAACTGTTTGAGAAAATGAATTAATTGAAAGCGGCATAAATCAACAATCTGAATGAATGATAAACATGATGTGAATGTCGATGGCTAGCAAAAATTGAGGCAAGAGTTCATGAAAATATGGAAATGTAAAGAATTTAAGGAATGTAAGAAACTTAGTTGATCTAGTTGGAACATGCTCTTCTCCATGTTTCTCATAATTTATCATGTTAAAAGAATCATATCAGTCCATATCCACTACGTAGGTAAGCTAGTTAAGAACTCCATACATGTCCAAATCTCTCAATCATATTAAAAAAATGAAGTTGATCATGTAGTTCTCTAAAATAGGACTTTCCCTTTTATTTGATTGCATGAAGGATAAAATGTACATTTTTATAGGAAAAGGATAACATGTATATTATGCATTCATCTAATAACAAACATACAAAACATACATATGAAATAACAATGGTTCTATGAAAGTAGATTGACCTCTAGTAATATCTACTTCAACTACAATATTACGTATAGAAACATGAAAAGGGAAAAACATGAGAAACTAGTCTACAAACATAACAAGTTATATTTGATTAAGTAAAACCAATTTAAGCTAATGATATTGAGAAAGAAATTTTGATACAAGTTCAAATTTCAGAAGTAAATGACTAGCAACTTTGCCAATGCCGACAAGTCTTCCCTATTGATGACCAATAATCAGGACGTTTTACCTGAAAAAAAGAAGGAGGCCCTTTTATAATTGAATGAAAATCAAAATCCAAAACTTGACATATCAGCACAGAACATATGCATCATATTAAATTGTCATAAATTGAAAGAGAAGAATTAACTTTCCCGTAAATAACTCACATCTAATTTTGAAATAACTGATAAGCACAAAGCAGACTCTTTCAGTCTAACTTAAAAAATAACTCAGAAATAACTCACATCTAATCAGCACAAAGCATACTCATCATCTTCTTTCAATCTAACTAAAAAATAACTCACATCTAATTAGCACAAAGCATACTCATCATCTTCTAAAGTCCATAAATTATGTGGTATAGAAAACAACTGAATCATTTCAAATCCACAATTATATAAATTACGGAACACAACAAAATTTTGGAAAATAAAATAACAATTAGGTCCATGATCTCATAAAATTACTAATTTAACATGTAAAGAAGAATCTATATGTTTAAGTCACTAAAACACACACACACACACACATAAAACACACACATATATATATATATGGTGGTTGAGCCGCGGTTCAGGGGGAGGCATGATTTATGGGATTTTCAAAATTTTAAGTTTTATAATAATTTTAGGTTGACCGTAATAATCCAAACACAAAATGTTTCCTTAATTATAGGGTATATCAAATTAGTATATCAATACCATCCATTTGATTTACCCGAATTAATAGGTTTGTTACTTTATATGGACGAAGGGTGTTTTAGTTTAAAATGATTGATTGTTTAGGAAACTTGCTATTTACCTATAGATTTAGAAAACCTGTTATTTCTTAAAGCACTACTCATAAACTTGTCTATAGTGTAAAATTTCCCTTTTTATTTCACCAATGAAGCCCAAAAGTCACTAGAATATGGAATATTCTTTGTAAATAAAGGCCCAATAATGTTTTTTTAATAAAGGCAAAGAAATTTTTTGGACTTTAAATGGGTTCAATGACCTTTTAATGGGTTAAATAACATTTATGATGGCTCTCCCCAATGAACACTATAAAAGGAGGGGTCTCCTTCTATTTTCTTAACACCAACAAAGAATTTGCTCTCTTTTTGTCTCTCCACGTTTTTGAGTTCTTTTGTTCAAGTTTTTCTTGGTTCAGTTTTGGCTCAATCCCAACTCAGTTTTCGATTCCATCGTTGGTTTGGTTTATTTATGGTTCAGTCGTCGGTTCAGTTTTTTAGTCTAATCTTGGTTTTATGTCGTTTCTCTAGCGGTAGAAATATGACAAGTTAGTTCGATCAAGGTAGTCAAGTTTGGTGCTCTTCAATTACCTACAACCATTTTATCTTAGGAAACAGACGCCGTTTTAAGGAAACTGTGAAAACAGTACTCGATTTGATTTCTTACTATATTATTGTTACGCTGTCCATATTATTTTACATTGGACATTAATTTATTTCGTAACTATATATTTACATTGTTATTTGTAATTATACTTTTTACAAGTCATAAGTAATCTATTTACAGAATTGTTGTATTACTGTTATTTCTATTTAATCATATAATGCAATACTCTATTTCAAACAATTTTAAAATAATTATTTCTATACAAGTTATTGCGTTATAGGATTAATTTTTGGAAATATATTTGGGTTTTGGACCTAAAAAAAATTCATTATTCTCCGAAATTTTGAAACTGGAACTAACTATACAGAGAAGTTCTGTTTAGGAAATTGAAACTTAAAAGGACTTGTCCCTTCAATTACTTGGGAACTAAATATTGTCGAGAAGGTAGCTCCTGGCTTAGAATCCCACCAGTTCGTCCTGACAATTATCTATAAAAGTGCTACTTGGTTTGTTTTGGAATATATTTGGAAAATTAGCATATTTTGGCTCAATCCCAACTAAGTTTTCGGTTCCATCGTTGTTTCTATTTATTTCTGGTTCCGTTTTCAAGTCTAAGTCTTGGTTTTATGTCGTTTATCTGGTGGTAGAATTATGACAAGTCAGTTCGATCAAAGTAGTCAAGTTTGGTGCTCTTCAATTACCTACAACCATTTTATCTTAGGAAACAGACGTCGTTTTAAGGAAACTGTGAAAACAGTACTCGATTTGATTTCTTACTATATTATTGTTACGCTGTCAATATTATTTTACATTGGTGATTAATTTATTTCGTAACTATATATTTACATTGTTATTTGTAATTATACTTTTTACATGTAATACGTATTCTATTTACAGAATTGTTGTATTACTGTTATTTCTATTTAATCTTATAATGCAATACTCTATTTCAAACAATCTTAAAATAATTATTTCTATACAAGTTATTGCGTTATAGGATTAATTTTTGGAAATATATTTGGGTTTTGAACCTAAAAAAATTCATTATTCTCCGAAATTTTGAAACTGGAAGTAACTATACAGAGAAGTTCTGTTTAGGAAATTGAAACTTAAGAGGACTTGTCCCTTCAATTACTGGGGAACTAAATATTGTCGAGAAGGTAGCTCCTGGCTTAGAATCCCACCAGTTCGTCCTGACAATTATCTATAAAAGTGCTATTTGGTTTGTTTTGGAATATATTTGGAAAATTAACATATTTTGGCTCAATCCCAACTCAGTTTTCGGTTCCATCGTTGGTTCGGTTTATTTCTGGTTCTATTTTCTAGTCTAAGTCTTGGTTTTATGTCGTTCATCTGGTGGTAAATTATGATAAGTCAGTTCGAACAAGGTAGTCAAGTTTGATGCTCTTCTTACCTACAACCATTTTATCTTAGGAAAC
This sequence comes from Datisca glomerata, assembly GCA_003255025.1. Lineage (NCBI taxonomy): Eukaryota > Viridiplantae > Streptophyta > Magnoliopsida > Cucurbitales > Datiscaceae > Datisca > Datisca glomerata. Next base: position 1,260,466 of record QANY01010581.1, read on the forward strand.
AGACGCCGTTTTAAGGAAACTGTGAAAACAATACTCGATTTGATTTCTTACTATATTATTGTTACGCTGTCCATATTATTTTACATTGGTGATTAATTTATTTCGTAACTATTTATTTACATTGTTATTTGTAATTATACTTTTTACATGTAATAAGTATTCTATTTACAGAATTGTTGTATTACTGTTATTTCTATTTAATCTTATAATGCAATACTCTATTTCAAACAATCTTAAAATAATTATTTCTATACAAGTTACTGCGTTATAGGATTAATTTTTGGGAATATATTTGGGTTTTGAACCTAAAAAAAATTCGTTATTCTCCGAAATTTTGAAACTGGAAGTAACTATACAGAGAAGTTATGTTTAGGAAATTGAAACTTAAGAGGACTTGTCTCTTCAATTACTTGGGAACTAAATATTGTCGAGAAGGTAGCTCCTGGCTTAGAATCCCACCAGTTCGTCCTTACAATTATCTATAAAAGTGCTATTTGGTTTGTTTTGGAATATATTTGGAAATTAGCATATTTTGGCTCAATCCCAACTCAGTTTTCGGTTCCATCGTTGGTTCGGTTTATTTCTGGTTCCGTTTTCCATTCTAAGTCTTGGTTTTATGTCGTTTATCTGGTGGTAGAATTATGACAAATCAGTTCGAACAAGGTAGTCAAGTTTGATGCTCTTCAATTACCTACAACCATTTTATCTTGGGAAACTGACGCCGTTTTAAGGAAACTGTGAAAATAGTACGCGATTTGATTTCTTACTATATTATTGTTACGCTGTCCATATTATTTTACATTGGGAATTAATTTATTTTGTAACTATATATTTACATTGTTATTTTTAATTATAATATTTACATGTAATAAATGAACTATTTACAGAATTGTTGTATTACTGTTATTTCCATTTAATGTTATAATGCAATACTATATTTCTAACAATCTTAAAACAATTTGTTCTATAAAAGTTACTGCGTTATAGGATTAATTTTTGGGAATTAATTTTGTTTTTCAAATTTTTCCATAAATTGATGTTGGAAATATATTTGGGTTTTGAACCTAAAAAAATTAATTATTCTCTGAAATTTCAAAACTGGAAGTAACTATACAGAGAAGTTCTGTCTAGGAAATTGAAACTTAAGAGGACTTGTCCCTTCAATTACTTGGGAACTAAATATTGTCGAGAGGGTAAGTCTTGGATTTGGTCTTAGAATCCCACCAATTCGTCCTGACAGTTATCTGTAAATGCGCTATTTGGATTGTTTTGGAATATATTTGGAAAATTAGCATATTTTCATCTTCGAGAAAATAGCATAATTTTTAAAGTGTTAACACACTTTTGGTTTATATTTTAGAAAAGGAAATATGACAACTAAAACCAACAATAATGTTGTAGCAAACCATGCTACTGAAAGACAAGGCAGAACCCTAATAGTACTGTTGGGGCTCAATGCCAAATCTGGGTGTGTAGAACCCTGCGGTGACCCCTGTGGCCCGTATGACACCGATGCCTCTGTTTATTTCTCATGGGGAGAACCATGATTTGAATTTCAAAAGGCGGCAACAAAAGATACTATTTTACCTAAGCATGTTGAATCTGACAAAATGCTTGACTGAAGAAGCTCCTAAGCATAATGACGATGATGAGGATTTCCAAACGATCAGTGCTATTGATGCTTGGAAACATGATTACTATTTATGTAAAAATTACATTCATTATGAATGGTCTTACTGATTCATATTATTTTACATTGGTAATTAATTTATTTAGTAACTATATATTCACATTGTTATTTTTAATTATACTATTTACATGTCATAATAATCTATTTACAGAATTGTTGTATTACTGTTATTTTCATTTAATCTTATATTGCAATATTATATTTCTAACAATCTTAAAATAGTTATTTCTATACAAGTTATTGCGTTATAGGATTAATTTTTGGAAATTAATTTTGTTTTTCAAAGCCAAGGGCAGAACCCTAATAGTCCTATTGGGGCTCAAATGCCAAATCTGAGTGTGTAGAACCCTGCGGTGACCCCTGTGGCCCGTATGATACCGATGCCTCTATCTATTTCTCATGGGGAGAACCGTGATTTAAATTTCAAAAGGCGGCAACAAAAGATGCTCTTTTACCTAAGCACGCTGAATCTAACAAAATGCTTGACTAAAGAAGCTCCTAAGCATAATGACGATGATGAGGATTTCCAAACGATCAGTGCTATTGATGCTTGGAAACATTATGACTATTTATGTAAAAATTACGTTATGAATTGTCTTGCTGACTCCTTGTATAATGTTTATTCTAACAAGAGGCTATTAAGAGTGAAATTGATTCCATTTTACGAAATCATACTTGGGGAACTAGTGGATCTTCCACCCGGTTGTAAACTTTCTGGTTCCAGGTGGATTTTCAAACCAAAAATGAAGGGTGGCGGATCAATTGATAAACACAAGGCTATACTTGTAATTAAAAGCTATAGACAGAAGGAATGTCTTGATTATTTTGATACATTTTCTCGGGTGTCGAGAATAAACTCTATTAGGATGGTACTTGCAATTGCAGCTTTATGAAATCTTGAAGTACATCAAATGGATGTGAAAAGAGCCTTTCTAAATGGAGATTTAGAGGAAGAATTATGCATGGAATAACGTGAAGGGTTTTTTGCTCCTAGGCAAGGAAATAAAGTCTATAAATTAGTCAAATCATTGTATGGTTTGAAACAAGTACCAAAATAATGGCATGAGAATTTTGACAGTCATATGATGTCAAGTGGATTCAAAATCAATGAATGTGATAAATGTATTTATGTTAAAGATACAGAAAATTGATATGTCATTGTGTGCTTGTATGTTGATGACATGCTTATCGTTGGTAGTAATGATAAAATGATCAAATCTACGAAAGATATGTTGAAATTTAGATTCGATATGAAGGACATGGGACTTGATGATGTTATATTGGGAATAAAAATCAAAAGAACATCAGATAGACTTATTTTAAGTCAGTCTCATTTTATAGATTCTATTCTTGGAAAATTTAATAAAGATGACACTGGTAATCACTTTACAGTTACCATTGCGTTTAAAGGAGCTTGAGAACTACTCCTTTAAGCAGGTAATCACTTTACGGTTTACATCGTCTACATAGAAAGCAACGTGTGTTGAAGAATAACCTTGTAAATTATATCTGTCAGTTTTTATGTACTCCAATTACATGCGACTTCTCAGTTCCGTTAAGATCAACGAGTTACTAGTTTTCTCTCCTTAAATTCAAAGCAGTTAAGTTTATGTATAATTGGAAGTCATTGGAGTTTGGGAAATAAGGTAATCCAAATGAGTTTCATCCCCTAGGATAATTTTCTTTTCATGTCAACTACTTCACAAGGTTATAGGATCTTTTGAAAAAGTGGAAAATAATGGGTCTTAGAATTAAGAGCAGGAGATTTCAGATTGGGAACCGAGATTGCCGTCTCATTGTTTATCCTTGAGGTACAATAATCCTATCTCCTCAGCTTATTATACACGACATATTGTTGATGTCTGATTAAAACATTGTACTCATCTCTTTTCCTTTTATTACTTGGTAACGAATACTATATTTTAATCTTTGTTTGTAGGTTTAAGTGCATTGTATTGAGTTTGGCTTCAAGCTTTGGGTGAGTCGGTTTGAGTTAAGAAGAATTGTTGTAGTTTCTATACTGTGAGCATGAATAGTGGCCCCTATTGCTATTCTGCTTTGAGTTAAGAAGAAGTAATGTACCAGAATCTTCACTTTTAGATTTCGGTTTCTCTGCGGATTTAACTTGATTCTCATTGATAATGATTCTACCTATATTTTGTATTTATGATATAACTCCCACGCTAGGTATAAAGGGACTCCAATGCATGTGTCTTGTAGTGATGATTGCAAGGTACTCCATTGTACAAGCTAATAAAAAATCTGTGATAGTATGTTGATGCTTTATATTATATATTCATACATTTCTAGTTTTTTTAGCTCATCTAATGAGTTCCTTTTCTTTTCCATTTTGTAGCTTCTTGCTAGACTACACAAACCCACTTCATGTTCCATTTGTATTCAAAGAAATGACGCCTGGGTGTTGTTAAAGAAATGTCAGCTTATGCACTTCCTTTTTCGACTGCTACTTGAGGAAGCATGAGCACTTTAAGATGAATCAGATTTTAGAATTAGTAGTTTTTTCATACTTAAAAATCAAAATTTAGATGACTTTAAATGGAAGCTTGCAAAAGACTTGTTGATATTTGTGTTTTTTATGAAACCATTTGTAAGAATCTGTTTTATTATATATATATATATATATATATATATATATAATTACTGTTGGTATTAGAGCCAAACCTGTTGGTATCAGAGCCAAACCTGATAGGGATAATTATTGTTTCTACTTCAATTTTTGCATAATTAAACTGCCCACCGCCTATTATGACTGGTTATTACTTTTATGGTTACTTCATTGCTTACATGAATAATTGTTTATATCTAATCTCACACTCCGCCCAAGTGGTTAGTTATTCTTAAAATTGATTATTTTTCTATATTATTTGTTTATCTAATCTATAAATATGTTTTATTAGAGGATGACATATCAGCTTCTATTTGGTTAGTTTCAGGTACCTTAGTAAGACCTCTTAAAGACATAAATCCTGAGAGTAAGGTGGTTGTAGAGGCAGGTTAAAGAATAGCGACCCTCATAGGAGGTTGTAGAAGTCACCACAACAGATTAGTGATCAAAATACAGTATGAAATTTTCAATCATAAGAATAATTTAGTTAGTTGAGCCATGAGTAGATTATTTAAAAGTAATTCTTCTAGTAGTAATAGGTCTACAATAACTTCAATACCTGACATAATATATGAGAAAGACTTTAAATTAGAAGATGATCAAGTAGATCATAGGGTATGCAATATACCCAAAATCGCTAATAAAAATATTTACAAATCAACATGGTTTGTTGATTACTTTAAGCTTCAGCATCATGTAAAAATAATTGAAAAAAATATATGCTCTTGGGAAAGAGCATGAAACTTGCCAATTACTTTCCCCTGATTCAATAAAGCATCACATTCAAGAAGGATATAATTTTTTTCATTTTGGTTTAGTCTAGATTGGAGTTAAGCCACACACAAGAAGAGACATAAATATCTCTGCCTTATTAGCCTTGTGACATGCAAAATTTACAAATTTTAATGATAGTATTTTAGGATTAATTGAATCATCACTCTATAATGGTCCAATCTATTTTGATTGTTTCCCTGATCTGTCAGTTAGTATAGAAAATCTTCATATTTAAAAATCATTAACTTTAAACATTAAAACTAGTGGTTACCAAGTCCTAGAAGGCACCCAAGCTCTAGCTTTAATCTTTAGAATTCATCACAAAGTTACCAAAATAAATATGAATTTCCAAGCCATCAATAAGAGCCTAAAGAATCAAACCCTACTGATCCAATCTAGCCAAAGTAATGTCGATATTAGAGTTCCTAAGATAATTAGGTGGTCTGATATTACTTTGCCTTCAAATTGGCTTTTAACTAATGAGAGTCAACCTACTACAATTTAAAAACCAATTGAAGATGTAGATTACATCCAGCAGTACGTGGATGGTATTGCTAAAATTAACTTTCAATCATCTTCTAGTTCTAGTCCACAATTAGGGAGTATAGCCAGTCTAGTACCCCTAGAAATTCCTTTTCTAGATCATCCATTAATAAAGATCAAGATCTTAGGATTTAACAATTAGAACAAGAATTAAAAAATTAAAAATTTAAAAATTTAAGACTTAAAGGCATAGCCACAAGTTTTTAAGTTTGTCAGCTAGTCTTTGATAATAAGTTTGAACAATTTCACGAAGTTAAAGCACCCACTGAATCAGATTTCCAAGGAAACAATCATTATGTTAATCCTCAACTCTTAGTCCTGAATATAGGAACCATGAGTCAATAATATAAACCAGATAGGGAAAGGATAACCCAACACAATGATGACCTAGCCAATCTTAATAGACATAATAGGTTTAGCGAAAATTACAATATGAACCAAAAAAGAATCATACTTGCTGAATGGAAGACATTCATGTAAAAATTTACAGTTGATATGTTTTTCCTTGGTTATATTGAGGATATTTATGAGAAAAACTATAAATGGGTCAAGGAAGACTCCAATGTAGTGTCTGCCAGTCACCCTCGTCCTGAAAAAGTTATGATTAAATATAAAAAAAATTTAATCACTGCTTCTCTTTTCAAGATTACAGAGGAAGAAGAACCAAATAAAAAGGTATTTGAACTAATTACACCAACCAAAGTCTAATTACAATAACTAAACAATTAGACAATATTGAGAATAAGGTTGATGATCTTCATGAACCCAAAACTAATGAAGCTCTGAAAGAAAAATCTTTAATAAATCTTTCAGATAAAACCATTTTGAATGTTGTTCCCATTAATAAACAGATTAATAAAATGCTTCAAGAATTGAAAAATAAATCTGTAGAATCGTTTTCTTCTGTTAAGGTTATTAACCATGACAGTTTTTCTAAGTCATAGCCAATGGACATAATCCTCCTATGAGTCATCCACAGTCCATGAATATTCAAAAATTAACAATATTGAAGATACATTTAAAAATTTAGAAATTAATAAATTAGAAAGAAAATGGCATAAGAAGCCTATGCCACCAGATATATAAATTACTGAATCTTCGTTCATTAATTAATTTTCTGTATCTGCAGAGAAATTATACAAAGGGAATATTGATGGACTTTCGGAGCAGGAAGTTCTCAATAAATTACAACACATGGCAATGGTTGCTAACAACTACATCACCACTCAAAATCTGCCTCATACTGAGGTAATCAAACTCTTAGTCACAGGATTCAAATGAATGCTTCATTCCTGGTAGGAAAAGCATCTCACAAAAGAATCTGAAAATTCCATCCTTTCAACAGTTAAAATTGATGTTGAAGGAACCTCAATTACTGGTGAAGATAAAGAAAAAATGTCGGATGCCATCAATACACTTCTTTACACAATAATTGAACATTTCATTAAAAAGCCAAGTAATATTACTTCGCGTATTCATGATCAATTAACTAATCTTAGGTGTCCAACTCTAAGTGATTTCAATTGGTATAAAAATATATTTTTATCTAGAGTTATGTCAAGGGATGATGGTACTCAACCATTTTGGAAAGAAAAATTAATTAGTGGATTACCCAATTTACGCACACAAGATATATAAATTACTGAATCATCCTTCGTTAACAAATTTTTTGTATCTGTAGAGAAATTATACGAATGGAATATTGATGGACTTTCTGAGCAGAACGTTCTCAATAAATTACAACACGTGGCAATGGTAGCTAACAACTACATCACCACTCACATTCTGCCTCATACTGAGGTAATCAAACTCTTAGTCGCAGGATTCACAGGAATGCTTCATTCATTGTGGGAAAAATATCTCACAGAAGAATCCAAAAATTCCATCCTTTAAGTAGTTAAAATTGATGTTGAAGGAACCCCAATTACTAGTGAAGATCAGGAAACAATGCCCGATGCCAACAATACACTTCTTTACACAATAATTGAACATTTCATTGGAACGCCAAGTAATATTACTTCATGTATTCATGATCAATTAATTAATCTTAGGTGTCCAACCCTAAGTGATTTCAATTGGTATAAAAATATATTTTTATCCATAGTTATGTTGAGGGATGATAATCATCAACCTTTTTGGAAAGAAAAACTTATAAATGGATTACCCAATTTGTTTGCGCACAAGATAAGAACAGTTCTTAGTTATAACCTAGGTATAGACTATGATAGTCTAACCTATGGGAAAATAATTACTATAATACAAAAAGAAGGTTTTAAAATGTGGGTTTATATGAAAATCAATGAACAAATTAAAAAAGAAAGTAAAACTACCAAATATGAATTCGGCAGTTTCTGTGAACAATATGATTTACCCTCTATTGCCTCTTCCTAGAAAAATAGGAAAAATCCCACTTAAATATTAAAAAACGCTTGTCTAAAAATAATAATTCAAACAAAAAAATTAATAAAAAATCTACTGATAAAAGTAAACTTAAATGTTTTAAATGTGGCCGTGTGGCCATTTTTCAAATACTTGCCAAGTTAAAAATAAAATTAACCGATTAAAAATCTCTGAAGAAGATAAACAAGATTTATTTAGAATCTTAGAAACAATAGATTATTATGAGAGTGATAGTGAAGATTTAGGATAATTTGAATCACTTGAATCCTCTGAATATAACTCTTCAAGTTCTTACAATGATTTTTCTAACATCACTATGGGGTGTAGGGATGGTTGTTGCCCAAAAATTAATGTCTTAAACAAAAATGAGGAACAAGAAAACCTCTTGTTAAACTTAATTAATAAAATTATGAATCTAGAATTAAAACAAGAATATTTGGAGAGACTTAGGAAAGTAGTTCTAAAGAAACAAAAATACTAAGTCTAATGACAACAATACTGCAAGGCTATCGCAAACCCTTGAAAATTTTAATAAGGTTAAAGAAAAGAAAACAGAAGTGACCTTACAGGAACTTCAAAAAGAAATTAAAAAATATTAAATTGAACTAAAAGCATTAAAAAATTCAAACACAAAAATAAAATAAGAATTAAACATTTTAAAATTAGAGAATTTAATTGAACAAGAATCTAGTGAACCTACTAAATTACTAATTTTTTATCATGAGGTTGAAAAACCTATTATTAATAGTCAAGATGATGATAACTTCATCCAAATACTTAATCACATCAAAATAAAAAAATGGCACATAATGGTCAAAATAATTATTCAAGATTTTGATTTCACGATAATGGCTCTTGTTGATTTAGGAGCATATTTGAAATGTATGCAGGAAGGACTAGTTTCAACGAAGTACTTTAAGAAGATAAAAGAATATTTATCCTCTGCCAATTGTACTTGTATGCATATCAATTATGAAATACCAAAAGCTCATATTTTCCAAGACGATATATGTTTTATAACATTGTTTGTCTTAGTAAAAAATATGACTAACAAAATTATTTTAGGTTTACCATTCATTTCTCTGTTGTATCATTTTACCAAATAGTATGATGGGATAATTACTTATCTTTTGGATGAACCTGTAAAATTCAAATTTCTTTCTTTCTCTCACAATGACGAATTGAAGACTTTGAAAGAAAATTTTGTTTTTAAGTCCATAAACTTAATTTCTTGTAAGAAACAATAATTATATTTTCTGCAAGACAAAATTGAAGAGGATGCTTTTCAAAATCAAGTTAAAATCATTGAACCAGGAGTTCCTTGTTTAGTAATTAATTGTAAGCCCCTTAAAGATGTTTTTGAATGGATAAAATATTCAATATCAAACAGAAGAGATTTAATCAACAGACTTAAAAATGCGGATATATCCTCTAAGTTTAGCATAAAATCTGGATGTTAGCAAATTCAGATAAATAAGACTGAGAAATACAAGATTGTATTGATCATTACAAATGGAAAATAATATCATTTGATCTTAGATTTGCTGCAAGTAAATTCCGAATATAATGATTAAACTCCTTAATCAATTTACTGATTTCTTAATTGATTGTGTTAATAATATTTTTATTAGACAATACTGGTTGCATTTCTTGATTGTTTGCATTAGACAATATGTTAAACAATACTGGAAATACTTTAAATTGTTTGCCAATATATTAAAACAAAATAATTTAATTATCTCTACAAAATTTAAGAATAGATTTCTAGAATTTGAAATTTATTATTTCATCATCAAAACAATTGATCAAATCATATAAATTTTTTATTAATAAATTTATAAAACATGTTTTAAAATTAATTCTAAACAAAGTTTTGCTAGGTAATAACTCATTCTTAGCAATTCTAATTTCAATATCCATTATATTAATGATTAAATGTTTGACTCTCTTACTTATAATATATTGTAGGGAATCATTCCAAGATTTTACAATGGAGGAATTTGACTTCCTAGAATATGGAAAGGTAGAGTATATAATACATAATCAAAAAAAATTTCAAAATCAAGAAGCTCAATGGTAGGGCAGCCGCCTTTTGTTCAAAATTCTCATTCATTGATTATGGTAATAATGAATTTAAATATCCAAGAAATGACTGAATTAATGAATTGGATAAAATTTTAGAAGATGTTGGGTTGAAGCATGACTTCAATGCAACATTAATTCAATGGTACAAAAAATGTGGAAAAATAGATTTTCACAAGGATAATGAAATCTGTTATGGTAACAGTAAAATTTAACTGTAAGCTTATTAGGACAAGCAATTTTCAAATTTAAATTTTCTGACAAAACAATGAAAGAATTTCTAATGCTGGAAGGAACTTTCTTCGTCATGCTTGATGGATTTCAAAAAGGTCATAGGCATGCTATAGAATCCTTAACCAGAAGAATCAGCATCACTTTCAGAAAACTTGTGAAGATGATGAATGGTTCAGTAATAGAAGAGTCTTCGACTCAACAAATGGCCCTTAAGGCCTAAATCAATGAGTAGTCTTCTACTCTAAACTAAGTTCAACCAACAATACTTGAGTCTATCAGATCCAATCACCAATCAACCATAGTCAACCAATTTGACCCATTCTCAATATCTTTTGATGCTTAATCACTTTCAAAATATAAGAAATCATCATTTGATTTTCAAAAAATGGCCAGCAAAAATCTCTTTCATATTGAGCATCCATTCACTTATTTGAAAATCCTGCTCAAATTGAAAAGCCCATTTCATCCCCAAATTCCCTTTTATTCCTGGACATAATAACAAAAATCTCAGTTTCTACAGAGACGTTCTCTTAGAAACAGAATCCATAAAAATTAGCCCAATCAGATGTTCTGAAGAAAGAATAATTTATCATTCTTTCTCTATCCTAAGGATCATAACTATGAAGAAATGGAAAATCCATACTTAAAGTTTCAAAGCACTTTTGAATAAAAAAATAATACAATTATTTTGACTATATTGATGCAACGCACAAGATTAAAAATAGTGATTTTTCTCACTTTTGGTTTTTAAATTTTGATAACAGAGTCTACAATTGATTTTCCAAATTGGTTCTGAAAGTGGTGGTCCATTCATGGTCTTACGTTGGAACTTTTTCCAATTGATTTACCACAATCTTTCAATTTTTTTTAAAGGTTTACAAGTCCTCACCAATTGAGGTTTCTTGTCCTCAAATACTTTTTTTCCAATAAAATACAAAATACCTTGGATTTTGAAATGGCAATACACGGTTGAAAATGGAATCCTCACCAGAGAGTATTATGTTAAATGACGGGATAAGTTGAATACCCAAAAAATAATTACGTCCATCAATTATGAATTTGCAAATGTCCATCCCATTATGAGACTAGCAAATCCTTTTTTAAAAATTAATGAGCCCATTCACCCAAATCCACAAATCAAACCATCCCGTCTAAATCCATCCAAATCTAGATCCATAACCAAATCATTAACCCTCTTCAAAGGGTAAATTAAAGGCCACGAAACCAATTTGGGTCCAAAATTAGAAAATAATTAATTCAAAAAATGCCTCTCCTCTTGGAAGATAATGACAAATTTGACTCTAAATCATCCAAAGAGTCAAGATTATTAATCATCCAGAAATGTTACGTTTTAGAATTGAAGGATCCATTTAACAATATCAATACCAATAATGATGAATAAATTCAGATAAGTCAATTAATGAATAGGAGAATTCACCCTTCGTAAAATGCCAACGTTTGAACAAAATCATAATCAAAGAATCAAGGTAAATTTGAAGATATATTATGGTGACACCTCAGCACAATGCAACAGTCATAATGATCTTCAAGGCAAACAGTAATAATTGTACTAGTTGTCAAATAATTAGGCAACTATTCATGCTTTTACTATTCTTAGTCAAAAGTAGAACTGTAAAATGTTTTTACTTTTATAGAATAGAATAGTTCAAGTAAGTGATGGGTTCCCCGTGAACTTCACTTTTCTTGGCTATAAATAGGTATCCCTCTCTCATTTTTTCCACAATACTCATTTTCAACTCTTAAACTATTTGAGAGAAAAACTTATTTTGTGAAACAAAGCTTTCTTCTTCTCCCCTTCTATAAATCTTGCTTCTTCTCCCTCTTCTATAAATCTTTCTTCTTCTTTTTCCTTTAACATTAATTAGTGAGCAGGAGTACGAATTAATCGTTGCCAATAATTACTGTTTGTGTAAGTTTTAATCATATACTTTAATACCGATTTACTATTTTCTTGAATTATTCTTGCATCTGAATATGCCCTCTCTAATTTCTTAAATTATACCCTCTCTAATTGCTTAAATTATACTTAATTCTACATCTTTTGGTATCAGATCCAACCTTGTGGGGATTATTTCTCTGTAATATTTATTTATTTAATCTGTGAATCTATTGTGTCAGAAGCTGACGTATCAGCTCATATTTGATTAGTTTCAGGTACCTTAGTAAGACCTCTTAGAGACATAAATCCCGAAGGTAGGGTGGTTGTAGGGGTAGGTTGGAGAAGAGTGCCCCTAATAGGAGGTTGTAGAAGTCACCACAACAAATTAGTAATCAAAATACAGTATGAAATTTTCAATCATAAGAATAATTTAGTTTTTTTTAGCAATGAGTAGATTATCTAGAAGTAGTTCTTCTAGTAGCATTGGGTCTACAATGTCTTCAATATCTGAGATAATGGATGAAGAACATTTTGAATTAGCAGATGGTCAAGTAGATCATAAATATTTTGAATACCTTCCAAATGATCAAGAAGATCATCTTGAATACTTTACAGATGATCAAGTAGATCATGAGGTATGGAATATACTGAAAATCCCTAATAAAAATATAAACTTTAAATCCTCTTCTAGATCATCTATTAATAATGATCAAGATATTAGGATTCGTATAGAGCAAGAATTAAAAATTAAAAAATAAAAAAACTAGAACCTAAAAGAATAAGTCCCCATAGAAGTGAGACAAACCTTAATAATAAACAATCCAATAAAATTAATTACCAATCTTCTAATTCTCAAATTAGGGAGTATGACTAGTCTATTACCCCTAGGAACTCCTTTTCTAAATCATCTATTAATAATCAAGATTTTAAGATTCAAAAATTAGAACAAAAATTAAGAAATTCTAAAAATTTGAATCCAGATACCTTGAACCAAGAATATAAACCAGAATTGGAAAGCATAACCCAACACAACGATGACCCATCCAATCTTGATAGACGTAATAGGTTTAGAGAAAAATATGATATGGACCAAAGAAGAATCATACTTGCTGAATGGAAGGCACTCATGCAAAAATTTAGAGTTGATATGTTTTTTCATGTTTATATCGAGGATATTTATGAGAAAAATATCAAAGTAATTTTAGAATATAAATGAATTATGGAAAACTCTAGTGCGGTGACTGACTGCTAGTCATCCACTACCTGAAAAATCCTAATTAATCATAAAATTCTCAACCTAAAAAAGAGTTTATTGAACCCTTCCAAATTCATTATGAGAAAACTCCTGATGAAAAATACTTAAAAAATTAGAATTTTTGAGAAAAAATATCTCAGGATCAGATAGACATAGGTTAGAATCTACCTATGAGTCATCTACAATTTATGAATCTTCAAAAAATACTGAAGAGTCATCCAAAGATTTAAAAATTAAATCATCTATTAAGGTTATTGACTAAGATAGTACCTCTGAATGAGAAAGCCATAGGATAGAATCAACCTATGAATCTTTCACAATTGATGAATCTTCAATTATTAACGAAATTGAAGAAAAAGTAAAATATTTAGAAATTATTAAATCATTCTCTGTTTAGGACATTAACCATAAAAATTCTGTAATCACTGCTTCTCCTTTCAAGATTACAAAGGAAGAAGAACCTAATAAAAAATTAGTTGAACAACTCAATTACACCAATCAAAGTCTGATTACAATAGGTAAACAATTAGACAAAATTGAGAATAATGTTGATGATCTTCATAAACTTGAATCTAGTGAAACTCTGGAAGAAAAACCTTTAATAAATCTTTCACACAAAACCACTTTAAATATTTTTTCCCTTAATAAACATATTGATGAAATGCTTCCAGAATTAAAAGTAATCAATCTTAACGTTAGTTCAGATTCGGAAAGCCATAAGTCAGAGTTCACCTATGAGTTGTCCACAGTAAGTGATTCTTCAAACATTGATAATATTGAATAATCATTTAAAAATTTAGAGTCATCTAAAATTAAATCTGAAAATATTATTGATAATATACCTAAAGAATTGAAGGTAATTTAATAATTTAGATTCAGAAAATCATTGGTCAGAATCCACCTATGAATCATTCACGATAAGTAAATCTTCAAACATTAATAATATTGAAGAATCACTTGGAAATTTATAATTTAATAAAATTAGAAAGTAAATGGCCTAAAAAGCTTATTCCTCCTAATATTCAAATTTTTGAAAATTCTTTAGTTAATCAATTTTCTTCGTCCGTAGAGAAATTATACGAATGGATTATTGATGGACTTTCTGAGTAGGAAGTTCTCAACAATTTACAGTACATGGCAATGGGAGCTAACAGGCTACATTATCACACATAGTTTACCTCACAATGAGGTAATCAATCTTTTAGTCATAGGATTTACAGAAATACTTCATTCCTGGTGGGAAAAATATCTCACAAAATAATCCAAAAATATCATTTTTTCAGCAGTGAAGATTGATGTTGAAGGAACCCCAATTATTGGAAAAGATCAGAAAACAATGCTAATACTATTAATACACTTCTCTACATAATAATTGAACACTTCATTGGAACACCAAGTAATATTACTTCGCGTATCCACGATCAATTCACTAATCTTAGGTGTCCAACCCTAAGTGATTTCCACTGGTATAAAAATATTTTTTTATCCAGAGTAATGACAAGTGATGATAGTAGTCAACCCCTTTGGAAAGAAAAATTCATTAATAAATTACCTAATTTGTTCACACACAAAATTAGAATACTCCTTAGTAATAACCTAAGTAATATAGACTATAATAGTCTCACCTGCGGTACAATAATACATAAGGAAGGTCTAGAAATGTGTATTGACATAAAAATCAATAAACAAATTAAAAAAGAAACTGCAAAATATGAGTTAAACAATTTCTGTAAGCAATATGGTTTACCCATTATTGCTCATTCTTATAAAAATAGGAAAAATTCCTATTTATGACCTAGAAGGTCTCGCAAGCCTAATATGAGAAAATACCACAAAAATAAGCATAAAAAAGTTAACAATACTTTTCAAAGACTACAAATTTTGACAAACGTTTCTCTAAAAATAAAAATTATCCGAGAAGAAAATTTAATTAAAAAATTTATAGATAAAATTAAGTGTCTTAAATGTAACAAGAGTAGTCATTTTTCTAACACGTGTCACATCAAAAATAAAATTAATCAATTAAAAATCTCTAATGAAGATAAACAAGAATTGTTTAGAATCATAAAGTCAATAGAATACTATGAGAGTGTTATTGAAGATATAAGAAAATTTGTATACCCTGAATCCTCATAGTCTAACTCTTCCAGTACTGATAATAATTCCCCTAACATCTTAATGGGGTGTAGGGACAGTTGTTGTCAAAAAATTATTGTCTTAAACAAATCAGGAACATGAAAACCTCTTTTTAGACTTAATTAGCGAAATTGGGAATCCAAAATTAGAATAGGAATTTCTGAAAAGAGTTAAGAAAGTAATCCAGAAGAAGGAAAATTCTAAGTCGAATAATAATAATAATACTGCAAACCTTTCACAAACCTTTGAAAAATTCATTAAGATTAAAGGAAAAGAAAAAGAAGTTACCTTACAGGAACTTCAAAAATAAATCAAAAATATTAAAATTGAAATAAAAGAATTAAAAGATTGTAACAAAGAAATACAAGAAGAATTAAACCTTTTAAAAATAGAAAGCTTAATTAAATCTAATGAACTAGGAGAACTTAGTAACTTCCTAATTACTGATAATGAAATTAAAGAACATATTATCAACAATCAAGATGATGATAACTTCATCCATTCTTGTTTTTCATTTTTATTTAAGATATTTATTTTCTGGCAACAATTATCCCTACACTCCATAGTGATGTTAGGAGAATCACTGTCAGAATTTGAAGAGTTATATTCAGAGGATTTAGGTGATTCAAATTCTTCTAAATCTTCACTATCACTCTCATAATAATCTATTGTTTCTAAGATTCTAAACATTTCTTGTTTATCTTCTTCAGAGATTTTTAATTGGTTAATTTTATTTTTGACTTGACAGGTATTTGAAAAATGACCACAATGGCCATATTTAAAACATTTAAGTTTACTTTTAGCAGTAAATTTTTTATTAAATTTTCTGCTGGAATTATTTTCTTTAGAGAAGCGGTTGTTAATATTTTTATTTTTTGAGAAGTATTGATCAAAAGTTTTTATTTATGTTTTAGTGGTAATTTCCCTATAGGGCTTGTCAGACCTTCTAGGACTTAAGTGAGATTTTTTCATATATTTCTGGGAAGCGGCAATAGAGGGTAAACCATATTGGCACAAAAATTGCCTAATTCATTTTTGCAGTTTTACTTTCTTTTTTAATTTTTTGATTTTCATATCACCACACATTTTTAAACTTTCTTTTTGTATTATAGTAATTATTGTCACATAGATTAGACTATCATAGTCTATATTACCTAGGTTATTATAAAGGATTGTTCTTATCTTGTGTGCGAACAAATTGGGTAATCGAATAATAAATTTTTCTTTTCAAAAGGGTCGATTACTATCATCCCTTGACATAACTCAAGATAAAAATATATTTTTATACCAATTGAAAATCACTTAGGGTTGGACACCTAAGATTATATAATTGATCATGAATACGCGAAGTAATATTACTTGTCGTTCCAATGAAATGTGAAATTATTGTGTAAAGAAGTGTATTGATGGCATCATACATTATTTCCTGATCTTTACCAGTAATTGGGGTTCCTTTAGCATCAATTTTAACTACTGAAAGGATGAAATTTTTGGATTCTTCTATGAGATATTTTTCCCATAAAAAATGAAGCATTCATGTGAATCTTGTGACTAAGAGTTTGATTAACTCAGTATGAGGCAGATTGGGAGTGGTGATGTAGCTGTTAGCTACCATTGCCATGTGTTTTAATTTATTGAGAACTCCTTGCTCATAAAGTCCATCAATATTCCATTTGTATAATTGCTCTATAGATACTGAAAATTGGTTAACGAAGGAAGATTTAGTAATTTGTATATCTAGTGGCATAGGCTTCTTATGCCATTTTCTGCCTAATTTATTAATTTACTAAATTTTTAAATGTATCTTCAATACTGTTAATTTTTGAAGATTCATGGACTGTGGATGACTCATAGGAAGATGATTCTACCGATTTATTTTTCAATTCTTAATGCATTTTATCAATCTGTTTATTAATGAGAACAACATTCAAAGTGGTTTTATCTGAAAGATTTATGAAAGATTTTTCTTTCAGAGCTTCATTAGTTTTGGGTTCATGAAGATCATCAACCTTATTCTCAATTTTTTTTAATTGTTTACCTATTGTAATTAGACTCTATTTGGTGTAATTGTGTTGTTCAACTACCTTTTTATTTGGTTTTTTTTCCTTTGCAATCTTGAAAGGAGAAGCAGTGATTAAAGAATTTTTATGATTAATCATAATTTTCTCAGGAGGAGGATGACTGAAAGACACTACACTGGAGTCTTCCTTGACCCATTTATATTTTGAAATTACTTTGATATTTTTCTCATAAATATCATCAATATAATCAAGGAAAAACATATCAACTCTAAATTCTTGCATGAATGCTTTCCATTCAGCAAGTATGATTCTTGTTTGGTCCATAGTGTATTTTTCTCTGAACCTATTGCGTTTATCAGAATTAATTAGGTCATCATTTTGTTGGGTTATCATTTCCCAATCTGGTTTACATTCTTGACTAAGGGTTCCTATGTTCAGGACTAAGAGTTGAGGATTAACAGGATGAAGGTTTCCTTGAAAATTCGACTCAATAGGTGCTTCAACTTCATTAGATTATTCAGACTTAATATCAATAGATGTAGAATTAAGTATAATTTAAGCAATTAGAGAGGGTATAATTTAAGAAATTAGAGAGGGGGGTATTGAGATGCAAGAATAATTCAAGAAAATAGTAAATCTGTATTAAAGTGTAAGATTAAAAATTTACACAAACAATAATTATTTGCAAAGATTAATTAGTGCTCCCGCTCACTAATTAATGTTGAAGGAAATTGAAGAAAAAAGATTTACAGAAGAGGGAGAAAAAGAAACCTTTGTTTCACAAAACAAGTTTTTCCCCCAAATAGTTTAATAGTTGAAAACGAGTACTCTAGAACAAATGGGAGAGGGCTACCTATTTATAGCCAAGGAAAGTGGAGTTCACCGGGAACTCATCACTTAACTATTCTATTCTACAAAAGTAAAAGCATTTTACATTTATACTTTTGTCTACTTTTGACTAAGAATAGTAAAAGCATGAATAGTTGCCTAATTATTTGACAACTAGTACAATTTTTATAGAAGAAGACAAAATGTAAAGATTCCATGATAATCATTATCTCGGTCTTTGTCTCATCATAATTGCTTTGCCATGATTTCTGTTGTTGAAATGTTATTGAGACTGTTGTACATTGGATTCCTTAATATTTGCCATATTGGATTTGTGCTTTGGTTGTTGATTTTGGAAAAATCATAATTATTGTCTGCAAAAGTCATTATGACTAATGCTATTGATATTTACTTGCCTTGAAAATCATTATGACTGTTGCATTGTGCTAAGTTGTCACCATAATATATCTTCAAATTGACCTTGATTCTTTGATTATGATTTTGTTCAAACATTGGCATTTTGCCAAGGGTGAATTCTTCGATTCATTCATTGACTGATCTGAATTTATTCATCATTATTGGTATTGATATTGTTAAATGGATCCTTCAATTGTTGAAGAGTAATCTTTCTGGATGATTACAAATCTTGACTCTTTGGATGATTTAGAGTCAGATTTGTCATTATCTTGCAAGCGGAGAAGAATTTTTCGAGTTATTATTTTCTCCAATTTGGATTTTGGCTTTGTGGCTTTTGATTTACCCTTTGAAGAGGGTTCTGATTTGGTTATGGATCTAGATTTTGATGGATTTAGTGGTTTGATTTGTGGATTTGGGTGAATGGGCTCATTAATTTTTAATGGAGCTTGGATAAAAGGTTTTGCTAGTCTCATAATGGGATGGACATTCGCAAATTCATAATTGATGGACGTACTTATTTTTTGGGTATTCAACTTATCCCACCTTTTGACGTAATACTCTCCGGTGAGGATTCCATTTTCAACCGAGTATTGTCATTTCAAAATCCAAGGTATTTTATATTTTATTGGAAAACAAAGTATTTGGCGAGGGCTTGTAAACCTTTAAAAATAAATTGAAATATTGTTGTAAATCAATTGGAAAAAGTTCTAAGGTAAGACCATAAATGGACCACCACTTTAAGAATCAATTTGGAAAATCAATTTTAGAGTTGTTATCAAAATTTAAAAACCAAAAGTGAGAAAAATCACTATTTTGATGCAAGAAAATCTTGGGCCATGCATCAATATAGTCAAAATAATCATATTATTTTTTTATTCAAAAGTACTTTGAAACTTGAAGGATGGATTTTCCATTCCTCCATAGTTATGATCATGAGGATAGAGAAAGAATGGTAAATGATCTTTCTTCAGAATTTCTGATCGGACTAATTTTTATGGATTCTGTTTCTGAGAGAATGTCTATGTAGAAACTGAAATTTTTGTTATTATGTCTAGGAACATAATGGAATTTAGAGATGAAATGAGCTTTGGCAATTTGAGCAGGATCCTTCAAATGATCAAGTGGAGGCTCAATATGAAAGAGATTTTTGCTGGCCATTTTTTGAAAATAAATGATGATTTCTTGTATTTTGAAAGTGATTGGGCATCAAAGGATATTAAGAATGGGTCAAATTGGTTAACTATGATTGATCGATGATTGGATTTGATGGACCCAAGTATTTTCGATTGAGTTTGGTTTGGAGTAGAAGACTCCTCATTGATTTGGGTCTTAAGGCTAATTGTTGAGTCGAAAACTCTTCTATTATTGAACCATTCATCATTTTTACATGTTTTCTGAAAGTGATGTTGATTCTTCTGGTTAGGAATTCTATAGCATGTCTATGACCTTTCTGAAATCCACCGGGCATGATGAAGAAAGTTCCTTCCAGCATCAGAAATTCTTTCGTTGTTTTATCTGAAAAATCAATTTTGAAAATTACTTGTCCTCATAAGTTTACAGTTAAAATTTTTCTGTAATCATAACAGATTTCATTATCCTTGTGAAACCCTCACATTTTTCATACCATTGAATTAATGTTGCATTAAAGTCATGCTTCAACCCAACATCTTCTAAAATTGAATTCAATTCATTAATCCAGTCATTTCTTGGATATTTAAATTCATTATGACCATTAATCAATGAATGGAGATTTTGAACAAAAGGCGGTTGTCCTGCCATTGAGCTTTTTGATTTTGAAAGAATTTTTATTTAGTATTCTAGGCTCTACCTTTCCATATTCTACGAGGTCAAATTTCTCCATTGCAAAATCCTGGAATGATTCCCTACAAAATTTTACAAGTAAGGGAGTTAGACATTTAATCATTAATATATTAGATATTAAAATTAGAATTGCTAAGAATGGGTTATTACTTGGTAAACTTTGTTTAGAATTAATTTCAAAACATGTTTTGTAGATTTATTAATCAAAACAAATTGTATGATTTGATCAATTGTTTTGATAATGAAATAACAAATTTCAAATTCTAGAAATCTGTTCTTAAATTTTGTAGAGATAATTAAATTATTTTGTTTTATTATCTTGGTAAACAATTTAAAGTATTTTCAGTATTGTTTAACATATTGGTTATTGCAAACAATCAAGAAATGCAACCAGTAGTATAGTTTAAAGAGTTTAATCATTATATTCTGAAATTTACTTGGAGAAAATCTAAGATTAAATGGTATTATTTTCCATTTATAATGATCAAATATAATCTTATATTTCTCAGCCATATTTATTTGGATTTTCCAACATTTAGATTTTATGCTAAA
Organism: Datisca glomerata; assembly: GCA_003255025.1. Taxonomy (NCBI): domain Eukaryota; kingdom Viridiplantae; phylum Streptophyta; class Magnoliopsida; order Cucurbitales; family Datiscaceae; genus Datisca; species Datisca glomerata. Next base: position 1,281,745 of record QANY01010581.1, read on the forward strand.
CTTAGAGGATACTTCAGCATTTCTAATTCTATTGATTAAATCTCTTCTGTTTGATATTGAATATTTTATCCATTCTAAAACATCTTTAAGGGCCTTACAATTCATTACTAAACAAGGAACTCCTCGTTCAATGATTTTAACTTGATTTTGAAAAGCATGCTCTTCAATTTTGTCTTGTAGAAAATATAATTATTTTTTCTTACAAGAAATTATGTTTATGGACTTAAAAACAGAATTTTGTTTCAAAGTCCTTAATTTCTCATTGTGAGAGAAAGAAAGAAATTTGAATTTTACAGGTTCATCCAAGGGATAAGTAATTATCCCATCATACTCTGTGGTAAAAGGATACGACAGAAAAATGAATGGTAAACCTAAAATAATTTTGTCAGCCATATATTTTACCATGACAACAATGTTTTAAAACATATATCGTCTTGACAAACATGAACTTTGGGTATGTCATAATCAATATACATACGAGTACCATTGGCAAAGGACAAAATTTCTTTTGTCTTCTTGAAGTACTTGGTTGAAACTAGTGCTTCTTGCATACAATTCAAATCTGCTCCTAAATCAACAAGAGTCATTGTCGTGAAATCAAAATCTTGAATAATTACTCTGACCATTAAGTGCCAATTTTTTATTTTGATGTGATTAAGTATTTGGATGAAGTTATCATCATCTCGACTATTAATAATAGATTCTTCAACCTCATTATTAGAAATTAGTAATTTACTATATTTTTGTTTATTAATTAAATTCTCTATTTTTAAAAGGTTTAATTCTTCTTTTATTTCTGTGTTTGAATTTTTAATTCTTTTACTTCAATTTTAATATTTTTAATTTCTTTTTGAATTTCCTGTAAGGTCACTTATGTTTCCTTTTCTTTAACCTTATCAAACTTTTCAAGAGTTTGTCAAAGGCTTGCAGTATTGTTATTATTAGACTTAGTATTTTCTTTCTTTAGAATTCATTTCCTAAGTGTCTCCAGATATTCTTGTTTTAATTCTGGATTCTCAATTTTACCAATTAAGTCTAACAAGAGGTTTTCTTGTTCCTCATTTTTTTGTAAGACATTGATTTTTTGGCAACAACTATCCCTACACCCCAGAGTGATGTTTGGAGAATCATTGTCAGAACATAAAGAGTTATATTCAGAGGATTCAGGTGATTCAAATTCTCCTAAAACTTCATTATCACTCTGATAATAATCTATTATTTTTAAGATTCTAAACAATTCTTGTTTATCTTCTTCAGAGATTTTTAATTGGTTAATTTTATTTTTAACTTAACAGGTATTTGAAAAATCACTTAGGGTTGGACACCTAAGATTAGTTAATTGATCATGAATACACGAAGTAATATTACTTGACATTCCAATGAAATGTTCAATTATTGTGTAAAGAAGTGTATTGATGGCATCAGGCATTGTTTCCTGATCTTCATCTGTAATTTGGGTTCCTTCAGCATCAATTTTAACTGTGGAAATGATGGAGGTTTTGGATTCTTCTGTGATATATTTTTCCCAACAGGAATGAAGCATTCCTGTGAATTTTGTGACTAAGAGTTTGATTACCACAGTATGAGGAAGATTGTGAGTGGTGATGTAGCTGTTAGCTACCATTGTCACATGTTGTAATTTTATGAGAACTTCCTACTCAGAAAGTCCATCAATATTTCATTCGTATAATTTCTCTGCAGATACAGAAAGTTGGTTAATGAAGGAAGATTCAGTAATTTGTATATCTAGTGGCATAGGCTTCTTATGCCATTTTCTTTCTAATTTATTAATTTTTAAATTTTTAAATGTATCTTCAATATTGTTAATTTTTACAGATTCATGGACTGTGGATCACTCATAGGAGGATTCTGTCCTATGGCTGTCTGACTCAAAACTATTGTCTTGGTTAATAACCTTAACAAAAGAAGACGAATCTATAGATTTATTTTTCAATTCTTGAAGCATTTTATCAATCTTTTTATTAATGGGAACAACATTCAAAGTGGTTTTATCTAAATTATTTATTAAAAGTTTTTCCTTCCGAGCTTAATTAGTTTTGGGTTCATGAAGATCATCAACCTTATTTTCAATTTTTCCTAATTGTTTACCTATTGTAATTAGACTCTGGTTGATGTAATCGAGTTGTTCAACTACCTTTTTATTCGGTTCTTCTTCCTTTGCAATCTTGAAAGGAGAAACCGTGATTTAGGAATTTTTATGATTAATCATAACTTTTTTAGGAGGAGGATGACTTGCAGACATTACATTGGAGTCTTCCTTGACACATTTATATTTTGAAATCATTTTGATGTTTTTCTCTAAAATATCCTCAATATAATCAAGGAAAAACATATCAACACTAAAGTCTTGCATGAATGCCTACCATTCAGCAAGTATGATTCTTCTTTTGTCCATACTGTATTTTTCACTGAACCTATTGCGTCTATAAAGATTGGTTGGGTCACCATTTCGTTGGGTTATCCTTTCCTAATCTGGTTTATATTCTTGACTCAGGGTTCCTATATTTAGGACTAAGAGTTGAAGATTTACAGGATGAAGGTTTCCATGAAAATCGGCTGCTTCAACTTCATCAGATTGTTCACATTTATTATCAAAGACTGGCTGACTAACTTGGGAACTTGTGGCTATGCCTTTAAGGCATATATTAGAGTTCCTTAAATAATTAGATGGTCTAATATTACTTTGCCTTCAAATTGGCTTTTAACTAATGAGAGTCAACCTACTCCAAATCAAAGACCAATTGAAGATGTAGATTACATTCAACAGTACATAGATGGTACTGGTAAAATTAACTTTCAATCATCTTCTAGTTCTAGTCCACAATTTGGGAGTATAGCCAGTCTAGTACCACTAGGAATTCTGTTTCTGGATCATCCATTAATACTTTGGCTAAATTGGATCAAGAGAGTTTAATTATTTGGGCTCTTATTGATGGCTTGGAAATTCATATTGGTTTTAGTAAAATTATAATGAATTCTGAAGATTAAAGCTAGAGGTTGGGTGCCTTCTAGAACTTAGTAACCACTAGTTTTAATGTTTAAAGTTCATGATTTTAAAATATGGGGATCTGCTATACTAACAAACAGATCAGATAAACAATAAAAATGGATTGGACCATTATAGAGTGAGGATTCAAGTAATCCTAAAATACTATCATTAAAATTTATAAATCTTGCATCTCGCAAGGTTAATAAGACAGAGGTATTTAGGCCTATTTTTGTGAGTGGCTTAACTCAAATCTAGACTAAACTAAAATGAAGAAAATTATATCTTTCTTGAATGTGATGCTTTATTGCATCGGGGGAAAGTAATTGGAAAGTTTCATGCTCTTTCTCAAGTGCATATATTTTTCAATTATTTTTACATGATGTTGAGGCTTGAACGAAGCAACAGACCATGTTTATTTGTAAATATTTTTATTATGGATTTTGGGTAGATTCCAGACCCTATGATCTACTTGATCATCTGCTAATTCAAAGTGTTCCTCATTTATTATGCCAGGTATTGAAGTTATTGTAGACTTATTACTACTAGAAGAATTACTTCTAAATAATCTACTCATGGCTCAACTAACTAATTATTCTTATGATTGAAAATTTCATACTGTATTTTGATCACTAATCTACTGTGGTGACTTCTAGAACCTCCTATTTGGGTCGCTCTTCTCCAACATGCCTCTACAATCACCCTACCCTCGGTATTTATGTCTTTAAGAGTCTTATTGAGGTACCTGAAGCTAACCAAATAAAAGTTGATATGTCAGCCTCTGATAAAATAGATTTACAGATTAGATAAACAAATAATGCAGAGAAATAATCAATTGTAAGAATAACCAGTCACTTGGACAGAGAGTGAGATTTGATATAAGCAATTATTCATGTAAGCAATGAAGCAACAATAAAAGTAATAACCAGCCATAATAGGCGGTGAACTTTTAATTATGTAAAATTTGAAGTAGAAACAGTAATTATCCCCACTAGTAAATCTGATATTTATTGTTTCTACTTCAAATAGTAAATCTGATACCAATAGTATTGAGATGCAAGAATAATTTAAGAAAATAGTATATCTGTATTAAAGTGTAATATTAAAAACTTACACAAACAGTAATTATTGGCCACGATTAATTAGTGCTCCCGCTCATTAATTAATGTTGAAGAAGAAGAAATATTTACAGAAGAGGGAGAAGAATAAAGCTTTGTTTCACAAAACAAGTTTTTCTCTCAATTAGTTTAAGAGTTGAAAACGAGTTTTGAAGAACAAATGAGAGAAGGTTATCTATTTATAGCCAACGAAAGTGGAGTTCATCGAGAACTCATCACTTACCTGAAACTATTCTAGTCTACAAAAGTAAAAACATTTTACATTTCTACTTTTGTTTAATTTTGACTAAGAATAGTAAAAATCATAAATAGTTTCCTAATAATTTGAAAACTAGTACAATTATTACAGAAAATGGAAAATTATAAAGATTCATAGATAATTGTTATCTTGGTCAGCGTGTCTGTAATGATTGTCGTTGTTCGAAGTCATTGTGACTATTTGTTGTATGTTGAATTTCCTTGATAGTTGCTATCTTGGATTCTTGTGCGTGATTGTTGCTTTACTTAGGTGGAAGTATTGCCGTTGATCCTTGATAATTGTTATCTTGGACTTTTATGGTTTGATTGCTGATCACAAATTGTTTGGAGAAGTAATTATGACTCTTACTTATATTTGAAGACTATTATGACAATTTCTTTGTGCTCTGGTGTCACTATAATATATCTTCAAAACTGTTTGATTTGACATTTTGCCAAAGGTGGATTATTTTCTTCTATTCATCATCACTAAGGTTTATATTATCGAACGGGTCTTGTGAATCCTGAAAGCGATCATAGGCCCACTATGGAAAAACGCGAACGTGTGATTTTCCGTTCAACTGTTGAGAGGGAGCTTTGGACGCATGTTCTTTATTATTTTTTATTGGATGATTTGACTCTACTGATGATCCAGAATCATAATCAGTATTATCATCTAGAAGAATGAGCATTTTTTATATTAATTCCTGCTTTGTTTTAGATTTAGTAGCCTTGGCCTTTTCTTTTAGAGAAGGTTTTGATTTAGGCTTGTATTCTATGGAAGAATTGGATGATTTGGACTAGTTTATTTATGGGATCGGGTTGTCTTACTTCTTAATTTTTAATGGAGCCATTGGAGGTGGTTTGATTGACTTCAATTGTGGGTGGATTTTTGCAAATTCATCATTGATGGCGGCAGAGATTTTCAGAGTACTAAATTCGTCCCACCATTTAACATAGTATTGTCCAGTGAGAATTTCCTCTTCGATTGAATACTGTCACTTAAGGATCCATGGGATTTTATATTTATTTATGAAATAAATTATTGGTGAAAAAAGTCCTCAATTGTTGAGGGTTTGAATAATTTTAAGAACAAATTAAATTTTGTTGAAGTTCAATCGGGAATATTTCCAGGACGGGGCCATGGATAGACCACCACCTTAAAAATCATTTTGTGAAATTGACCTTGAAATTTTTGTCAAAGTTCAAAAACCAAGAATGAGAAAATTCACTATTTTAATGTTAGAAAATTGTTTGCCATGCATCAATACAGTCAAAATAATTGTATTGTTTCTTATTTAAAAGGAGTTTTAACCCTGAATATGGGTTTTCCATTCCTCCAAAGTTATTATTTTGAGGATGTAGAAGGAATGATAGAGGATTTTTCCTTCTGCACTGTTATTGGTTTGGTATTTATTGATTTTGTTTCTAAGAGAATATATTTATAAAAACTGGTAATCAGAAAGGAAATGAGCTTTGCTATTTCAATCGGGATTTTTAAGTGAGCATATGGGGGATCGACATAAAAGAGATTTTTTCGAGGGGTCTTTCTGAAATATAGAGATGACCTCTTGTAATTAGTAATTGGCTAGTTGATGACCAATTGTGGGTCAAAAGGTTTGGAAACTGCAAATGGGTCAGATTGGTTGACCAATGTTGTTTGGTAGTTGGCCTTGATGGACCCGAGTATTGTCATCTAGGTATTTCTTGGAGTAGAAGGCTCCTCTTTCAAATTTTTGCAGATTTACAATCAAAATTATAAAAGGAAGTTTTAATTTAACAAGTCATCCTGAAATTTTTGTATGCACTGAACAGCTGATGATATTCCCTTTTTAAGTGTACTATAATTGACTTGGGATTGGGTCCAAGTTTTAGATGTGAATCTAACAATTTGTTCATATGATTCTGGAGAGACTTTTTGTAATAGGATACCTCCATATCCAAGTTCAGAGACATCAGTTTGGATAATTTTGAAAGAATTATTAGTAGGGATGCCAAGATAAGGAAGTGTCTTAACATGTGCCTTAATTCTTTTGATTAAATTAGTATGGACAGTTGTCCATGGAGGGGGATTCTTTTTAAGCTTGACAAAGAGAGGCTTAGAATGGTGTATTTCAAATCCTAGGAATTTAACCTTAAATTGAAATAACCTAATTTTACTTGCAGAGATAATTAAACCATTTTGTTTTATTATCCTAGCGAATGATTCAAGATGTCTCCAATGTTGTTTTATTGATTTAGAGAAAATGAGCACATGATCAATGTAAACAAATGAGAAATCAATAAATTGATCAAAGATTTCATTCATTATATTTTGAAATTCACTAATAGCATTTTTAAGACCAAAGAAAATTACATTCCATTTGTAATGGCCAAATGGAGTTATAAATGCAGTTTTATACTTTTCATTTTCCTTTATCCGATTTACCAAAATCTAGATTTCATGTCAAATTTAGAGAATATCACTGCATCTCCAAGTCTATTTATCAAAACCCTTTTGTTTGGTATTGGATATCTTATCCATTTTAAAACATTATTATGGGGCTTATAATCGATTACTAAACGAGAAACTCCTCTTTCAATTTCACTGGCCTTCTGGACATAAAAGACCGAGCAGGACCAAGGAGACTTACTTCTTCTAATTATATTTTTATTGAGAAGTTCTGCAAATTTCTTTTTATAGAACTCAAGCAGTTCAGAGTTCATCTGAATTGGTCTTGCCTTTGTTGGAATATTCTTCTCATCAAATCCCTTAATGTAAGGCAAACTGACAATATGTTGCTTCATATGCAAGAAAGCATTACGAATATCAAAACATAATCCTTTACGGATTTTTTGTTCAAATATTTTAATTTTGTTTTGAAGAGCAGGACTTTGAAGTTGTTACGATTCTCTTGATTTTTAATTCATCCTGTAAAAACGACAATTGTTTTTCTTTACAAGAAATTAATTTTATGGATTTTGAAATTGATTTTTATTTTAAAGTTTCTAACTTTTCATTGTGAGGAAAAGAAAGAAATTTGAATTTTACAGATTTATTCATGACATATGTATTTATTCCATCATACTCCATTGAAAACTTATATAGCAGAGCAATAAATGGTAAACCTAAAATAATTTTGTCAGTCATATTTTTTACTAAGACAAATGATGTTTTGAAACATATATTGTCTTGGCAAATATGGACTTTGGGTATTTCATAATTGATATGCATACGAGTATCATTGAGAGAGGACTAAGATTATTTTTTTTCTTGATGTACTTGGTTGGAATCAGTCTTTTCTGCATACAATTCAAATCTGCTCCTGAATCAACAAGAGTCATTGTCCTAAAATCAAAATCTTGAATAATTATTCTGACCATTTTGCACCATTTTTTTTATTTTGATGTGATTAAGTTTATTTGGATGAGTTATCATCATCTTGAGTGTTAATAATAAGTTTTTCAACCTCATTGTCAGAAATTAGTAATTTGCTAGGTTCACTTGATTCTTGTTTATTAATTAGATTCTCTATTTTTGAAAGGTATAATTTTTCTTTTTTTTTCGTGTTTGATTTTATTAATTCTTTTATTTCAGTTTTAATATTTTTAATTTCTTTTTGAAGTTCATGTAAGGTCACTTTTGTTTCCTTTTCTTTAACCTTATTGATTTTTCAAGGGTTTGCGAAAGACTTGCAGTATTGTTATTATTAGACTTAGTATTTTCTTTCTTTAGAATTACTTTCCTAAGTCTCTCCAAGTATTCTTGTGTTAATTTTGGATTCTCAATTTTACTAATTAAGTCTAACAAGAGGTTTTCTTGGTCCTCATTTTTGTTCAAGACATTAATTTTTTGGCAACAACTATCCCTACACCCCATAGTGATGTTAGGAGAATACTGTCAGGACTTGAAGAGTTATATTCAAAGGATTCAAATGATTCTAATTCTCCTAAATCTTCACTATGACTCTTATAATAATCTATTGTTTCTAAGATTCTAAATAATTCTTGTTTATCTTCTTCAGAGATTTTTAATTGGTTAATTTTATTTTTAACTTGGCAAGTATTTGAAAAATGACCACACTGGCCACATTTAAAACATTTAAGTTTACTTTTATCAGTAGATTTTTTATTAAATTTTTTGTTTGGATTATTATTTTTATACAAGAGGTTTTTAATATTTAAGTGGGATTTTTCCTATTTTTCTAGGAAGAGGCAATAGAGGGTAAATCATATTGTTCACAGAAACTGTCAAATTCATATTTGACAGTTTTACTTTCTTTTTAAATTTATTTATTGATTTTCATATCAACGCACATTTTTAAACCTTCTTTTTGTATTATAGTAATCATAGTCTAACATATACCTAGGTTATTACTAAGAACTGTTCTTATCTTGTGTGCAAATAAATTGGGTAAGCCATTAATAAATTTTTATTTCCAAAAAGGTTGATAACTATCATCCCTCAACATAACTCTGGATAAAAATATATTTATATACCAATTGAAATCATTTAGGGTTGGACACCTAAGATTAGTTAATTGATCATGAATACATCAAGTAATATTACTTGGTGTTCCAATGAAATGTTCAATTATTTTGTAAAGAAGTGTATTGATGGCATCAGGCATTGTTTCCTGATCTTCACCAGTAATTGGGGTTCCTTCAACATCAATTTTAACTGCTTAAAGGATGAAATTTTTGGACTCTTCTGTGAGATGTTTTTCCCTCTAAGATTGAAGCATTCCTGTGAATCCTATGACTAAGAGTTTGATTACCTCAGTATGAGGCAGATTATGGATTATGTCCTATGGCTATCTGACTCAGAACTACTGTCTTGATTAATAACCTTAACAGAAGAAGACGATTCTACAGATTTATTTTTAAATTCTTGATGCATTTTATCAATGTATATATTAATGGAACGGCATTCAAAGTGGTTTTATCTAAAAGATTTATTAAAGATTTTTCTTTCAGAGCTTCATTAGTTTTGGGTTCATGAAGATCATCAACCTTATTCTCAATTTTTTCTAATTGTTTATCTATTGTAATTAGACTCTGGTTGGTGTAATTTAGTTGTTCAACTACCTTATTATTTGGTTGTTCTTCTTTTGCAATCTTGAAAGGAGAAGCAGTGAGTAAAGAATTTTTATGATTAATCATAATTTTCTCAGGAGGAGGATAACTGACTGACACTACACTAGAGTCTTCCTTGCCATCTATATTTTGAAATTAATTTAATTTTTTCCTCATAAATATCCTCAATATAACAAGGAAAAACATATTAACTCTAAATTCTTACATGAATACTTTTCATTCAGCAAGTATGATTTTTCTTTGGTCCATATTGTATTTTTCTCTGAACCTATTACGTCTATCAAGATTGGATGAGTCATCATTGTGTTGGGTTATCCTTTCTCAATCTTGTTCATATTCTTGACTCAAGATTCCTATGTTCAAGACTAAGAGTTGAGGATTAACAGGATGAAGGTTTCCAGGGAAATCTGATTCAGTGGGTGCTTCAACTTCGTCAAATTGTTCAGACTTATTATGAAAGATTGGCTAACTACCTTAGAAACTTGTGGCAATGCCTTTAAGTCTTAAATTTTTAAATTTTTAAATTTTTAATTCTTGTTCTAATTGTTGAATCCTAATATCTAATTAATGGATGATCCAGAATGCGAAATTCCTAGGGGTACTAGACTGGTTATACTCCCTAATTTGTGAACTAGAACTAAAAGATGATTGAAAGTTAATTTTAACAGTATCATCCATGTACTGTTGGATGTAATCTACATCTTTAATTGGCCTTTGAATTGGAGTAGGTTGACTCTCATTAGTTAAAAGCCAATTTGAAGACAAAGTAATATCAAACCACCTAATTGTTGTAGGAACTCTAATGTTGGCATTACTTTGGCTAGATTGGATCAATAGGGTTTGATTCTTTGGACTCCTATTGATGGCTTGGAAATTTATGTTTATTTTGGTAACTTTGTAATGAATTCTGAAGATTAAAGCTAGAGATTGGGTTCCTTATAGGACTTGGTAACCACAAGTTTTAATATTTAAAGTTGATGATTTTAAAATATGGGGATCTGCTATACTAACAGACAAATCAGGGAGACAATCAAAATGGATTGGACCCTTAGAGAGTGAGGATTCAGTTAATCCTAAAGTACTGTCATTAAAATTTATAAATCTTGCATTCTGCAAGGCTAATACGATAGAGGTATTTAGACATCTTCTTATGAGTGGCTTAACTCCAATCTGGACTAAACGAAAATGAAGAAAATTATATCATTCTTGAATATGATGCTTTATTACATCAGGAGAAAGTAATTGGCAAGTTTTATGCTCTTTCCCAAGAGCATATATTTTTTTCAATTATTTTACATGATGCTGAGGCTTGAAGGAAGCAACAGATCATGTTGATTTGTAAATATTTTTATTAGGGATTTTGGGTATATTACATACCTTATGATCTACTTGATCATCTGCTAATTCAAAGTGTTCCTCATTTATTATGTCAGGTACTGAAGTTATTGTAGACCTATTACTACTAGAAGAATTACTTTTAAATAATCTACTCATGGCTCAGCTAACTAAATTATTTTTATGATGGATAATTTCATATTGTGTTTTGATCACTAATCTGTTATGGTGACTTCTACAACCTCCTTTTAGAGTCGCTCTTCTCCAACTTGCCTCTACAACCACCCTACCCTCGGGATTTGTGTCTCTAAGAGGTCTTACGAGGTACCTGAAACTAACCAAATAGAAGCTGATACGTCAGCCTCTTATAAAATAGATGTACATATTAGATAAACAAATAATATAGAGAAATAATCAATTGTAAGAATAACCAGCCACTTGGGCGGAGAGTGAGATTATATATAAGTAATTATCCATGTAAACAATGAAGCAACAATAAAAGCAATAACCAGCCATAATAGGTGGTGAACAATTTAATTATGTAGAAATTGAAGTAGAAACGGTAATTATCCACACCAATAGATGCAGAATTAAGTATATTTTAAGCAATTAGAGAACTCTAAATAATATATATATATATATATATATATATATTAGAATGAAAATGTTATTTCTTACAGGTATATTGAAATCTACATGAGTGGAATATAATAACGGTCTATCACTGCTATAAAAAAGAGTCTTTTATAGTGACAAAAGCTTTATAAAAGTCTTGGTTTTATAAGGGGTAGATAACCCTATAAAATACCAGGTTTTTTATAGGGGCAAAATACTCTAAAAAATACTAGGTTTTTTATAGGGGCAAAGATCGCTATAAAAAATCAGGTCTTTTTACAGAGATTTTGGAACCCTATAAAAAATCTCAGACCTATTATAACACCTAGAGAAATAGGATTTTTATTGTAGTGTTTCTATAAAAGGTCTTTTATAGAGATTTTACCCTCTATAAAAGATATTTTTATTGTAGTGTTACTATGTCATCTTCCTCTTCTTCTTGTTGATGTATTGATGAATCTACACTTTATGAGTAGAATTAATTTTGAACCTTTAATTTTGTAATGCTGTAATGTTATGGGTTCAAATGTTCAATGTTTATGTGGTTGATGGAATGTTAGTTTCAATTAATTTTTTATTGTTCTTTTTATGAATTAAAATTAGAGTAATTTTGACAAAAGTCTTTCATCATATATTTTCTATAATAACAATTGACGTAGGTTTCTAATTTGAGCTGATAAACTGAATTAAAAATAATTTTCTAAGACAGTTTAAAGGATGACAGTCAAAATCACTATTATTAAATGTAATCTATGATGACAATGCTATTTGACAGTGGAGAAACTGGCATATTTTACCTTTAATGACAGTCATTATTCGTCATTGAAATCCTTTTTTTAGTAGTATGAAGCAACCCTCGCGACGATGAAGCAATCTCTACTACGGCGACTAAATACTTACTATGACAAAGCAACCACACGAGTGCAAGGGAAATCTCGCAACAACAACTACAGAAAGCCAAGGTCGAATCCACTTAGGAAGCAATTGGACCAGCGAGGGACAAAAATTGCCAGAGGGTAGGCAAACCCCATTAAGATTATGAAGAAGCATTATTAGGATTAGCGTAATCTTAATTATCCATCAAGAATGATAAAAGCATGACTAGGATTAGTCATCATAATCGAAGCATGGTTAGAAATTATCACCGTCTAAAAACATAACGAGGGCGTTAGTCATCATCAGTAATTAACATCGTTTATAAGCATGACTAGGATTATTCGCTTGGCATGTTGAAAGTTAGTGAAGCAATAAAGTCATTAATTCTATGGTTAGAATTAGACATCTTTTTAAGATAAAGTTAATTGGTTGGTTCGTAATCTCAAGGAGAGACGCATTGAAATCAAGTACTGTTAAGTTAATTAACTAGTATCAGATAAGATTAAATTAATAATTAATCACTCATGATTAATCATAAAATTAGAGTTAACTAACGTAGTAATATATTACTTAACCTAAAGTAAGGTAACATACTTAGTTCAATTAAACAACTTATAGTTAGGTTCTAAACAAAGAATAATCAAATTCTGAGATAATGGATAAATTAACCTACTATCCAACCAAAAAGTAATCGTTAAAGCTGACAAACCTAGCAATAAGTGGTATTTGGGGGTGTCAAACACCTTTACAAAGTACAACTAACCCGCTTACCAATTTTTGTCAACATAGTGTCAAACGCCAGCAATTTGGGTAACAAATCTCATCTAACACTACAACAGAAACTCCCTATAAAAAAAATTTATAGTGTTCCAAAAATTTGTCTCGACAATTTTTAAAACGATCTTTGCTTCTTATAAAAAACCTGATAATTTATAAGATTTTATGTCCCTATAAAAAACCAAGTCTTTTATAGGATTTTCTTCCCTATAAAAGACTCATTTTATAGTAATGGTAGACCGCTATTAAATTTCACTCATGTCAATTTTAACACACTCGTAAGAAATAACATTTTTATTCTAAAATTACATGTATCCATGAACAAAAAGAGAACTTTAAATAACAATATATACAATAATACGAATTTTTACAAATCGTTTCATACAAAACACAGATATCAATAACTCTTGATCCACTCTACTCAAAGTCATCTAAAATCCAATTTATAAGTACAAAAAAACTACTAATTCTAAGAACGACACATCTCCTCGAAAATGTTCCAACTAAAAGAAGTCATGTATCACAAAACGAGCTTTTCTTCCATCCTTTTATGGTGTGAGCTTGCAAAAGATATTGAAACGAGCTCCCCATCAAATTATTAGCTATAATCTCATCTGACATCAAGTGAACATTCCACTTACGTTCTTACTTTAAGAAATCATTACTACTTAAATCAATTGAGTAAATTTTCATTTGATAGTCATGTGTCTACTGTTTTAACCCAAAGTTTCAGCTCCAAATACAAAGTGAAAATAATAGCATACCATATTCAGGATTAAAAAGTTTTAAAAGTTGTTATCAAGCTCTGTACATCAAAAAAGTCATTTCAATACAATACAATATTGAAAACAAGCTAATGACAGATTTATTTATGAAAAAGTTGATGAAATCTAAAATTACGACAGAATCATACAAATTAGTTCCTAACTAGCACTGGACAGAATCATACATCTCGACTTTTCAGCTTTAAAAATATATAAGCAAAGTGTTGCGGCTGAACACAATTGGTAGATATAGCATAACAAAATATAATGCCTGCATGTGCAGGAGTCCATTTACAACAATTTGACAATTACAAGGCATGCACCTTTGATCGATATGCAACATCACGAGAAAGTCCACCATTGAGATAGGATCAGATGTGATGTTGGCATTTAATGCTTATGGCTATGCAACAAACTAAAATGACAGTATTTTTTTCACCAGGCAAACATCAATCCCTCACCAATGAGAAATGATGTTGACTTTTAATGCTTATGGCTATGCAACAAACAAAAATGACAGTATTTTTTTCACCAGGCAAACATCAATCCCTCACTAATGAGAAATGATGTCCTTGGATCAATCCCTCAGAGGCATGGCGTGGTCCAAGGTGTATCTTCTCTCAAACTTTCAACATTCCTCCCGAATAACACATGGACAAAAAAATTCGGTCAAGACTGAAGAGAAAATTATGAGATGGATATCCACGACGATGTTTAGTTTTAAAAATCTGTACATTCTTTATCATGCTATGTACATTTGACACCAAATTGAGATCCATCATTGTATCCTACACCATTGATAATTAGGGTTAATTTAAAAATTAACTTACAATTTTTCCTATCTTCAGCACAACAAAAAAAACCAGTTGTCCAAGGTTCATCTGCTGGAGGCTCAAAGCTTTCAGGCAGAGGCTGCCCACATTCATTTCACCTGTGAACAGCCAACTGCAAAATATGCAAAAGAAAAGCAATTACATGTAATATGATATTAATGTCCGTTTGCTAACAACTCGTACAAATTCTTAGAGACGTAACAACATTCCATTTATCTAAGATGGTATAGAAATTTTCTTCTTCTGGGAGGCAAGAAGTGAATACTAATGATGGAGAAAAATCTCCCAAAAAAAGGATTTCAGATGATAAGCTACAGAATCCATTTTCAGGCATATAAAGTACATAACTTATGGTTACGTGATAATTTCATGAAAAACTGCTATCTAAAATGAGAACTATCTAGCCATCTAGTCAAGTGAGCAACTGAGCATTTAAGAAAATGCTGAAAACTTTCACCTTATGCATTTCTAAGCAGGCAGAGAATATGATTACAATTTTTCCCCGAGAAAGTGTGAGATGAAACGATTCACAACCTTAATGTCAGCTGCTTACAATGTTGCTCCATGATGAACACAAAATGGTGCCAGAAAAAAGCTGATAAATCTTAAGGTAGTACACAATTTTCCTTTTCATTTCATGAGGGATGCCTTAGGAAGATATGGAAGACAAGTTTTCAACTTGAACTACTACAAACTTTTTAACCTTTCACAACATATCATAAACAAATGACTTTGACATCAATTTACACGGAATTTCTACATCTTCCTTTGAGAAAACTGGAGACGCATAAGTACATGCATACTTTTGCAATTGAATGACCAGGAAGACTAATTTCCTTAAATTGACAAAATCTCCAATTTTTTACTCCTTTGTTGTTGAACGCAAAATGAGACACGAGCATGTCAAATATTGTGCAAGTGAATAAGAAAAGAACAAGCCATAAGCATTCAGGCAACATTTTGACCATGCTGCTACTTCTGTCCCAGTCATAATGAGCAAATGAGTTAGACATTTTGAAGAGGTCATCTCTACAAACAAGCATCTCCAAATGCTCATTTCCCATTCTTGTTTCTAACAACTTATCAAGAAAATCATCTTAATCAAATTACAAGATTCACGTAGAACTCACAAATCAAGCCAGCACACAAGTAATTAATTTTAGACCCCAACAGGTAAATTCATGTTGAAATTAAAGACAAAAAACTGAAGAGAAAAAAAAGTGGATGGATTTGAAAGTATCCCCGCAAGCAACGTTCTTTCCTTTATTTTCCTCAGAAAGAGAGAGATATCAATACCTGAGGAATGTCAATGGGTTGATTAAGCTCCCCTGGTTTAATGTCCTCAACTTGTTCTTTGGTCAGCTTCACGTATCGTGATGGCACAGCCCCATCCCTCATCTGTGACCACCAACGAAGAAAAATAAAAATAAATTAGAAAAAAATACAGAGATTAAAACTCACCGTGAAGTAGCCTCTAGCCCTAGGTTTGATAGACGAGCTTAGGGCTGGGTCATTCAGAGTCGCCTGTAGAGAGAGAGTGAGATGGGAGAGACAGCTGGTAGAGAGAGATAGCTGAGAGAAACAACGACAGAGAGAGACGATTTGCCACCGAGAGCAGATCAAAATCGGGACGAAGAGAATGTCCAGGTTTCTTGCCACACTGGAGCAGATTGTCGATTACGCGAGACCACACGGAGAACATATCGTACTGAGGATTGAAAAGCACAAGTTTGAGTTCAACGCCCTTTGTTCCTTTTCCCTTAATAGGCTTTGTGGAGCTGCTGTGGGCCATTTGAAAAAAGAATAGATATTGGGCCTGTGGATGGAAGAGCTTGGAGTAGGAGCTGGGCTTGTCTAACTTAGGCCATATAAGGCGTTGAGGACAGGGTTGACTTTATGGGGACACTGGGCTTCAAGAGGCGCTGAGGCCTGGGCTGCCGCTGGTGAGGCCCGTGCGTAATGGCCCAGGACGCATGACTCATGCAGCAGAAAGTGGCTTTGGTCGCGCCTGGAGCGGACGCGGGTCAAGCCCGGGGCGGTCGCGGTTCACGCCTGGAGCGGCCACATGTTATGCCTGGGCTCCTCGCACGGGCTTTTTCCTTGGGCCTTCATGAGCACTCTCTTGGGATGCTTTACCTAGAGCATTGAGATAAATCGGGTAGGTCAACCCGAAAAGCTAAAACCGGGTAAAGAAGAAGGTGTTCGCCACCGGTGGTGCATGGGAGAGCGTGAGGACTATTCTGGCGACCTATCATGGCCGGGAATAGCTTGAATTGTCAACGATCTCAATCGTCTGCTCCAGTGTAAGGTAGTAGTGTCGAAATGTGTGATTCATTTAGAATGAATTTCATTTAGACCCGCATTTCAAGTAATTTTAGAGATAATTTGGGAAGTGAAATTTTGAAATGTGAAAGTTTCCTTTTCTCAAGGTCGGAATTTTAAATGAAACTCATAACATAGTCCTATTGTTGTAGTGTAAATTCAATTATTGGTGGTGATTTGTCCTTTTTGAGTGTTTTCTACTATTCAAAAGAACTTTGTAAAATATCTAAAACGAGAGATGTGTGATAATCTCCATTTCTTCTTTTCTAAATGATAAAAGAATTTTCAAAAATTCAAACATTTTCTCAAAAAGTCTTGAGAAGAGTTACCGGCCGAGGTCGGGTGCCGATGGTCAATTGAATGTAGGATCATAGTTAACTTTCAATAAAGAGATGCATAAGTTTTTATATGAGGGGGCGTGGATATGTTAGAGAAATTTATAATAAAATTATTTTACTAAAGTGGGTTATCCTAAACGTTACTATATCCTTGAGAGTTGAGTGATTATCAAGTTTTAACTAATTATAACCTATCAGTTTACACGCAATTGATTTATCAAAATAATTCATATAAACATATTATGTCAATCCTAATAAATCATGTTTCTACTAATGAGATGCATGGTTGAATAAAACTGTATGGGGTTTCATGTATGGCATGTGATCGACTAATACATGAACATGTTATCAATCATATCAATAAACAATTATTTAACAATTAAATAAAATAATAATAGACTGAGTGACTATTGAGTATTTCTAAAATACAACTATTAAAATAAAGAAATAAAATTATAAAGAGGACTTCATGATTACATATTTTTCAAATATCTCATTCTCCACTTGATATCAATCTTCAAGTTTTGAATAAAACCCTTTTAATTAGAAAAAATTATTTTTCTTAATTAAAATTTGTCTCTATAATTATGTTTTATAATTATTGAATTTTACTTAGTCAATAAATAATTTATTGACTTGGTCAAACTCAATAAATTAATTAATCTTTAATTTTCATAAAATTCAAAATTAAAAAAATTAATTCTAAATTATATTAATTTTAAAATTTAAAAGATAATAAATAGAGTTAGGATTATCATCAAACTCTGCAGTGATAGGATAAGTTGGTATCAGTTTTCTGCGAAACTTCCTCAAATATGATAGGAGTCTCTACCACCACTCATCACCATCAATCGCCAACCGCCGTCGGCCACCATCTGCTACCACCGGCACCTATTTTCGGGCGATGTTGCCGGAACAGTAAATCCCGACGACATTGCCGGTAATCATTAATCGGTGGCTCCAGCGCCAGAAATCCAATTTTCTGTCGTTCATCTCGTGCGTTTTTCGTCTTCTCGCGATCGGAATAATTACAATAAATATTCAAAATGAAATTACAAAAATTTCTATATCCCAAAACGACTTACACAAAATCTAAGGAAAAATTAAAAGAACAAAGTTTAACCCAATAATCATCATATAATTAACGATCTATTATTTTTTATACCTTCAAAAAACATAATCGTCCATTCATTCGTACATATCTCATATTATATAAATAAGACAAGAAAACCCACACAAATATTTGGAATATAAATATATAAAGACCGCTCTCGTACCACTTGTTGGTTGTCGCGGCGCGTGCACGGTGGAAGCGTGTGGCCCAAGGCCATTTAAAAATTAAACTTTTAATAAAGATCAATTTTTTTAATAAAAAAACTTCTGCAACGTCACAATAACCAAATAAAAAAAATTTTATTGTAAACTTTTTTTCAATCAGTCAGGATCCATTATATATTTATAAATTAAATCTACAATACACAAGGTTAGGAATCATATACCTCTTGTAGTCTATATCAAGCGTCCTTGCAAAACCAATCGATCATCCATCCCGAAATCGTTTCAACGATCAGTAGACTCTGTGATCCACACCAAGATCTTCCAAGTCAATCCTTAACGTACTAGGACATGTGTGGGTGCGTAGAATATTAGAAGAGAATTTTTCTGTCTCTAGAAGTACTCAACACATGAGATCTATAAATTTATTAAAAATGACTTTAGTGAGACGATTCTCTAAAAGAACGCGATGATTATTCTTTCAGAATTTTGATTAACTATTAATCACAGAGAAAATCCACTTTGACGCCAACTATGTTCTCAATTCGATTTTTTTATGAACTGATGAACTAATTCATCAACTAAGACCATTAGAATAATATTTGTATATTTCCTAGATAATGACGTATCAGACTTTTTAGAGATAAACTGAAATAATATTTAATTATAAAATTACCAATTGTAGTGGGACCCGTTGTGACTGTGCAGAACTGCAGTGCCACACGGTATTGTAGTGTGCCGTGAGGTAGCACAGACACTCGTGACACCACTGTAGTGCCGTGTGGCATTACAGTGTTGCATCCCCACTATAGAATGTATTTATAGAATTTTTTCATGTAATCCACTGATATAATCATTTCATATAGTTATGTCCTACAATTATTGGTTCGTAAATTAATGCTAATCAAAATTATCATTTTACCCCTCTAAATACCTTTTGATCCTTAAGTACCATTAATCCACTAGTGAATAGCTAATTTATAATCTTATTCTAAATTTGAGCTCAATAACCATTAAGTTCCAAAATTAACACATAAGTCAAATATACTATCTATTAGGAAAGCTTGGATTACAAATCTTGTAAGATCATTTTCCCAGCCAACCACATCATTAAATCTCCAAAATAAAAGTCGCTAGCTTATTTTACAAACAAACCTTAACGAGTGAATCAAAAGACACAGTAGAGATGCATAGGAGTTCGTGAATACTCAGGATTTAGACTGATCTACATATGATCACGAATTGAATCGTATTAAATTTTTATGATAAACTACACGTTTATATAGATATTAAGGTCCAGTCATATATAATCTCATTATAAAGTACATTTACTAAGATGTCTATACACATCAATGATCCAGATCTTGATCACACGTATTCATAATACTTAGTGAACCGTACTAGCATCCATTCATTAAAGATTTCATACTTCAATATGTTGCTGGCAATTTTATTCATTATCTATGATCTTAATTTTTTTGTACTTATACAAGATCATAGTCTCATTAATGAATATGAAATTTTCAGATATTTATATAAATTATTCAACAATAATTTAAAAGAACAATTATAAAAAATATGTAATCCCCATTAATTTCATATTAAAATGTCAATACACAAGCTTTGAGGGTACAACCCCCAACAATAAGGTCATAATATGATCAAGTCTTATACAAGACAACATAAAATCGTAATATGGTCGAGTCTTATACAAGATGACATAAGGTCATAATATGAATGGGTCTTATCAAAGACATAAGGTTATAATATGATGGAGTCTTATACGAGACGACATAAAGTCTTAATTGCTAAGATCGGTATGTTTTAAAATTAAATAAAAAATAAGTTTGAACCATGAATGGTTCGTGGACGGAATATAAAAAATTTGTTCGATTAACTTATTTAATCAAATTAAATAATTTAAAATCAAACAACGTGCGATTATGTATATACAATTTAAACGAGAAGATAAGGTTAGAGACAATTTTTCACCTATACTTTGTATCAGAGAATTTCTGAACTGGCGGAAGTCCTTCGAGCGTTCTTCGTGTTCTTCAAGTTGCGGGATCCGAATCATGCACTTGAACTCCAAGAATGATTTGCGAATTTCATCCACCAACAACCACCTGTATATTTCATAAATATATCTCACGATATGTAGAAATTTGAGTGTGGGTTCTCAGAATGATTGAAGAAAAAAATCGAATATTTTTCCTTCAATGCTCTATCAATCGGCGGCAAACACTAGGAAGGGGAGAAAACTCTTTTTTATGTACCTGATATGAGATCTATATCTCTCGAGCTATCTATCAGCAATCAAATTGCTATTAGATATTTATAAAATTTAATTTTCAATATTTACAAATATACCCATTTATTTTAAATTCTTGAAAATTCACCCCATATATTCAAATTGCCAAAAATCAGTATATCTCCACAGTGTTAGAGTTGTATCAAAATTTATCAATCCAATTGATAGATTTAATTTATCATTATCAATTAATTAATTAATTTTTATTTACTAATTATCCAATAATTAGAAAATAATAAGCTAATTAATTTTAATATAAATAATCACATTTAACTAATTAAATGACATCATTCACTTAATTAATTAATTAATTGATACGCCTTGGCATCAAAACACATTTTGATCCAATTTACTTCGTTTCTCTATTCCTGTTTCCATGAGCTATTTTGAGACCAGATGGACCCACATGAACATTGCTAAGAATTTAAATACCCGACGAATTTATTTTCATAAATTCCTGATCTATTTAATCCTGACATCGTACGACTCCATTATAGGTTCGATGCCGAATCAACTCTCGATTCAGCGCACTACTTTTTAGTTGGTGTAAATAAACCCTTTTTATTTTCACGCTCCACAGAATATTTTAACATAATATCTATCATGAAAATCAGTAACAATAGTGGAATGTAAAATTACCGCTTTTTACCTGTTTTGTTATTATTTTCTTAACTCCTTTATTGATTGTGAATAAAAGAACATAACAGTGAATTGTCTCGTACAATTCAGAAGTCTTAATCAATGACTCAATTCATTGAATACTTGGCCATGTTAATTTATTCACACACCCATCAATAACCCATAAGGTGATATTGTTGCTTTCGTAATCCAGCCATGAATTTTCATATCTGTGAATCATGTAACTGTAACTTAATTGAATTACAATCTCAGCAGCTTGAAGTATTGCCCGCCAATTCAAACTCACTCATTTGACATATCAAAGATTGTAACTAACTAAGCCAAGCTACGTATTCACTTCAGGATTAAGGTAATTATGAAAATACCCTTAAGGTGTAACAATTAGATTTAGAGCTAGGTAAATGGTTTTGGGCTCTAAACTAATCTGTTACCAGTTTATTCAACATGTTCAAACATGTCTAGGTTAGCCGTTTGAGTCTCCATTCTCATGCCCCATGACTGGCATCCATTGGTTCAACCTAACAGTCGTAATCGGATTCGATCCTAAGATTGCGAATATCGTTTTGAACTTTTTCAGAAGAGTTCGTCTGGAGACGCCTCTGTCTTACTCTTCGTTCGTTGATGAAAATTCCATAACTTGAGTAATTTACAAACACACTTTTATTTAAAATAAAACTTTTAATTTATTCATAAAAAATCAATAATACTAATGTCTGAGAAATAACTAAATACAAATAAATAGTTATTGCACGTTACTTTATGGACATATTCCAACAATCTTCCACTTGGACTAAAGTATGCGTGTACAATCTCTTATCCCCAAGCCCTCCAAATGACCATAAAAAACTTTACTTCTTAAAGTCTTCGTGAATGGATCTGTCAGGTTGTTGACGGTTGAAATATGCATAACCACGACGTCTCCACGCTGATCAATTTTCTCTAATCAGGTGATATTTAGGTTCTATGTGTTTAGATCTCTTATAACTTCTAGGTTCCTTAGAATTTGATACAGCCCCACTATTATCAGAATAACATGTCATGAGCTTGTTAGCGTTTGGAATAACTCCTAGAGTCTTCAAGAATTTCCTAAGCCATGCAGCCTCCTTTGCAGCTTCACAAGCTACTACATATTCAACTTCGATGGTACAATCAACAATGCAAGATTTCTAGATACTTCTCCGTGCAACTTCTCCACTGTTCAGGATGAACACCGATTATATGTTCTTCTTATCTCGAAAGATCTAAATACCTAAAACAAATACAGCTTCTCTACGATCCTTCATATCAAATATCTTTGGAAGCCAAATCTTGACAAATACAGCTTCTCTACGATGAACCTGTTTGGTTGAGCCATATAAATGCGCTAGTCAAGATTGTCATTTAGAAAAGCAGTCTTGATGTCTGTTTTCCAGATTTTATAATCAAGGGCCGCAACAATGGACAAAAGAATTTGGATGGATTTAAGCATGGCAACTGACGAAAATGTATCTTTATAGTTAATTTCTTCCTTTTGGGTGTAGCCCTTGGTTACTAGTCTAGCTTTGAATGTTTCTACATTTCCAGCTGGACCTTTTTTCTTCTTATAGTTCCATTTGCATCCTACAGGTTTTACCCCTTTAAGAGGATCTACAAGCTTCCAGACTCCATTCGAATACATTGAATGTATCTCAATGTTCATGGCTTCTTGCCATAAGTTTTCTTCAAGACCAGCCATGGCCTCTTAGTAGGAGATAGGCTCATCAAGGTCATTATCAGAGACAGATGTCAAAGCTTCTCATAGGACATATTCCTCTCAGGTTGTCTCATAACCCTCCCACTACGTCAAGGCTCCATAGACTCTGGCTCTTGTCGTGATTCTTCCATTATTGAATTAGAAACAATTTCTGGTTAGAGAGTCAATGTCCTCCCACTCAATAATTTCTCAAGCATATCTGTGCTTCTCGGTTGTACACTTTTAATGTAATCTTTTTCAAGAAAATGATCATTCATGCTAATGAATATTTTTTGGTCAGTCGTATTGTAGAAGATATACCCATTCGTTCCTTTAGGATATCCTACGAATATGCATAATTCTGAATGAATGGCCAACTTTCCTGTATTCGGTTTTAGAACATGTGTTGGGCACACCCATATTTTAAAATGGTTAATAGAAGACTTCCATCCATATCATCTTTCATATGATGTACCAGGCACTGTCTTCGACGAAACTTGGTGCAAAATTTATGTCGTTGTTTCTAAAGCATATCCCTAGAAGGAATCTGGGAGGGATGAGTACTCATCATGGATCTAACCATATCCATCGGAGTTCA
Organism: Datisca glomerata; assembly: GCA_003255025.1. Lineage (NCBI taxonomy): Eukaryota > Viridiplantae > Streptophyta > Magnoliopsida > Cucurbitales > Datiscaceae > Datisca > Datisca glomerata. The sequence goes on from QANY01010581.1 coordinate 1,305,577, forward strand.
ATTCCTTCTCTTTGACACACCATTTTGCTGTTGTGTACCAGGAGCTATAAGCTGAGAAAGAATACCTTCTTCCTTAAGAAAGTCTTCGAACTCTCCTAGCAAGTACTCTCCACCACGATCATATCATTGTGTTTTGATTTATTTTTCTAATTACTTTTCAACCAAGCCCTTATACTCTTTGAACTTTCAAAGGTTTCAGACTTTTGACGCATTAGATAAACATGATCAAAACGTGAGTAGTCATTAGTGAAGATTACAAAGTATTCATAACCTCCTCTTGCTTGGATATTCAATGGCTCACATACATCACTATGTATGAGTTCAAGCAATTGAGTGGCTCTTTTACCTTTTGCTGAAAAATGTCTCTTGGTCATTTTGCCTTCAATACATGATTCACATGTGGGTAGTGATCCCACACTTAAAGTTTTCAAAGGACCATCCTTCACAAGTCTTTTAATCATGTTCAGGCTAATATGCCAAGGCGTAAGTGCCACAAATAGGTTAGATCGGTTGAGTCATACTTTAACCTTTTATTATCCCTTTGTGAATAACATTCACTTTAGTTTCACATATCATAGGAACTATTGGTTTTATGTAAAACAATTTAGTTATCAAATGTGCAGTAGTAATTCAGCAGTCATTTCTAAAAATATCAATATCTTTATCAATGAAATTCAAATTGAATCCTTGCTTAATTAAATTAGCTACTGAAATAAGGTTTTATGTAAAACACTTACGCCTTGGCATATTAGCCGTTATCAAGTTCCAACCGATACATCAAATGCTAGTGCTCTTATTCCCTATATGGACGATGAACTCGACCAATATATATCTGCTAGTGATAATCCAGGCAGTTGCTTATCCAATGGTTATTGACTCCACAGTGATGACACTTGTCTCACAACATGTCCACATTGCAGTGCTCTTACCATTTAAAACTTTTGAGTTCTACTTCTTAGTCTTATTCAGACCTCCTCTCGTGTTTTATTTTGGTGCTATAGGTGGAAGGGTTACTTTCAGTAAAGTTTACCTCTCCAGTCTTCCTCTTTCCCTTTAGAAACAAAGTCTCAGTGGCTTGCAACTCCTTCATAATCTTAAGAAGCGAGTACCTCAACTTATTCAATAAATAATTAAATTTGAAGTTCTCGAAGGTATCATGTAGTGTCTCTAGGATCATATCCACTAGAGTCTCGCCATTAACCTCAGCACCCATGATATCCATCTCATTCTGAAAACTAATGATCAACATCATATGTTCTCTAATAAGGGTTCCAGGTTTTATCCTGCAGTTCATAAGGTTTTACACAACTGCCAGTTTGGCTTAAAGACCCTGATCTCTGAACATTTCAGTGATGTTCAACATCATATCAGCAGTGGTTTCCAAATTATGGTGTTTTTGTTACAACACATTACAACAGAAGCCATGATGTAATATTTGACTATCTCATCAGAACGTAGCCAAGAAGCATAAGCATCATTTTTCCTCTTGAGTTGATTCACTAAAGGCTCAAAGGAACAAAGGGCATTGAACACAAACTTGTGCTTTTCAATCGTCAGTACGATATCAAGATTGTGTTTCCAATCACTGTAATTATCGAAAAGAATAAATGAAGCGGTGTAAATAAATGCTCAATCATTTATGAAAGTATGATGTATGATGCAACTACTTAAATATTTAAAAATCAATTAAAATATTTCCTCTATGATGTTACGATAAAAAATGATAGCTTTTTTCATCGACCAAACTATCTCCTATCGCACAGAGACTTTTCTTGTTTGGTTAATGCTCAAATGTCTCCACATCTAGCTTAACCAATCACCAATGATTTTGGTCACCTTGGCCCCATTGGCTAGCCCCTAAGTGGGAATTTCAATGTGTTTCAGTCTAAGTGTTTAACCAACGCATCGACTCTTAAAATTTGCTATGGATAAACAATAAATTTATCCATAGCAAATGGTCTTAGCTTCTCAAGCAACTTGATGACTCAAAGCGACACGACTCCAAAGTTTCTCCCATTGAAGAGAAGACCGCTATGGGCAGTTCTAAACCATTCCTCGTGGCACGATCAAGTTCGCGTTAGAGACCTTGGGAACGTTTCAACGTAAATGATCCTCCCACTTAGTTTTTGAAAACATTTGGATTTTTAGTTGGATAGGAAGATACTTTAGGTTTGACTTGCAATCAAAATTTGAGAAAATATTTGTATAATTTTATATTGAGTTGATACTGATAATTTGCTCCTTTTTTCATTTATGCTGGAATAAGTGAAGAGAGAAAGTTAGTAGATAAGTGGTATGTATGAACTGTTGTAACTGTGAATTATTTCACTGGGAACGTAATGTTATTGGTAGTTAAGAAAATAGAAGATGTAGTCGGATCTTGAAGGCTTCTTTTTTCACTCTCTTTTTTTAATTGGCAATGATACACAACTTGCCTACATTATTGGGTTCAACATGTATACCATATTATACTAAAATCTTAGTAAATTGTGTTGCTTGGAATACTATAATTTGCCAGAAAGTATGAATAGATTTCTACTCCTAAGGTGGAAGAGCTCTAAGGATGAGGTTTGACTTCCATCTTATCTGGGTTTGTAGTTAATATGTTTTTTCAAATTGCTTCTTTTGTAGTAATTTATGAGAGCACTGAGCAATTTAATTCTGCAGGTCCTGCAAATGGAATCTACTATTTTGAACTACTTAAAGTTTGAAATGACAGCACCCACAACCATATGTTTTCTGGGATTCTTTTATGATGCCGGGAAGAAATTCCCAGCATCCATGCTAGACCATTGTGGTCCTTAGATTATATTTGGAACAATCTGAGCCACACAAAGCCCAGCAGGTAACCAGTTTTTTTGTTTACTAAATACTTACTGGGGTTTACCAATTACTTACTGGGGTTCACCAATTATGTAGTGAGGTTTACCAATTACTTACTAGGGTTCACCAATTACAAGTGGGGTTAACCAAATACGTACAAATTAATAATTTGGAGGGGTTCACCAAATACGTAGTGCGGTTCACCAATTATGTAGTGGGGTTCACCAAATACGTACAAAATAATAATTCTTGGAGGGGTTTATCAAATACGTATTGGGGTTCACCAAATACGTAGTGGGATTTACCAATTACATAGTAGGGTTCACCAAATACATACAAAATAATAATTCTTGGAGGGGTTCACCAAATACGTACTGGAGTTCACCAAATACGTAGTGTTGTTCACCAATTATATAGTGGGGTTTACCAAATACATACAAATTAATAATTCTTAGAGGGGTTCATCAAATACATACTGGGGTTAACCAAATATGTAGTGGGGTTCACCAAATACATACAAACTAATAATTCCTGGAGAGGTTTATCAAATACATACTGGGGTTAACCAAATATGTAGTGGGGTTCATCAAATATATACAAATTAATAATTCTTGGAGGGGTTCACCAAATATGTACTGAGGTTCATCAATTACGTAATGGGGTTCACAAAATACATACAAATTAATAATTCTTAAAGGGGTTCACCAAATATGTACTGAGGTTCACTAATTATGTAGTGGAGTTCACCAAATACGTACAAATTAATAATTCTTGGAGGGGTTCACCAAATACGTACTGGCATTCATCAATTACGTAGTGATGTTCACCAATTACGTAGTGATGTTCACCAATGACGTAGTGGGGTTCATCAAATACATATAAATTAATAATTCTTAGAGGAGTTCACCAAATATGTATTGGGGTTCACTAATTACGTAATGAGATTTACCAATTACGTAGTGAGGTTTACCAAATATGTACAAATTAATAATTCTTGGAGGGGTTCACCAAATACATATCTACGGGGGTTCACCAATTACGTAATGGGGTTCACCAAATACGTACAAATTAATAATTCTTAGAGGGGTTCACCAAATATGTAAAACCTAATCAACATACCTAATAGGCGAATCGCCTATTTTTAGCCCGTAAACACCACCTGAAGGTGCTAATCACATAGTCAAAGCCAAGCGCTAGTTTTATATTTCCAATCGCCTGTTTCATTCCCCAAACACCATGTATAAATAGGAGATCGCCAGCCTCCCTCCAATCGCCACTTTTTTGGGCCTAATAGCCATTTATATGGTTCTAATCACCATTCTTCACAATCAACCGTAAAATTGATATTTTTGTAATTATTTACCGTACATCGGGAAAATCATTGATAAAAATAGAAAAAACTCGTTACTTCATTGCAACCATTCATGATATTCACTTATTATGTGAAATTAGATTGGATTAAGTAAGGATTCCTGATACAATCGAGCACTTATTCATAATTGTAGGTCGTGATGGTTGGTAACATAATTGTAGGTCGTGTTTTTTACCATTAATCCCATGTAAAAGAGATACAAGTTACAAAAAAGCCCAAAATTAAGACCGAAATAGCTTCCAAGCCTCCGAACATGTTTAAAACAGTGTTTGTTGGACGCAAAACTAGGCCGTGATAGGTTTATCCAGTCACAGATGTAGATCTCTGAATATGCTTCGATTTGATATCTCACGGCCCACGTGGTTCCACCTGAGACAAAAGTTTACACACTCTGTAAGTTAAACCCCGTATTTCTGGTGTTAGGGTCCAAATGCCATAGTAACAGGCGTTTGACTCGTGTCCCAGTGATACGAGCCAAACGTCTATTTTTCTGACGTTTGGGGCCTAAACGCGACCAACAGGCCCCAAATGTCAGTCTTGAATGGTGAATCGTCCTGTAGTGATGGCGTTTAGGTCCCCATTGTGGTGTTTGACTCATAACAATTTTCATACACACTTAGCTATATTCACACGCTTGGATATTTTCACAAACTTAGTCATTTTCATAAACTTTCTTATTTTCACACTTGGTTATTTTTTGCACATTTAACCATTTTCATACCCTTAACCATTTTAACATACTTGTTCATTTTCATGTGCTTAGTTATTTTCACAACTTATCATTTTTGCAACTTAATCATTTAACACACTTGGTCATTTCTTTATTGCCAAACGCTAGTTTAATCGCTACAATTGCTAAGTGTCATTTTCACACACTTAGCAATCTTTACAACTTAGCCAATTTCACACACTTAAACATTTTCGTACACTTAGTCATTATCACACACTTAGGCATTTTCACACATTCGGTCATTTCATACATTTAGACATTTTCGCATACTTTATCATAGTCAATAAATTATATATTTACACACTTGGTAATTTTCACACATTTTCATATAATTTTCATTTTCATGTAATTGTTTTACTACATTTGGTCATTTTTACACACCAAGTCATTTTTACATGCTTAACCATATCTTCATGCACTAAAACATTTTTCACATACACTTGGCCATTTTCACAATTTCTCACATACACTTCACAATTTTCATTCACTTAGTAATTTTCTCATCCTTTGTCATTTTTATGTACTTGTTTTGTCACTTAGTCATATTTTCATGCACTTAGAAATTCTCTACTTTTCCATTTTTATGTATGTATTTTGATGAAACTCAACTATTTTCATGTACTTAATCATTTTCACAAGGTAGCACTTTTCACTGAAGTGTTTTGATACACTTAACTATTTTTATACACTTAGTCTTTTTCACAAGCTTGGTCATTTTCATACCTTTAACCATTTTCACATTGTTAGTCATTTTCACATGCTTAGTCATTTTCACACACTTGTCAATTTTCATACACACACTTGCCAATTTCACATGCTTAGCCATTTTCGTACAGTTAGTCATTTCCACAAACTTAATCATTTTCATGCTTAGTCATTTTCACACGCTTAGTCATTTTGATATCCACTTGCGTTTCAGATTTACATCATCATTGCAAAGTTTTTCTTGCATTCAATCTCTTTTTTGTTAGAAGAATTTTGATAGTAATGAGAGAGAAGAGAGGAAGGGGAATGCACTTAGTAGTAAAGATTTATTTGGATTGTCTTCCTGATTCCACTAAAAATTCTTCCTCTATCATTTACTACCCGAGCCTTTATATAGGCCTTGTTCATGGTGGGAAATTAATAATAATAAAGAGGGGGGGAATGATTATCCTCCCTATGGTCTTGGAGTCACTCATTATGCCTAGAGATCACACACATTTTTTGGATCTTTCTACCACGTATGACCATCCTTCCCTTCCTTACTTATCATTTTCATTTACCTCATTCATCCGTCAATCAGTCACAGTCACTTAGTGATTTCTTGTGGTTCAAGTGAGTCAGTCATAGCCAATTGGTGGCATGCCATTCTATCTCGTCAAAGTCATTTAGCTACCTAATCAATCATTGCCACTTGACTGTCATTCTTGATCTATTTCGTCCGTTCTTATTCTTCTTATGATTCTCCTTTTCTCGTTCTTACACAGTTCCACGAGTTCCTTGCCTGTTTAGAGTAGTTCTTCGAGTCTTAGTTACCTTTTCCCATTCCAAAGATGTGGGTCCTTTGTCAGCCTTTTTCCGGTTGGCCAGTCAGATTTTTCTGTTCTGATGCTCTTTTTCATTCTCAGTATGCATTTGATCATTCTTCATTAATTTACGGGTGTCTTGCGACATCAGTCTTCTCTCCCATTTCTGCTTTTCTGTCACTTTCTATGAGTCCTTTGCTTGGCCCTCCTTGTCCATATGGCAATGAGTATTTTTTACCTATTCATCGACCCCCATTACACTCAACAAAGTTTTATTTCTTGAGGTGTAATGATTTTTCCTTTCTTATTTCGATGTTACGTCTGCCTATTTCTGTTCTCCATGCTTCTTGAAAACTTGCGACATGGTTTTTTCCAAACAAATTTTTGGTTGTTCGCTTCAATGATGGCTTCTCCTTTTCTTTCTGTTGTTACATTATTCTATTCCCATTCAGAAATGCTTTGCGTTTGTCGAATAAGATTTTTGCTAGCTCGCTGTCAATGATGATTAATTTCCCTTTATTTACTTTAATGTCTATCTGTTCTTTGTACTACGGGCTTATTGATAGATTTTTTCCCGTTTTCATCACTATGATTTCATTGGCGAGGTTTTCTGTTTTCTTCAATACGGGCTCATTGATATAGTTTCTCCCATTTCTTCATTTTTTTCCTTCTCTCGTGTGTCAAGATTTGTGACAAGAATGTTTGTACAAGAATAACAACATAATAATTTATTGAGAGTTTTTCTTTTTCCCTTGCTACAAACTCATTGGTACAACTTCTCCTATTTTCTTTGTTACGGGCTCATCGGTAGAGTTTCTCCCATTTTCCTTTTCTCATTTTGTATTTTCCTTTGTATTTATGCTTCGATCAATGAGAGAATCACTTTGCTCGCACAATTTTCTTCTATTGAACTCCCTTTTTGTTGTATTTCATTCTTTCCTCAAAGACTCCAGCAAAAATTTAAAGATCCAAATCTGTTCACGTACCAACTTCAAGCTGTCAACGAAATTCGTGCTCAGACACTTCAAAATTTTTTGCCTCCCAGTTCTCTTGAGAGTAGTTATTTCCATACTATAATCTGTTATCAAACATTTCTAATTCAGAATTCGTTCTGGGGACTTCGATCTTTGTTAGAGAACAAATATCTTTCCAATTGTGAAATCAGTTTTTGAAAATACGACTATAACTTCCTTTACAGAGAGTGCGTAATCTTCCCATTTTCGAGGACTCGAGTTTAAATAAATAACCATGTCCCGGTTTTCACTCTGAAATAATGACTTATGATTTGCCCATTCTCAAGGACTTAAGTTCAAACAAAGAACTATGGCCCCCATTTTCTTTCTGAGAGGACTTAGGTTCAAATAAATAACCATGGCTCCGTTTTCGCTTTGAGAGAGACTTACGAACTGCACATTTTCTTTCAAGATGAGAACTTAGGTTCAAATAAAGAACTATGACCCTGTTTTCACTTTGAGAGGGACTTACAAACTACCTATTTTCTTTCAAGATGAGGACTTAGGTTCAAACAAACAACCATGATCTAGTTTGACCTTTAGTTTTAGGATCATCCACTGAGTTGTTTTGAAGGTATATTTCATCTTTGCTTTCTTCAGTTATTTCTGTTATGAATTATTTGAGCATCATCTGATCCTTTAGACAAGGATATTTTTGTTTTGAAATTTTTGATTTCCTTCTGAGAACAATGTTCGTAGACACTCCCAATGACTTAGGCTCATTCCGTGGAGCCATGGCCCCGTTTTGATTTCCTTCTGAGAAAGGTGCACGTAGACACTCCCAAAGATTTAGGCTCATTCTTTGGAGCAATGACCCCGTTTTGATTACATTCTGAGAGCGGTGTCTGTAGACACTCCCAAAGACTTAGGCTGTTTATGTGGAAGCATGACCTCGTTTTGATTTCTTTTTTAGAACGATATCTGTAGACACTCCCAATGACTTAGGCTTATGTGGAACCATGGCTCCATTTTGATTTCTTTTTTAGAACGATGTCCGTAGACACTCCTAAGGACTTAGGCTCATGTGGAACCATGGGCCTGTTTCGATTCCCTTCTGAGAACGATATCCATAGACACACCCAATGACTTAGGATTTTGTGGAAGCATGGTCCTGTTTTGATTTACTACGGGCTCATTGATAGAGTTTCCCCCGTTTCTTTCATTACGGGTTCATTGATAGAGTTTTCTCCTGTTTGCTTTTCTTTTTCTTTTTCTCGTACACAAATATCTACGATAAGAATGTTGAACAACACCATATAATATCTTAATTAATAGAATAAGTAGGGAACGAGTATACTGTAACTTTTTTCTAGAAGCTCGAATCTCATTCCATAAAGAATTTCAAGAAACTGACTTCTGTAGCTTTGTAGCGATATATGATTTCTCACATAAGTATTACTGTGTTGGTGAAGCTTAATAGATGAAGTTGGCTGTTCTACACGTTATCGTGTCACAAGTTTTGATTGAGAGCTCTAAATTGAATTCCGTGAAATTCTTCAAGAAGTTGATTTTCATACAATTCCGATGATATATAATTCACCATGTATTTAGATTCCAATTGACGCAGTATAATTTCCAAATTTGTCTACTCTATATAATCTACCTCCTGAACAATCTTCATAAAAACTATTATAACTTTTGTTCGAGAGCTCCTAATTGAATTTTGTAAAAATAATAATTACCATAACTTTTGATTGAAAACTCCAAATTAAATTTCCATAAAATTCTCTAATAAGTAGACTTCTGTATATTTCTGATGATATATGATTCGTCATTTAGTTCGCTTCCAATAAATACAGTAAAAATTTCTCAAGTTGATCGTTCCGCATAATCTGCTTTCTTGAGTAACTTTAATGAAAATTGTCATAACTTTTTCTTAAGAGCTCCAAATCAAGTTCTGAAAAATTCTTCAAGAATAAATATCTATATCTTTCTAACGACATATAATTTTTCAAATAATACTATTTAAATCGGTAGAGTTTAAAATTTAAATTCGAAAAGTGTGAATATATTCACTTTCCCGAACAGTATCAACGAAAACTATCATAACTTTTGATCAAGAGCTCCAAATTGATTTCCATAAAATTCTTCAAAAAGTAGACTTCCGTATGTTTCTGATGATGTAATATTTGTCATCTAATTTCCTTCCAACATATCTCGTTCCCATTTTCATTTTCGTTTCCATTTTCATTTCCTGTTCCTGTTTTCGTACTCATAGCCGTTCTTGTTGTCATGATTTTTCCATTCTCATTTTCAAGACATTCCTTTTCCCGTCGTCAGGACATTTCTTTCCCGTTGTCAAGACAATTCCTTTCCTTTTCTCAAGACATGTCTTTTCTCGCCGTCAAGACATTTCTTTCCTGTTCTCAAGATAATTCTTTTCCCGCCATCTGGACATTTCTTTCCCGTTCTCAAGACTTTCTTGTTCTTGAGACATTTCCTTTCCCGCCATCAGGACATTTCTTTCCCGTTCTCAAGACATTTCTTTCCTGTTGTCAAGATATTTCTTTCCCGTTGTCAAGACAATTCTTTTTCCGTTATCAAGACTTTGTTTATCACAAATCAAATAAACTCTCTCCCCCTTTTTTAGAAACTGATAATGGTGTAAAAGAAATAAGCCAATCGGATATGCAAGGAACGAGTTTACGCTTTTCATTTCGTTTTTAGTTTTGTACTTGTTGTCGTTCCCATCTCTGCTTCCATCTTGTTACTGTTTCCGTTTCTGCAAGTGTTTTTGGCATTTTGTGAGAAATTTCTCGAGTTTTTCTCTCACTCTTAACGAGAGCACCAAAATGTAAAGGATTTTTTCAGTAGGAAAACCCTCTACGAATGAGTAATAAAGATAAGAATTTAAAAAAATGATGAGATAATAAAGACATCATCATTTACGTGAAAAACTCTTAAATGGAAGAAAAACTACGAGAAGACTATTGATATTCACTTGCGTTTCAGATTTTACATCATTGTTGTAAAGGTTTTCTTGAATTCAATCTACTCTTCGTTAGAAGAATTTTGACAGTAATGAGAGAGAAGAGAGGAAAAGCAATGTACTTAGTAAATATTTACTTGGATTGTCTCCTTGATTCCACTGAAAATCCTTCCTCTATCATTTATTACCCGAGCCTTTATATAGGCATTTTTCAAGAAGGTGGAAAAATAAAAATAATAAAAGGGAGGGGAATGATTATCCTCCCTCTATGGTCTCAGAGGCACTCATTATGCATAGAGATCACACCCATTTGTGGAGATCTTTCTGCCAGGTATGACCCTATTTACCTTCCTTACTTATCGTTTCCATCTGTCTTATTTAGTCGTAAATTAGTCATAGTCAATTGGTGATTTCTTATGGTTCGAGCCAGTCAGTTGTAGCCACTTGGTGGCCTGCCATCTTGTCTCATCTGAGTCATCCAGCTGCCTAATCAATCATTGCCACTTAACTGTCATTCCAGATCCTTTTCGTCTATTTCCGTTCTTCTTCTAGTCACTCTCTTCCTGTTCTTACACAGTTCAACGAGTGCCTTGCCCTTTCAGGGTAGTTCTCCGAGTCTCTGGTTCATTTTCCCATTCCAGAGGTGTGGGTCCTTTGTCAACCTTTTCCCGTTGACCAGAAGCTTTTCCTATTCTGGTGCTCTTTCTCGTTCTCGCAACATCAGTCTTCTCTCCCGTTTCTGCGAGCCATTTGGTTGGCCCTCCTTGTCCACGTGACAGTGGGTATTTTTTACCTATTCATATATGATTATTGTTGTCGAGGATGTTCCTATTTTTTTATTGTGAATTGCAAAATAATAATACAAGAATTCTTGAACCATGGGACAAGCCTTGATTTACAATTTTGGACTCAAAGTTCATAGCTTATGCTCTTCAGTTTCAATGAACAAGTCAAACTAGGATTTTTTAAAGACACCAGTAAAGCTTATCTGTTCTTTTCTCTCAATTTCTCAGTATAGTATATACAGAGTCTTGGACCTCACGTGTTTGATAGTTCCCCCTTTTAGTCTCTCGAAGAAATTGAAATCACTCGACGATGCCCAAAATGGAAAAAAATGAAACCATCGACAAAAAAAGATGAAACTTAATACTTACTTTCATCTTGCTAAAGATGAAAATGATAATATCATGAGTCTATTACAGAAGAAAGGACTCATTAAGTCAAGATCACTAACTAATACTAATACTAATACTAATACTAATAGAATACAAAAGAACCATCTTTTCTGTATACTCTCTCCGATTCTATTGCTACCGCGGGTTTTACACAATCAGGATCGGATCATATAGATATCCCATCCCTTCAATAGAACATAGGTCGATCATTGGTTATATATCAGATCATGTCGGATCACGGATTCGTGTATCAAATATTTTCATATTGATACATTTGACATTTTTTGTTCTGACAATGTGACCAAGAATGGATGCCAGAATGAGATTTTCATTTACAGTTTCTTATTATTAAATTCAATACAATATAAAAAAAAGTCAAAAATGGAGAAAGTTGAAAAACTAAGAACAAGAAAACAACAATGGGAACTTAAAAAAAACTATATAATTTGAAATTTTGAAAGAAAAATTATCTTAAAAATATTAAAATGGTATGAGTTGAAAATTTTTTGTAGATACTTTTATCCACCCATAGTTAAGCTATTCCAAAATTGTCCCTCAATTTGACATGTTGCATAAGCTTATTGGTCATCTTAAATTATAATATCATTAATTAAAATTATTTTATTATCATCAATAACATGCTTGTATTATATTACCGAATTGATGTTTTTAATATGATTTCATTATTTTAAAAAAGAAGTTGGATGGTAAAAAATATTAATTGAATCTTAACAAAAGTATTTAAAATTTTGTTAAAGAAAAACCCGGAATACATGATAAGGAAATCCATAATTTGTAATCTATCTACAACACTTAAAAAGTCCATTATTTTAGAGAAACTTTTAAAATCCAAAAATACATTTTCTTTCGAATATAACAACCTTTATTTTATTTAATTATTTTCTTTTATCTAATAAAATCTATGGAAATATATAATTACTTTTTAGAACCATGCAACATAACCCTTTTTATTCCTCCTATTCCTTTTCTTGTTCTTAACAATATTAAAAGAAGGCTTTTGCTCGACAACATTTACCTCACCATTTTTGGTCATTCTAAGGTTGAGTGACTCAAAAGTCTAAAGTTCATTCAACAATTGGGTCATGTTGAATTATAACTTATTCATAACATAGTTGGTCGTGAATGTAGAAAAAGCTGGTGTGAGCGACTCTAGTATGATGCTAACTTGAGGCCGCTCATTAATGGTCGCTCCATGTACTTCTGCCTCATGCATTATGTTGATCATGTTCAAAACATATTATCACCCAGAAGTACCCTTCCTCATCTTAGTTGTCATATAGCTCCTACTGGCCTCATGACGATTTTGATTGGACTTCCGCCCAAACATTACCTATAAAGATTCCATAATCTTTGCATGGTTTGTAGGAAATTTCCTAAATTTGACAACAGTTGTCACTGTCGATAGGACTCTCCGATCACCGCCCATCACCACCGCTGTCCGTCTCATTGCCGACAGCCGCCTGCTGCACCAGATAGCCACTGTTCACTGCCGGTACAGTACCACCGGCATTGTTCACCTCCGTCAGAACAGTAAATTTATGGCATGAACAATGTTTTCACGGAACAGTGTTTTCGCATGAGCAATAAATTTATGCCGTTCCTCTCATGCGTTCTTCATCTTCTCGCATTCGGAATAATTATAATAATATTCAAAATAAAAGTACAAATATTCCTACGCCTCAATTCAGCTTACACAAGATCTAGAAAAAATTAAAACAAAGCCTAACCCAATAATCACCATACAATTAATGATTCATTATTTTTCATTCATTCAAAAAATATAACGATCCATCATCATACATATCTCATATTATATGAATAATGCCAGAAAATCCACAGAGCAATTAGTATATAAATATATAAATACCACTCTGATACAACTTGCTGGTCGTCGCGGCGCATGTGCGATAGAAGGGTGGAGGCGTTTGGCCTTTTAAAAAATTAAACTTTTAATAAAAATCAAATATTTTAATAAAACAAAATTTAGGCATCACCACAATAACCAAATAAAAACTTTTATTGAAAAATCATTTTCAATCAGTCAGGATCCATTATATATTTATAAGTTAAATTTACAACATATAAGGTTGGGAATCATATACCCAATTTCCTTCTGTGGATCCTAGTCATTTCTTCAGGTTATCAAGTATGACTTGGTTTGATCTTTCTGCTTGTCGTTCCCTGTGGGTAGTAAGGTGTGGAGAAGCGATTTGTGATTTTTAGATCTTTACAAAACGTCTTTACCAAGTTCTCGGTGAACTGAAGTCCTTTGTCAGATACCAAGATATGGGGGATACATGCACACCAAGTTCTTCCAAAGAAACCCTTTTACTTTTTCTTCACAAATTTTGGCAAAAGCTTCAGCCTTAATCCACTTAGTAAAATAGTCCTTTGCAACGAACAAAAAATAGTTTTTTGGGCAGGTGCCATGGGGAGTGGTCCAACAATGTCCAAGGCCCATTGCATGAACTGCCAAGGACTAGCCATGGTTTTCAGGTCCTCGGGGGCTATTTTTGCTATGGGCGTGAAATACTGACACTTGTCGTACCCTTTTACGTATTGTTTGGCGTCTTGGTGCATTTGGGGCTAGTAGTATCCTTCATTCATAACTTTATGGGCCAATGATCTGCCCCCAGTGTGGTTTCCACATATGCCCTCATGAATTTCTGCTAGCACACACTGGGCTTCTTTTTCTTGTAGGCACTTCGAGTACATTCCTATAAACATTTTCTTATATAATACCCCGTTAATCATCGTGTACCTAGTACTTCGTTGTTGTGTCTTTTTGGCAAGTAGTTTATCTTCAAGAAGCATTCTTTCTTCAAGAAAGCGGATTCGGTTGTCCTGCCAACTGGGTTCCCATTCAATTTCCACATCAGCCACGTTATTTAATGAGTGAGATGCTTAGTTCTTACAGAACTTCTACGGGGATGTTCCTTCTGTAAGGGAGGTGTAACGAAGATCCTAGGTTTGCTAGGGCATCAGCATGCCCGTTCTCAGTTCTCAGAATGTGTTGGATTTCATAATCTTTTAGCGTACTAAGGAGGTCCTTCGCCTGTTGTAAGTATTTCATCATTTGTTCATCTTTTGCTATGTATTCTCCCGTGACATGCTTTATGATTAACATGGAATCAAAGAAAATTTTAACCTTAGTTACCTCATATTCCCGTAGCAGGGATACTCCCGTGATCAACGCTTCATACTCCGCTTCATTATTTGACGCATTAAATTCGAAAGAGATGGAGTGCTCCAATATTTCCTCAAAGGGAGTTTGTGCCACCACCCCTGCTCCTGCTCCTCTACTGCTTGAAGCACCGTCCACAAAGAGCGTCCAAGCTCCATTTTCTCCCCTTTGGTGGGCTTCCTGTTCAACTTCCCCTCATGTGTAGTCGGCTATGAAAATCGCTAATACCTATCCTTTTATTGAAGCTCGAGGCTCGTAACTGGTGTCGTATTGGTTCACCTCAATTGTCCATTTTTCTATTCTCCAGCTTGCCTCTGTTGAGTGTAAAAGGCTTTTAATGGGAGATTCAGTCAATACTTTGATGTTGTGGGCTTGGAAGTAGAGCCTCAGTTTTTGTGCTGCAGTTATAACTGCCAGTACTAGTTTCTCCATTTGTTTATATCTTGTTTCTACTGCTACAAGACATTTACTTATAAAGTATACAGGTTTCTGTTTCCTTTGTTCTTCTTTGATGAGCACTGCGCTGACTGCCTCCATAAAGACAAAAGTTACTCGCCGAGAGTAGGTTTGGAGAGTAAAAGGGGGTAGTCATGTACTATTTAGCTTTGGTAAAGGCTTCTCCACAGTCCTCATTCCAACCACTTGCTGAGTTTTACCGCAATCTCACAAAAAAAGGTTTGCATTTGTCCGTTGATAAGGAGATGAACCTGTTTAGGGTGGCCAATCTTCCTGTCAACCCTTAGATTTCTTTGAGCTTCCATGAGGACCTCATTTCTATAATCGCCTTCACTTGGTCAGAGTTTACTTCGATTTCCTGTTGTGTAATTAGATGTCCAAGGAACTTTCCTGCTGACACTCCAAAAGTGCAATCTATGGGTTTAGCTTCATGGAATTTATCTTAGAATAGAGAAGGCTTCTTCAAGGTCCTGAATGTAGTGTTCCCACTTCTTAATTTTGACCAGCATGTCATCGACGTAGACTTTCATATTCCTTCCAATATGCTCGCGAAAAAATTTGTTCACCAGCCTTTGATAAGTTACACAAGCATTCTTGAAACCAAAGGGCATGACTTTGTAGTAATAGACACCGTACTTAGTAATGAATGAAGTCTTTTCCTGATCGTGTTAGAACATTTTTACCTGATTGTAGCCTAAGTAAGCATCCATGAAGTTGAGCAGTTCATGCCCAGAAGTTGCGTCCACCATCTAATCTATCCTTGGCAACGGGTATTCGTCTTTGGGGCATGCTTGTTTGGGTCAGTGAAGTCGACACAAATTCTCCTCATTCTGTTCTTCTTTCGTACCATTACTACGTTAGCAAGCCATTCGAGGTAGTTCACTTCTTTGATGAAATCTACCGCTAAAAGCTTCTCAACCTCCTTTTTGATTGCTTGGTTCTGTTCAGGGGTGAAGCTTCTCTTTTTTTGTTTCACAGGTTTTATAGCGGGATCAGTGTTCAATCTGGGGCAGATGATTTCTTCTGAGATGCCGGGCATTTCCTGTGCCTCTGCCAAACATATCTTTGTTTCCCTTAGGAATTCTATCAACTTCTTTTTCTCATTTTCTTCGAGATGGGTACCAACGTTTGTTATTCTCTGGGTCCATTCTTTTAAGCATATGGGCTTTATTTCCTCTCCCACCTTGTACCTTGGATAGTCTTGCCCATTTCCCTGAAATTGCTATAGATCCGTGGGTCCCTCGGGCTTTTCCGTAGCTTTTTTCTTTATAGATTCTAAAGTGGTTACTAAACAGATATGAGTCGTGGCTTGGTCACCTTTTATTGTTTTCACTCTTTTTGGGGACGGCTACTTCAACACTTGGTAGAATGTCGAGGGTAGAGCCTTCATTTTGTCGAGCTAGGTCCTTCCTAATATTGCATTGTACGGGGAAGTTGTTCCCAGTACCATAAATTTGCTCATATAGTTAAACGGGTCTGCACTCACTAGGAGTGTTAGAGTTCCTTCTAAGTAGTTGATGGTTTGGTTAAAAATGATCAACGACTATGATGTCCCTTGTAATTTTTTTATCTCCCATGTACATTTTCTCCACAGTCTCCCGATATAAGATGTTCACTGTGTTTCCATCGTCTACCAAGACCATTCTTAACAAGTAGTTGTTGACCTGAATTGAAGTGACGAGGGCATCGTTGTGGTGCTCGTGGTTTTCTAGATCGAAGTCGCCGAACACTAGCGGCTTGAGGGCTTCTATTGATGTGTTTCTAACATTGGACGCTTTCAGTATATCTTCATTTCTTTTCTTGTTGTTCCTTCGTGATCGGTTAATGCTATAACCATGTCGACGATGCGGAGGGGCTGTTTCCCCTTATTCCTCTTATCTTCTTCTTGATTGTCTTTCTTAGTCTCGTGTTTCTGTTCATTTCTTTTCACAAATTGGCTAAGGTATCCTTTTTTGAGCTGGAAAGAGTCTCGTGTGTAATGCCCGTTGCTCTTATGATAGGAGCAATGTTTGTCTTTGTCTTTATAGAACATGGTTGGTTTTTTCAGCTAAAGTTTGTCCATAATTGTCTCTAGTATTTGGTTGATTGGGATGGTTAATGGTGTGTAGACCTTGTCCCTCGGTGGGTTCTATCAAAATCTCACCTCCGGTGGGCATTCCTATTTTGTTGGACTTTCTTCACATTCGTTATTTCTGTTTCGTCATGCTTCCTTCCTTCAGGTCTTAAGCTTCTTTCTCACTTTCAGAATTCTTCTTCCTTCTATTCAACCATTCTTCGAATACTCCTCTTCTCTTCCTCCAATGTAATATAGGCCGGCGCCCGTTGAAAAATTTCTACCATGGAAATGGGCTTCACTTTGAACAAGTCCTCGAAGAAGGGTGACTCTAGGTCTAGACCTCGTCGGAAGGCCAATCTGGCGAACCGGTCTTTGCAGTTCTTGAACTTGACCATTTCGTCTTTGAAACGGTGAGTATACTCCCGCATGGACTCCCCTTCTTTGGTGGAGATCATCATCAGATGTTCTGAGCCTTCCAAGATGGTATGGTAAGTTGATTACTGTTCCATGAAAACAAAGGACATAATAGCTTAGTTTATGATTGGGTGCATTGGTGGAGTGGTACAACTTCAAAGTCATCCCATCTAAACTGGTATGGAACATTCTACACATAAGCTTGTCATCATGTTGGTACAGTGCCATGTCTTGTCTGAATCATCGAAGATGGTCTATAGGATTAGGCTTCCCTTCGTAGCATTTGAACCTGGGCGCAATGAATTTTTTGGATACAGGCGTTACTAGAACTTCTAGGCTTAATGGTGTCCTGATAAGAGACTTAAGGTCATTTTTTCCCGTACTCCCGAGATTTCTTATCTCCATCATCTCTTGGTCGAACAGCTCCTCGACTGCTTCTTTTGACATGATTTGGGATTGCCGAGCCTCTCCTGTGGTTTCCTTCATAAGGTTTTGTGATTGTACTTTTTCTTTTTATCGTATGTTTCTATCATTCTCGCGGTCCCCTTGCCTTTCATCTCATTGGTCGCCCTTGGAGTGGGTTTCCTGTTCATCATCATTCACCCGTTGGCTAACCTCTGCTTTTTTTTTTGTGAGTTCCTGTTGTAGCGTGTTGATTTACTCTTGTACATTCTGCCATGCATTGTGCATAGCTTCACTATTCCTTCTTTCCATTTCATGCATCCCATTCAAGATTGTCTGCAGCACTTTTGTGGGTGGGGTCGGTTGATCTGTCTGCTCATCTCTATTTTTTGGCCTGTTATCTCCATTTAGAGCCGGTTGGATCTAGTTCTAGGCATATTTGTGAATTTGTAGGGTAGGTCTATTGAGCTTTTTTCTCAGACTCTCAATGAAAGCACCAAAATGTAAACGATTTTTCCCGTCCCATTCAAGATTAGGGGAAAAAATATATTGATAATGATGAATTTACGTAAATATTAATGAGATAGATGGAGATTGTGATCATCCAAGATCATAAGGAGTAAATGCCCTATGTCCTATATGTCTGGATTTCTATCTGTTTTACTGAATACATTAGCCTTATAAAGACTTCTTTTATTCCAAGGATTTGATTAAAATAATAAATATCAGATGAGGCACTCATTAAGCCTAGGGACACACCCATTCGTGGGGATCCTCTCTACTTGGTATGAGTTCTTTTCTCTTTCTTATTTCACATCTGTCTCATTCAGCCACCTATCAATCACTGCCACTTGATGATTTCCTATGGTTCCAAGCCCATAAGTCAGAACAACTTGGTGGCCTACCACCTGTCTTGTTTGGGTCACTCAGCTTGCCTAATCGGTCTTAACCCTTTTTCCTGTTCTGATATTTTTTCCCGTCCTTGAGGTGATGATCTCTTATTCTCGAGAAGTCAATTCCTGTCCTTGAAGCGATTATCTCCCATTTGTGAATATCTCGTGACTCAGTCCACCACCCATTTCTACTTTTTTTTACGCTTTCTGTGAGTCCTGTGTAGACCCCTTTGCCTATGTGGATGCAAATATTTTTTACCTGTTCAAAATCAATGGTTAGTTAGTGTTTCCTTTGTTTCATTAATTTATATGTTCTTGCATATCTTTGAGTTTTTTTCTAGTTTAGGTTAAGTTATTCAAAGTGAACCAGAATTGAATGTGAGGCTTCTAGTTTTTTTTAGTTTGGGTCGATAACAATATGTTACATGCGAAATTGTTTTGGTCTGTGGTTATGTCCGATTTGTAATTTTTCGTAAAATGAAGAATACATTTTTACACACTTTTACAACTAAAAATGTTTGTTTAGAAACTTTATTTATGGTAGATTTTTGAATTGTGTTGTTTTGTTGTGATTTAAAAAAAAGACTCGATTCGCCATCACTAAGGCATGGGGCGCAGTCAAGAACAACATTGGGAATGGTGATCGTTGGCCAAGCACATGACCCATGCCTCTTGGCACAAACCTTGTCAATTGAACAATGTTGCGTGTGCATCTTGTACGTCGGACGATGGTGGATCATTATGGTATATGTCTTTAGTACCATTGACATCCGGTTTTGTCTTATGAGTATTGCTCGGAAATTATGGACATGTGTGTTTGATATGTGCAATATTCTTACCATGATCATATTTACAGACTGTTGACTAGGGTTTGCTTGAGCTGGCACCTTGGTTGCCCTTTATCTTTACAATTACAAGATCTTATATGGGTACTCTTTTGTTCTTTGAACCATCTCCTGGTACCTCATTCCCAACTTTCTCATTCCATAACTTCATTACCAAAATAACATTCCTATAAGAGAATTACATAAGCTAACTACCTCGTCACCAGCCGAAACCAGTGAAATAGGAGGAAGTAGATAGCTGAGGAGGTAGAACCGCAACCGTCACATAAGGCTGAACGACTTAGATTAGCCTTGGACCAATCATATTAACAACAATCCCGCATCCTACAATTTTCCTTATTTTGCGGCTGTAAATTACCCTAGAAGACCATATTTTATGCAACAAATATATATTCCTTATTTTGTATATGAATAGGAGCCTACGTAACCTTAAGAACAACTTAATACAAATTGATTACATCTTTCTCTTCTCTCTCTCTCTCATTCTTAATTTTATATTGTAAAATTCCTTTACAGTTTAGTGTTTTTGTTGAGAGAAAGATGTAGACTCAAGAGTGTAAAATAAGATAACTAGAACCAGATCAAACACGACTCTCGGCGGTGACAATGATATAAATCATGTTAATCAACCCCTGTAGCCCACAGAGGTACAATGGATGACACGAACTATAATGACAGGCATGCAGCATGGAAAATCATAAAAATGAAACCTTCCATAGTGCATGGCAGATTGTGCAGTAGCAGGTTGCAACATTATAGCAAGATATGGAAAAAACTTGGATACAAGTAAGTCAATGGACTATTGCTAGGATAGCATACCCACATGTTGCAAAAAGGAATAACCTATCTGTTGGGCAGATCAATCCGTTAGAATAGAATAACTTAATTTTAATTTGAAACTACTTTTATCATATAATATCAATGCTCATCCTCTCTCTCTCTTTTTAAGAACTGATTCTTGTCAGCATTTTGCCTTCTATGGCGTCGTCTTCATGGGCGGTTGGACTTTGCTTTGTTGGTTAGTCTACTGGTCTTGAATGATTCATCGACGCTATGGCTTCCATTTTCTTGGGTATAATATGTCCAGATTGGTTTCTTGTCCTTTTAATTTTTTCAAGATTTCACGTGTTAAGTGCCTTGGCTGCCATTTTCCTTTTTTATGCGGTGTGAAAGTTCTTTTTGTATGATAGGTCATGTCACTTGGTGTTTTGGAAGCTCTCTTTTTAGGTGATGCCATTGGTCTTTTGGAGTCAAAAGCACATGGGGACTTGATTGGACTATTGCGTATGAGCATTGAGCTTGGGCATGGATGAGCATGGATAGGATGGAAGTTGTATCAACGTGGCTTGGGAGGATGCTTTTGCATATGGATTTTCTATTGACTTAGAATTTCTGGATTAAAAAAGATGAACAATGTATCTGGATTATTTTGGGATTTGTGTTTTTAGAGTTTGTAGATTTTGAGGCACTATTTTTCTTAACATAATGAATTAGGGTCGTATCTATAAGTTTGCATCAAGAATGATGTATTTGGAGGGATAGTTATAGGGGATGTTCGGCTTAACTTCTCAGTGGAGTTGTAATTATGTAAGGATCTTTTTAAAGTTTCTCTGGGTAATGAGTTAGTCAATTTGGCACATCAATATTGGGTTAACTTAGGCTAGTTTAACCGTATCAAAATGAAGATCAAAGGTAAGCGTGGGGATAGAATAGGAGAGTTAAGCGCATGGGCTATTCACCGTGCCTGTATTGGGTTTGGGACTTGGGCTAGCCCGTCTGTATCAAAGATAAAAACCCAAAAAAAATAATAGGGGTGTTCAAAAACTGTCCAGACCATGTAATCTGATTCGGAATGAACCGAAGTTGATCGGTCTGGACGATTTTTCCCTTCTATTTGGATGGTTTGGTCTTCATTTAAGAGAAGACTGAATTTTTGATTCGGTCTAGAATTTCAGCCAATTTTGGACCGAACCGACCGAACCGTCCATATAATTCTATATATATATATGTATGTATAATTTTAAACCTGCCTCACTTCTCCAGTCCTGTACGCCTCTAACCAAAACCCTCTCATTCACACACACACGCACGCCCGCACACACGCACGCACACACACACACACTCTCTCACAAATCTCTCTCTCTCAAAGTTCTCTCTCTCACAGATCTCTCTCTCAAAGTTCTCTCTCTCGCAGATCTCTCTCTCACAGCTCTCTTCCTGAGATCTAAGATGTTCTTCTTCAAGTTCTGCCTCAAATTTGAGACGTTCCATATCTCCTCTCTTTCCCTCGTCTCAGATCTGAGACGCTCTCGAAGCTTCTTAGATTCGAGCAACCCCTCATTCTCCTTCTTATGTCCTTCATGACTTCACGTTCTACACTAAAGCTTCAAGGAAATCAGTTGCGTCGTGGTCTGTTTGTGTTTTCCTACTTGCATCATGGATCTGTCATTCACGACTTCACAATCTGTTTATGCGTGATTTTGTTCTGTTTATTGTTAAATAATATATTTACTGTAAAATTGGTATTTAGACCGTTAAGTCTGTCCGAACCGGCCGTTGAATTTTGGTCTGGTCGGTCCAGATTTATGGTAGGTTTATCCTTCATATAGGAGGACCGTGATTTTTGGTCTAGTCTTGTTTTCCTCCAAAAATCCGACCAGACCGTATGTTGAACATCCTTAAAAAAATAAGACGTGTGGAATTAAGTCTGGGGCTTCATTGCACATTCGATCTAGGGAAAATTATTGAAGTAAGTTAGTTTAGGTTTTACTTTTGTATAATATCCCTTATTCTTTATTTTGTAGATATGACCGATTTGGAGGAGAGATAATATTGTTAGTTAAGATTCTTTATGTTAATTTACTTATATGCCCTTATTATAATTGATTGTTTCTTTTAGGTTTTATCGTTTTCTTCTTTGTTTTCCCGCAGCTCCCATTTCTCTTCTTCGTACCTCCTTCATTTTGATTGAACTTTTGTAGATTCAATCAAAATCGAAGATTCTGATCTTTTCAATTTGCATCTTCTTCTTTGATTCATTTGTAACATAAATAGCAAGATATTTTTTGGTTGCTCTTGATTTCGTTTTGCGGCCAAAATTGTTTGATTTGGGTTTTTCTTTTACAATTGTTGCAAAATTATTCAAGAGTATGGGCTTACATGTCATATATAATTGTAGATTTTAGAGATTTTAAGTTTTATTTATGTTTTCTGTAATTTTTTATTATAGACAGTGATAAAAGTATAAATTTTCATTTTCTGCAATTTTCATTTTTTACAGATTTTGTGTGTATACTATTTTCTGCATATTTTTATAATTAATGTCATATAATATATAACTATATACTATAGGCATATAGTTATGGACGATATTTATGTTTACATACTAATAGTATATATTATTATATACATCATGAAACAACTTTTATATTATAACTATGTACTTATAGTAGATAACAATATACTGAAAGTATATATTGAAGCATCTTAATACAGTATGAAATTTTTAATGAGTTATTTTTAAGAATAATTTAGTTATTTTTTAGCAATGAGTTGATTATTTAGAAGCAATTATTCTTCTAGCAATAGGTCTACAATGAATACAATTCCAGACATAATAAACGAACAACATTTTAATTACCTAGCAGATGATCAAGTAGATCATATGATATGGAATATATCCAAAATCTCTAGTAAAGTAATTTATAAATCAACATTGTCTGTTGCTACCTTCAAGCCTCAGTATCATGTAAAACAATTGAAAAAATATATGCTCTTGAGAAAGAATTAAACAATAAGCAGATATTAGTTGTTGTTTAGTTCTTGCATCTTAATATCCAGTCTTTAATTACTTAAATAATATGCAATTTTGCAGTTTTGGTATCAAAGCCAAACTTGGTAGGGTATTTATTGTTTAAATTATACTTGCATAATAATTATTCTTCACCGCCTTTATGACTGGTTATTGCTTTTATTATTACTTAATTACTTACTTAAATAATTGCTTTTCTTTAATCTCACTCTCTGCCTAAGTGACTGGTTATTTTTATGTTTGATTATTTCACTATAACCTTTGATCATATAATTTGTGAATCTGATTTATCAGAAATTGACGTACCAGTTTCCACTTGGGTAGTTTCAGGCACCTCAATAAGACCTCTTAGATACGTAATTCCCGAGAGTAGGGTGGTTGTATAAGCAAAAAGGTGAAGAGTTAACCTGGTAGGAGGTTGTAAAAGTCATAGCAGATTGGCAATCAAAATATAGTATGAAATTTTTAATCATGAGAATAATTTAGTTATTTTTTAGCAATGAGTAAATTTTTTAGAAGTAATTCTTCTTGTAGCAATAGGTCTACAATGAATACATTCCAAACATAATAAACGAAGAACATTTCAAATACGTAGCAGATAATCAAGTAGATTATAGGGTATGAAATATACCCTAAATCCTTAGTAAAGAAACTTATAAATCAACATGGTCTGTTGCTTCCTTCAAACCTCCGCATCATGTCAAAACAATTGAAAAATATATGCTCCAGGGAAAGAGCATGAAACTTGTCAATTACTTTCCCCCAATGCAATTAAACATCACATTGAAAAATGATATCATTTCCTTCACCTTCGTTTAGTCCAGATTGGATTTAAATCACTCACAAGGAGAGGCCTAGATACCTCTGTCTTATTAGCCTTGCAAGATGCAAGATTTACTAATTTTAATGATAGTATTCTACGACTAATTGAATCCTCACTTTGTAATGATCCAATCCAATTCGATTATTTTTCAGGTTTGTCTGTCAGTTTAATAGACCCCCATATTTTTAAATCTCTCACATTGAATATCAAAACTAGTGGTTACCAAAGTCCTAGAAGGTGCCCAACCCCTTGCTTTGATTTTTATAATACATTACGAAGTTACCAAAACCAATATGAATTTCCAAGCCATCACTAGGAGTTCCAAAAATCAAACCCTGTTGATTTAATCTAGCCAAAGTAATGCCAATATTAGAATCTCTATAATAATTAGGTGGTCCGATATTACTTTGCCTACAAAGTGGCTTTTAACCATGAAAGTCAACCCACTCAACACCCAATTGAATATGTTGATTACATCCAGCAGTACATGAATGGTACTATCAAAATTAACTTCCAACCATCTTCTAGTTCTAGTCCTCAAATTAAGGAATATAGTTAAACTAGTACCCCTAGGAATTCTTTTTCTGGATCATCTGTTAATAACGATCAAGATCTTAGGATTCAACAATTAGACCAAGAATTAAAAAATTTAAAATTTAAAAATTTAAGACTTAAAAGAATGACTTCAAAGTCCCAAGTTAGCCAGCGAGTTTTTGATAATAAGTTTGGTCAGTCTGACAAAGCTGAAGCACCCACATAATCAGATTTCCAAGGAACATTTCATCATGTTAATCCTCAACTTTTAGTTTTAAATTTAAGTACCCTGAACCAAGAATACAAACCTGATTGGAAAAGTCTAGATCAACATAATAATGACCCAGCCAATATAAATAGACATAATAGGTTCAGAGATTCATATAAATGCTGCATGGACGACATTGATGTAAGAATATAAAATTGCCATGTTTTTTCTTGATTATGTCGAGGACATTCATGAGAGAAATATTAAAGTAATTTTCAAATCTAGATGGGTCAGGGAAGACTCCAGTATAGTGACTGCCAGTCATCCACCACCTGAAAAGTTTCTAATTAACCATCAAAATTTTTTAATCACTGTTTCTCCTTTTAAAATTTCAAAGGAAGAAGAACCCAATGAAAAAGTAGTTTTACTACTCAATTACACCAATAAAAGTTTCATTACACAAGGTAAACAATTAGATAAAATTAAAAATAAGGTTGATGATCTTCATGAACCTAAATCTAATGAATCCCTGAAAGAAAAATCTTTAATAAATCTTTCAGACAAAACCACTTTGAATATTGTTCCCCTAATAAGCAGATTGATAAAATAATTCAAGAGTTGAAGAATAAATCTGTTGAATCATCTTCTTTTTTTAAGGTTATTACCTAAGACAATAGATCATAATTTAAAATTTTACATGAAAAATTTATTGATGAATTGCTTCAAGATTTAAACGTGATTAATCAAGACAGTAATTCAGAATCAGAGAGCCACATGTCAGAATCCACCTATGAGTCATCCACAATTCATGAATCTTCAAACATTCATATATCATTTAGAAAATTAGAAATTAATAAATTGCAAAGGAAGTGGTATAAGAAGTCTATTACTCCTGATATCCAAATTACTGAATCTTCATTAGTGTCAATTTTATGTTTCTGTAGAGAAATTGTATGAATGGAATATTGATGGATTTTCTGAGTAGGAAGTTCTCAATAAATTGCAGTACATGACTATGGTAGCCAACAACTACATTACCAAACACAATTTACTTTACAATGAGGTAATAAATCTTCTAGTCACAGGATTCACAAGAATGCTTCATTCCTGGTGGAAAAAATTTCTCACAGAAGAATCCAAAAATATCACCTTTTAGTAGTAAAGATTGATGCTGAAAGAACCTCAATTATTGGAGAAGATCAGGAAACAATGCCTGATGTCATCAATATACTTCTTTACAACATAATTGAACATTTCATTGGAACGCCAAGTAATGTTACTTCGTGTATCCATGATCAATTGTCCTTAGGTGTCCAATACTAAGTGATTTCCACTGGTACAAAAATATATTTTTGTCTGGAGTAATAACAAGGGATGATAGCAATCAACTCATTTGAAAAGAAAAAATTATCAGTGGATTACCCAATCTATTCGCACACAAATTAGAACAATCTTTAGTAATGGCCTACAAAATATAGACTACAATAGTCTCACCTATAGTACAATAATTACTACAATATGAAAGGAAGGTTTAGAAATGTGCATAGACATGAAAATCAATAAACCAATTAAAAAAATAAAGCTGTCAAATATGAATTAGGCAATTTCTGCGAGCAATATGGTTTACCCGCTATTTCTCCTTCCCAAAGAAATAGGAAAATTCTCATTTAAGCCCTAGAAGGATCCACAATAGGAAGAAATACCACAAAAATAAAAATAAATCATTTGACCAATACTTATCAAAGAATAAAAATTTTGACAATAATAATTATTCTAGAAGAAAATTCAATAAAAAATCTATTGATGAAAGTAAAATTAAGAGTTTTAAATGTGGCCAGAGTGGTTATTTTTGCAACACTTGTAAAGTTAAAAATAAAATTAATCAATTAAAACTCTTTGATGATAATAAGCAAGAACTGTTTAGAATCATAGAGTCAATAGAATACTTTGAGAGTGATAGTGAAGATTTAGGAGAATTTGAATCCCTTCAATCCTCAGAGTGTAACTCTTCCAGTTCTGACAATGATTCTCCTACCATCTCTATGGGGTATATAGATATGTAATTGTCAAAAAATTAATGTCTTAAATAAAAATGAAGAACAAGAAAATATATTGTTAGATTTAATTAGTAAAATTTAAAATTCATAATTAAAACAAGAGTACCTTAAAAGGCTTAGAAAGGTAATTCAAAAGAAAGAAAATACTAAGTCTAATACTGCAAGCATTTCACAAACGCTTGAAAAGTTCAACAAAAATAAAGGAAAGGAAAAAAAGTTACTCTTGAGGAACTTCAAAAAGAAATTAAAAATATTAAAACTGAAATAAAAGAATGAAAAGAATCCAACACAGAAATAATAAAAGAATTAAACTTTTTAAAAATAGAAAAATTAATTAGAAGTCATAAATTTAGTGAACTAGGAGAACCTAGTAAATTGTTAATTTCGATAATGAGGTTGAAGAACCTATTATCAGCAATCAAGATGATAATAACTTTAAATAACATTAAAACTAAACAATGGCACATAATGGTCGGAATAATAATTTAAGATTTTGATTTTACTTCAATGGCTCTAATTGACACATGAGCTGATTTAAATTATACGTAGGAAGGACTCGTTCTGACCAAGTACTTTAAGAAGATAAATGAATCTTTGTCCTTTGCCAATGGTACCTGAATGCATATCAATTACGAAATTCTGAAAGTTCATATTTGTCAAGACAATGTACGTTTTAAAACATCATTTGTCTTACTAAAAAACATGACATACAAAATCATTTTGGGTTTATCATTGATTTCTCTGTTGTATCTTTTTACAACAGAGCATGATGAGCTAATTACTTATCTCCTGGATAAACTTGTTAAATTAAATTTTCTTTCTTTTTCTCACAATGAGAAATTGAAAATTTTAAAACAAAATTCTGTTTATAAAACTGTAAATCTAATTTCTTGTAAATAAAAACAACTATGTTTTCTGCATGGATAAAATAGAATTCAAAAGAATGGAAGAACAACTTCAAAATCATGCTCTTCAAAGTCAAATTAAAATCTTTGAACGAGGAGTTCCTCATTTAGTAATTAATTACAAGCCCCTTAATAATGTTTTGAAATAGATAAGATATCCAATACAAAACAAGATAAAATAAAATTGCGAAATACAAAATTATATTTGATCGTTATAAGTGGAAAAAAAATGTCATTTGATCCTAAATTTGCTCCAAGTAAATTTTAGAAAATAATGATTGAATTTTTTAACAATTTACTGATTTCTCAATTAATTACATTTGTAATATTCTTATTTTCTCTGAAGATGCTAAACAATACTAGAAACACTTTAAATTGTTTTCCAAGATAATAAAACAAAATAGTTTAGTTATCTTTGCATGAAAAATCTAATTGTTTCAATCTAAGATAGATTTCTAGGACTTAAAATTTATTATTTCATTACTAAGGCAATAAATCAAATTATACATTTAGCTTCAATAAATCAAATTATACAATTACCTTCAATAAATCAAATTATAAAATTTGCTTTATTAATTCAAATTATACAATTAGCTTCAATAAATTAAATTATACAATTTGCTTTATTAAATCAAATTATACAATTTGCTTTATTAAATCAAAAATTGCTTTTAACTAATTATGACTTTGCAAAACATGTTATAAAAAGACTTCCAAACAAAGTTTTGCCAGGTAACAATCTAATTTTAGCATTCTTTATCTCAATATTTAATTTACTTGAGATATTATTAATTCAATTCGTGACGCTCTTTTTCATAAATTTACGTAGGAAATCATTCCAAGATTCTGCAATGGAGGAATTTGAGAAATTTGGCCTACTAGAATATGGAAAGATAGAACCTAGAATACTCAATCAAAATTTTTTCAAAATAAAATAGCTCAATGGCAGGACAACCGCTTTTTGCTAATTTTATGGCTTACCCAATTAGTTTGCCCATAAAATTAGAACAATCCTTAGTAATGAGCTAGGAAATATAGATTATATTAGTCTTACCTATGGTACAATAATTACTACAATACAAAAGGAAGGTCTAAAATGTGTATAGATATGAAAATTAACAAATAAATTAAAAACGAAAATAAAACCGTTAAATATGAATTAGATAATTTCTGTAAGTAATACGGCTTACCCGCTATTGCTACATCCCAAAAGAATAGGAAAAATTCCCATCTAAATCCTAGGAGTCACAAACCCTATAGGAGAGGATACCACAAAAATAAAAATAAAATTTTGAAAAATACATTTCTAAAGATAAAATTTTTGACAAATACTTCTCTAAGAATAAAAATTATTCTAAAAGAAAATACAATAATAAATCTATGGATAGAAGTAAAATTAAGTGTTTTAAATATGACCAGAATGGTCATTTTCAACACTTATCAAGTCAAAACTAAAATTATTCAACTAAAAATCGTTGAAGAAGATGAACAATAACTTTTTAGAATCTTAGAAATAATAGATTACTATGAATTGAATCCTCTAAATCTGAAGAATTAAACACTTCGAGTTCTGACTGTGATTCTCCAAACATCTCTATGAGATGTAGGAAAAGTTGTCGTCAAAAAATTAATATTTTAAATAAAAATGAAGAACAAGAGAACCTCTTGTTAGATCTAATTAGCAAAATTGAGAATCCGAAATTACAACAAGAATACCTTGAAAGACTTAGAAAGGTAATTCTAAAGAAAGAAAACTTTAAGTCTAATAACAATACAGCAAGCCTTTCACAAATGCTTGAAAAATGCAACAAAAATAAAGCAAAGAAAAAAGAAGTTACTTTACAGGAACTTCAAAAAAAATTAAAAATATTAATTGAAATCAAAGAATTAAAAGAATCTAACACAGAAATAACAAAAGAATTAAACCTTTTGAAAATAGAGAGTTTAATTAAAAATCATAAATCTAGTGTACTAGGAGAACCTAGTAAATTCCCAATTTTCGATAATGAGGTTGAAGAACTTGTTGTCAACAATCAAGATGATGATAATTTTATTCAAATTCTTAATCACATCAAAATCAAGAAATGGCACATAATGGTGAGAACAATGATTAAAGACTGGGCGGAGAGTGTGATTAGACAAAAGCAATTATTCTAGTAAGCAATTAAGCAACAATAAAAGTAATAACCGGCCATAAAGGCGGTGAAGAACAATAATTATGCATGTATTAATTTAAATAATAAACAACTTACCAGGTTTGGCTTTAATACCAAGACTAACAGAATTAAGTATAACTTTAAGAAATTAAATAGGGGTATTAAGATACAAATTTAAACAAAACAAATAGTAAAATTATATTAAGAAGTAAGATTCAAAACTTACACAATTAAAAAGAAATTAATTTGCAACGATTAAATAGAGCTCCCGCGCACTATTTAATGTTGAGAAGAAAGAAGAAGAGATTAAAAAAGAGGAGAGGAAGAAAGCTTTGTTTTCAAAACCAGTTTTTGCTCTCAAATAGTTAAGAGTGTAAAACAAGTTCTGAGAAAAAATGGGAGAGGGCTGCTTATTTATAGGTAAGGAAAGTTGAGTTTACCGGGAAACCATCACTTACCTGAACTATTCTATTATTTGAAAGTAAAAATATTTTACATTTATACTTTTGACTTAGAATAGTAAAAAGCATAAATGGTGCCTAATTCTTTGGCAACCAGTACACAAATTATAGAAAAAGATAAAATATAAAGATTCATTGATAATTATAATCTTGGACTTTGCGTCTTCATTATTGTTTTGTCATGATTGTTGTCTTTGGAAAGTCATTGTGACTATTCCTGTATGTTATAGTCATTGATAATTGCTATATTGGATTCTTGTATTTTGGTTGTTGACTTTGGCGAAGTCATTATTGCTTGTCTTGAAGATCATTATGACCGTTGCATCATGCTGGAAAGTCATTATTTTCAAATTCTCGATTTCTTGATTATTTTAGCATTGGCATTTTGCTAAAGACAAATTCTTCTATTCATTGATTGATCTAAATTTATTCATCATTCTTGAGATTGATATCTTGAAACGGGCCATAAGTCCATTTTGGTAAAATTTGATCATTTTGGGTACTTTGGTCCTTCAATTGCTGAGAGGATACCTTTTTGGACAATTGAGATTTTTGGATTAGGTGACTTGGCTTTGTACATGAATCAGAGTCAGATTTATTATTGATTTCCAAAAAGAGAAGCAATTTTTAGATTAATTCTTGCTTCAATTCTGGTCTAAACTTTGTGGCCTTTGATTTTTCCTTTGAAAAGGGTTTTGATTCGGGTTTGAATTCTTTGAATGGATTTAAACTTGATGGTTTATTTTATGGATTTTAGTTAATGGACTCATTAATTTTTAATGGAGCCTGGGAAAAAGGGTTTGCCAATTTTAGGCTACAATGAACATTTGCAAATTTGTGGTTGATGGAGGCAATTATTTCTTGGGTATTAAATTTATCCCACCATTTAACATAATTTGTCTGGTGGGGATTTCTTCTTCAATTCAGTATTTTCACTTGAGGATCCAAGGTATTTTGTATTTATTTAAAAAATAAAGTATTTGGGGAAATGAGACCTCTCAATTTGTGAGGGCTTGTAAATCTATTAGAAATAATTCTAAGATGGGATGGACCACCATCTTAGAACAATTTTGGAAATTTAATTAAATTTTTGCCAAAATTTATAAACCATGAATGGGAAAAATCACTATTTTGATGCAGGAAAATCATGTGTCGAGCATCAATATAGTCAAAATTGTTTTCGATTCAAAAGTATTTTGAAAACTGAAGGATGAATTTTTCAGTCCTCCATGGTTATGATTCTGAAAATGTAGAAGGAATGATAGAAGATCTTTCCTTCAAGACTTTTGATTGGGCTAATATTTATGGATTTTATTTCTAAGAGAATGTCGTTGTAGAAACGGAGATTTTTGTCATTGCGTCCAAGGACAAAATAGAATTCATGAATGAAATGGGCTTTGGAAATTTGGGTAGGATCCTTCAAATGAGCAAATGAAGGCTCAATATGAAAGAGAATTTTACTGGATATTTTTGAAAAATAAGAGAATAATTTTCTGTAATTTGTAATTGGTTGGTCAATTGATGGAACCAATTGTTGAGTCGAAGACTCTTCTATTATTGAACCATTCATCATTCTCACATGATTTCCAAAAGTGATACTGATTCTTTTAGTTAAAGATTCCATGCCTATGACATTTTGACAGAATGACGAAGAAAGTTCCTTCCAGTGTAAAAAATTCTTCTATTGTTTTGTTTGACAATTCAATTTTGAAATTTGCTTGTCCCAAAATGTTTATAGTTAAATTTTTTTTGTTATCATAATAGATTTCATTATCCTTTTAAAAACCTATTCTTCCACATTTTTTGTACCATTAAATTAGTGTTGTATCGAAATCATGCTTCAACCTAACATCTTCTAAAATTTTATCCAATTCATCAATACAGTCATTTCTTGGATATTTAAATTCATTCTGACCATAATTAATAGATGGGAGTTTTGAGCAAAAAATGGTTTTCCTGCCATTGAGTTTTTCTATTTTGAAAGAATTTTGATTGAGTAATCTATGTTCTATCTTTTCATATTCTAGTATGCCAGATTCCCCAAATTCTTCCTTTGCAGAATCTTGGAATTATTTCCTACATAAATTTATGAAAAACAAAGTTAGGAACTAAATTAATAATATCTCAAATAAATTAGATATTGAAACAAAAATGCTAAAAATAGATTGTTACCTGGCAAAACTCTGTTTGGAAGTATTTTCAAAACATATTTTACAGAGTCATAATTAATTACAAGAAATTTTTGATTGAATAAAGGAAATTGTATAATTTTATTTATTGCCTTAATAATGAAATAATAAATTTTATGTCCTGGAAATCTATTCTTGGATTGAAACAATTTAATTTTTCTTGCCAAGATAACTAAACTATTTTGTTTTATTATCTTAGTAAATAATTTAAAGTGTTTCCAGTATTATTTAGCATATTTAGAGAAAATAAGAATATTACTAACACAAATAATCGAGAATTCAGTAAATTGGTTAAAGAATTCAATCATTATTTTCTAAAATTTACTTGGAGCAAATTTAGGATCAGATGGCATTATTTTTCATTTATAATGATCAAATATAATTTTGTATTTGGAAATTTTATTTATCTTGTTTTGCCAAAATCCATATTTTATGTTAAACTTAGGGAATACAACATCTCCAAGTCTGTTGATTAACTCATTTTTGTTTCATATTGGATATCTTATCCATTCCAAAATATTATTAAGAGGATTGTAATTAATTACTGAACGAGGAACTCCTCATTCAAAGATTTTAATTGACTTTAAAGATCAGTTTTTGAAGCCATTTTTTTGGATTCTATTTTATCTTGCAGAAAACATAGTTGTTTTTCTTTACAAGAAATTAGATTTACAGTTTTATAAATAATTTTTTTTAAAATTTTCAATTTCTTATTGTGAGAAAAAGAAAGAAATTTGAATTTAGTAAGTTTATCCATGAGATAAGTAATTATCCCATCATGCTCTGTTGTAAAAGGACACAACAGAGAAATGAATGGTAAACCCAAAATGATTTTGTCTATCATATTTTTTACTAAGACAAATTATTTTCTAAAACATACATTGTCTTGGCAAATATATACTTTCAGAATTTCATAATTGATATGCATTCAGATACTATTAGCAGAGGACAAAGATTCATTTATCTTCTTAAAGTACTTGGTTGGAACGAGTCCTTCTTGGATACAATTTAAATCAACTCCTGTATCAATTAGAGCCATTAAAGTAAAATCAAAATCTTGAATTATTATGTGTCATTTTTTTATTTTAAATCGATTAAGGACTTGGATAAAATTATTATCATCTTGATTGTTGATAATAGGTTCTTCAACCTCATTATCAGAGGTTGAGAATTTACTATGTTCTCCTAGTTCACTAGATTCATGATTTCTAATTAAACTTTCTATTTTTTAAAAGTTCAATTCATTTGTTATTTCTATGTTGGATTATTTTAATTATTTTATTTCAATTTTAATATTTTTAATTTATTTTTGTAGTTCCTGAAGAGTAACTTCTTTTTCATTTCCTTTATTTTTGTTGATTTTTTCAAGCGTTTGTGAAAGGCTTGTAGTATTAGACTTAGTATTTTCTTTCTTTTGAATTATCTTTCTAAGTCTTTCAATGTATTCTTATTTTAATTCTGAATTTTTAACTTTACTAATTAAATCTAACAAAAGATTTTCTTGTTCTTCATTTTTATTTAAGACATTAATTTTTTGACAACAACTATCCCTACACCGCATAGAGATGTTAGGAGAATCACTGTCAGAACTGAAAGAGTTACACTCAGAGGATTCAAGGGATTCACATTCTCCTAAATCTTCACTATCACTCTTATAGTATTCTATTGATTCTATGATTCTAAACAATTATTGTTTATCATCATCAGAGATTTTTAATTGATTAACGATCCACCGAGTATGGATCTGAATCATAAACTAGCCATGGGATTGCCATAAAAAAATTAGCACTTAATCTAGTTAAGTTGCACTTTCCTATGACTTCACTGCTCCGTGGTTGAGGCATACGGAACTACAAATGAACCAGAGCTCCTATAAACACTAGCTGTTGAAACGGATGAAACCTAGCCCTTATACATATAACATTTCTTAGCACAGATGGATGGTATGGGACATCACATATTTTCAAGGGCATCCCCCAAGGGGATATTGTGGCTCCCATTCGCTATTACAGCCTAGCAGAGCACCTCTGATTGATTGCCCGGTACACGTCGCACCTTATGAAAGTCCGCTTGGGGAGCATAGGCGTGATAGCAGAACAAAATGTTGAGGATTTAAAGGAGGATGCTTCAGTTCGAGATCTATGGCCAGTTCTAGTTGTGAAAAAAAAATATTTTTAACTTGACAAGTGTTGGAAAAATGACCATTCTGGCCGCATTTAAAACCTTTAATTTTACTTGTATCAATGGATTTTTTATTGAATTTTATTCTAGAATAATTCTTTTTCTTAGAGAAGCGTTTGTCAAAATTTTTATTCTTTAAAAAGTATTAGTCAAAAATTTTATTTTTATTTTTGTGGTATTTCCTCCTATTGTGGATCCTTCTAGGGCTTAAATGATAATTTTTCCTATTTCTCTAGGAAGGAATAATAGCAGGTAAACCATATTGCTTGTAAAAATTACCTAATTCATATTTGGCAGTTTTATTTTGTTTTTTAATTTGTTTATTGATTTTCGTGTCTATGCACATTTTAAACCTTCTTTTGTATTGTAGTAATTATTGTACCGTAGGTGAGACAAATTATAGTCTATAATACCTAAGTCATTACTAAGGACTGTGTATATCCTCGAGGTTGGGTAATCCGTTGATAATTTTTTTTTCGAAAGGGTTGATTGCTATCATCTCTTGTCATTAATCTGGATAAAAATATATTTTTATACCAGTTGAAATCACTTAAAATTAGACACCTAATATTGGTCAATTGATCATAGATACGTGAAGTAACATTACTTGGTGTCCTAATGAAATATTCAATTATGGTGTAAATAAGTGTATTGATGATATCAGACATTGTTTCTTGATCTACTCGAATAATTTGGGTACCTTCAGCATCAATCTTTACTTCTAAAAGGATGGTATTTTTAGATTCTTCTGTGAGATGTTTTTCCCACCAAGAATAAAATATTTCTGTGAATCCTGTGACTAGAAGATTTATTACCTAATTGTGAAGTAAATTGTGTGTGGTAGTGTAGTTGGCTACCATAGCCATGTGCTGCAATTTATTGAGAACTTCTTGCTCAAAAAGTCCATCAATATTCCATTCATACAATTTATCTGCAAAAACAGAAAATTTGTTAACTAATGAAGATTCAGTAATTTGGATATAGGAGGAATCAATTTCTTATGCCACTTCCTTTCCAATTTATTAATTTCTAAATTTTTAAATGATTCTTCAATATTATGAATGTTTGAAGATTCATGAATTATGGATGACTCATAGGTGAATTCTGACCTATGGCTCTCTGATTCTGAATTACT
The DNA here is from genome assembly GCA_003255025.1 of Datisca glomerata. Lineage (NCBI taxonomy): Eukaryota > Viridiplantae > Streptophyta > Magnoliopsida > Cucurbitales > Datiscaceae > Datisca > Datisca glomerata. Next base: position 1,341,858 of record QANY01010581.1, read on the forward strand.
GTCTTGATTAATCACGTACAATTCTTGAAGCAATTCATCAACAAATTTTCATGTAAAATTTTAAATTGGACCCTACTGAACACTTGGAGACTTTTAAGACTTGGATAGAGCTTTAGGGTATCCCAGGGTCTATCATGTGTAAAGCATTCTTACTTACACTAACATCCTCATCCTGTTCTTGGTATCTGCAGCTAAAACTAGGCTCTATTTCATCATTCAGTGAACTCGGCAAGATGTTCATCCACCAATTTCTAGAATTCCCTAATGGTTGTTTCTGTGTGTTTAGTTTCCTTGTCACCCTTTGGGGTGGTGGTCAATTGTGCTCTCGTCATCTGGTGGTAGCATACTTCTTGAGGTACCCTCTTTGGACTAGGTTCTCAAGTTCTTTTTTGAGGTCATGGCATTCAGATGTGTGATGCCCATGGTCTTTGTGAAACAAGCAATATCTATTCTTGTTTCGGTGTTCCAGATTTCCTTTCAATTTCTCTGGCCATCTCAGCAATCCTTCATCACTGTACCCCTCCACTTTTAGGTCCTTCACATTAAACCTGATGACATGGTCGCGTAGGTTCTCGTCCCTCTACTTCCTAACAATGAGGAGATGGGTAGCAGACTTCCTTTGGTCTCTTGTTGTCATAGGGTGTGATGGACAACATTTTAAACCGTGGGGGCATCTCAGCACGCATGATCTCTTCAGTGAATGGAGGTTTTGCATGCTGAAGCAGGGCCTCAGCCAAATAGGAAACCTCCATAGCTCGGACACGCCTCATATCGCCTATATGCCCTCGGAGCTATTTGATCGCTGCACCTAGCCCCAGATCATTGTCCGTTGTGTCTTCGACCTTGGTTTGTGCCTTCCTTTTTTCATTGAGCATCGTGTGTATATCCTCGAGGTTGTGAGGATGCGCAGCCCGTGGTCATCTAGTACTTGTCCCAGCGGTCTGAGGTCGTCGCTCCACCTCCTCTTCTATGTCCTCCTCTATATCATGGTTCCCAACGTGAGGGTCTCGATTGATGGTTAAGGGCTAGAGTGAGGGCTTGGACTTGCCTATGAAATTCGACAATTTCCTCTTGTTGGGTTAGATGGTTTCTTCAGACATTGACCCTTCGAGGTTGTTGGGGCATAAGGGGTGGCACTTCCTCAGGAACCGGGGCTCTCTCGAATGCGCAGAAGGGGCAGGCCCTCAGCTAGATCTCATTGTCCTATTGGATCTCCAACTTATTTTTTGAATTCTTTGGTGGAAACTACAAGGCAATGTATGTTTAACCTTTCATTCCCACATACGGCACCAATTGTTCACAGCTAAATCTCGGGGGTGAGGTTAGGCCCACAATATCTCTGATCCACTTCTCTCTCTACCCTGCAACGGGAGAAGGTAAAGCATGAGACTAAGAAAAAGGGGGTGGTGGTCTTTTAAAGCTTAAGTTAGTAAAGGGATGAAGGACAGTAAAGTAGTTAAAAGTTATTGCGTACCTTTTAAAGTGAATTTATTGGGGTTTTTTTTATGGACGAACCCCCAGCTTCAAGCTTCTCTAATTGACTTGGTGAGATACGAGGTAACAGGTGATGACCTCGGGTGTCAGGACAGCTTATCCTCATATCCCATAATGTACTACATCAGCCTCTATTGGACCGGCCATATTAAATGCTTATGATGACACCCTGCTAGGCGCATGTTGACTAATTCCTTGGGTAGTGGGCTTCATGCCTTTTCTCATTCCACATTCTCTGATTGACCTAGGTGCATTAAATGTGTATGATGACATCCTACAAACTTCTACATTGACCCATGTGCCCTATTTGAACTGAGGCAGGAGATTTCCCACCTTTAGGTCATCTTCCAAGCGGGAACCTCACTCTATTGGGACTTAGTCAAAACATAAGTTGATTAACTCGAACACCTTCTGTGACCTTCAAGGTCCTTAGACGCTTAGTCTTAAGAGGGTGAACTTACCCGAAGTGTTGACCCTAGAGCAGGCAGTATTCCCTGAGACCTACGCCTCGGGTGTCCAAGAGTCCTTAGCCTCGGGTGTCCCCGAGGTCCAGGCCTCGGGTGTCCCCAAGTTGTCCCCGAGTTACCCTCAAGGTGCCCCTGAGGTCTAGGCCTCGGGTGGCCGCAGGGTGGGCTCACGTCCCTGTTGCCTAATTCTGGGGTTGATTGCCTCCATTGACACGTAAGCACTTATTTAAGACTTAACCGTGTTAACATGTCCTTAAAGGTCTTTTAGTAGATGCTCGAAAAATGGGTATAAGATTTTATATTCATGAATCATTTCAGAATACTTAAGTTCATGATATATTTTCACAATTTCTCTTTTGTAGGCCCTAAAAATCCATCATTTTCTCGACATTCAAAATTTAAAATATTACATTAGATAGTTTTTGTATGCAACTATTTTCATCTCCTTAACTTATCAATACATGATCGCATATAATGAGACCCAATTAGACATCAGATGGTAATTAATCTCACAATAAATCAATATAAAAAAGATAGCTATAATGCAATTGTAAGTGTAGAGATGCTAGGAAACACAATTCAACATTAATAAACATAAATACATGTCTCATTCATAACATAGGGATCACACTATCATGTAAGTTCAATTACATAAAACATACATAATACATACTATAATACAAGAGTTACATTATGTATGTTCACTTACCTGGACCGGAAGAAAAGATTAACAATCTACAAATAACTTGAAATTCAACAATTATCAATCACTAGATTGTTCAATAATATTTATTAATAAATATATTACAAAATCAGATAAATACATATCTAATTAAAAGAAATATTAGGGCCGAATCAAAGGCTAGGAAAACGTGTTTTGCGATCTATAAGTCATAAGAACAACATTAGGTCAACCGAATTAGACTGGACTGGTTCAGACTAGAGCAGTACGATTTAAGGATGGACCGGTCAATTGAACTAATTTGGTTTAGTCCAACTGAACCGATGAATTGGTTCAAGTTGGTTAAAGATTAGGCCAGGTCATAAACAACCCGGGTCCAAATACCCAGTTCACTACTCGCTTTGAGAAACCAAGGAAATGGAAGAAAGAGAAAAGAAAAAGGGAAAGGAAGAAGAGGGAGGAGGGGCTCTTGCCGGCATCCGATTACCGGTGAGGGGGCGCGACAAAGAGAGAGAGAGAGAAAGAGAGAGAGGGGGGAGTAGTGAGAGTGAGAGAGCGAGAACTCGATAGAAGAGAGAGAGAGAGAGTGAAGTAGAAAGAGATAGAGAGTTGGAGAGAGAGAGAGAGTAGTGAGAGAGGAAATAAGCAGTGAGAGGAAAGAGAAAAGAGAGAAAACCACAAAGAGAGAAACAAAGGGCATTGAGAGGGAGAGAGAGCAGAGAAAAGAAAAAGATAGAAACTTACTTGAAGAAATTCAGTCGATGAACAGAGAGAAAATGAAGAAGAAAAATAAAGAAGAGCAACTGCGGGTTCGATGATTTAGGCTGAGAGAGATAGATAGATTTAAGAACAAATAATTAGGTTAGGGTAAATCTAGAGTATATTACTTATATATGAGCAAGTTAATATATTTACAAAAAAAACTCTTAGATGAGACTAGGGTATTATAGATAATCAAGGCCTAGTCCATGTCATCAAAGTAATTAAATCGGGTAATTATCTATTTTTAAGGATATTAAATGAGGAGATGAATTTAGTCTTGGCTAGTTATGTTTAAATACATTGAATTTAGTCATTTAGTTATATTTAGTTGTTACTATAAGTCCAGAAGGCCTTAAAATGTGGGGACTTATTTATCTTGATATTTGTATTGTTTTAAAGTTATAGTTATTGTTTTTCATATTCTTGGAGGGTTATTCCAAGTATAAATCATGGAAATTACAAATTTTGTAATCAATTTTTTCTTTTAAAACAAGTTAATCTTATTGTGAGGTCTTGTGTTCCTGTTTGTTCTTGAAAGATCTCTCTGAACTTATCAAGTTAATTTTGTGGCGTTCAAACAACCAAACTTATCACCTTGATTCTTGAGAGATTCTTAGTTTGCTTGGTGTGGCATTTCAATCTTTCATAGTCTTGGTACTTGTCTTGCTAAGTAATGTGTCAAGACTCAACAAATCTTGTCTACACGATCTTGGGATTCCTTAACCATCATTGTTATCAGGTTTTATCACAATTACTGGTGAGGTTCATATTATTTGGTATCAAAGTTTTGGTTCTAAGGCAAGTTGACTATCCTTAGTCTTTGTAGCAAGGTAAGAATTCTTTTTTGTTTCAGTCTTGATTCTCATCTCCTAAACCCACCTTTTGCCAAAATCCCACTCTTGTGTGTAAAAAATATCGATTTGTGACAATATTATGTGAAATTTTTTGTATTGTTGAAGCCATAGAAACTGTGTGATTCAATCCTTTTCTCTTACACTCAAATTCTTGACCTTTTGATGAGTTTTGATTATTTCTCATTTTGAAATGATGCTGGCTATTTTAAATTGGTTTCTTGAGTTCGATTATTAACTAAAGAGTACACAAAAGAGTGGAAGAATGAAAGAGTATGTGAGAATATAAGAGGGTAAAAGTCGTTTAGAGTGAAAACACGAGTGTGAGTGTATCATTATTAAGTGAAACAAGTGAATGAGTGCTTTTAAGGTTTCTAACCTTATTTTACAGATTCTAAACATGTCCAATATTCAAGAAGAAGACACAACTGAAGAAGTTCGACAACCGGCCGTTCTGAAGCTCCAAATGCAAGCTTTGTTAGGGGAGGCATATGTTGAAGGTTGAATTAGAACTTAATCAAGAGATGTTGGATAAGGTAAAAACGAGAATGCCTTGAGGACATAAATAAGACATCCTTAATAGGAAGCAAGGTGGGCGTGTTCAGTGGGGGGAATGTAAGGGAAGAAGCAGAGTCATAAAAGTTTGATGAGACATATTTGGACTGGGGTAGGTTTGGGCGTGGTTATGAGAATAGAAAAGCTACGATGGGTAGACGTAGGTGATGATGACTTGAGAAACATAAAGATTTGAAATCCTATATTTCCAAGGTAAAAATGATCATGAAGCTTATTTGGAGTGGGCACTAAACTGGAGATGGTGTTTGATTGTCAGAACTACTCGAAGATGAAGAAGGTTACGTTGGGTGCAATTGAATTCATTGATTATGCCATTGGTTGGTGGGATCAATTATTGGTTAATAGGAGGAAGAATAGAGAGCCATATGTGGACACTTAGTAAGAGATGGAAATGCATATGAGGATGCATTTTATACCTAACCACTACTACAAGGGTCTGTTTCAAAAGTTGCAGAGGCTGACTCAAGGTTTCAAGAGTGTGAATGAGTATTACAAGGAGATGGAGTAGCTATGATCTGTGCTAATTTGGACGAAGATCAGGAAGCCACTAGGGCTAGGTTTTTTTATGATTTAAACCATCAGATTGCATTGTGTTGAGTTGTGAGATATGGTGCCATCAAGCCATAAAGGTGGAAGAACAACTTAAGTGGAAGGGCTTGGCTAGGATGGGACAACCTGTTGCTACCACTAGCACATGGAAGGCAGCCCCTAAGAGGGACGAGCAAATATAAAATAAGCATAAATTTCAACCCTCTAAGAATGCCAAACTAGCGACAACCACTACCTTAGGTAACACCGAGACTTCTAATTCAAAACGAGTGATATTAAGTGTTTTGAAATGTTGGGGTGGGGTCACATAGGCAACCAGTGTGTAAAGAAAAAGGCGATGGTGATAAACACCCTATGAGAGCCTGAGTTAGAGAATGAAAATATGCAAAACAGTTCTCTACACCACGTTTACTGTTTAATAGAAATGGAGGGGGATACCTTAAAAACGGAAGAAAAGAACACATGTCCCGATCTCAAAGCTCTCCATCGTCAACCAAGCAAATGATTCTAGTTCTTTCGATTTGTCCATTGTCAACTCCATAGACCAAAGCTCTCCATATTCAGGTTGTCTGTTTGATCTCCATAGACAAAGCTCTCCCGATCTCAATGCTTGTAATTTTTTCTGGTTCCTCGACTTGATCTGGTTCCTCGTGATTTTTTTCTGGTTCCTCAATGTGTGTATTTTTTTTCTGGTTCCTCGAGATTTTCTTTTTCTAGTTCCTCGACTTGATCTGGATCTGGTTATTTCTATTTTTTACTGCTGCTGCTTGTATTTTTTTTTCGGGATATGGTTCTTTCGAGATTGCATGTTTGTCTTGGTTGTTCGATTTTCTCGAAATATGATTCTCTTTGAGCTCGAGATCTGATATTCTATGTGGGAACTAGGATTTATACATAATAGTATGGTTTTGTGGGTTTATATATTTTATGATTGTCGGTTTTTGTGCTTTTTTTGTGTCTGTTAGGATTTTTTTTGTCGGTTTTGTGCTTTTTTGTCCCTTGTCCAAAATTTGGTTTGTTTATTCTTCCTGTTTTTATTTGTTGTAATCATAGAATGGAAAACATCACTTTCGAGTTGCATCATGGTAGAAGGATAAGGTTTTCTCCAACAGTTAGATATGAAGATGCTGATGGCTTTAGAAAAGAAGGTTTGGATATTGATTTCATATCATTCATGGATATATATGATATGGTTAGAGATTTGGGATAAGTAAATGTTGTAGACTATTGGTATAAGTTTGAAACCAAGACATTTGGCGATGGTTTAAAGGTCGTCAATTATGGTAGATATGTGTATACAATGTTGGATGCCATTATAATAAGAAACACAAGGTTGTTGAGGTGTTTTTTAAACATGGGGTCGATTGTCCTGATGTCCCAGTTGAACTCCCCTAAGCACTACTTGATCCTAGATGGAATGATATCCCTATAGAGGATGAAACACATAATTATGACTTGCATGAAACTGATGAGTCTGAGTCTAGTGATGAGAAAAATTATAATGACGATGACACTGAATCATCAAATGAATCTCATGATGATAGTTTGGATGATGAAGGCTTGGACCGTTTACTTAAATATGTGGATAGTGATGATATGAGGTATGTGCATAGTTCGTCTGGTGAAGAAACAACACGACATAGGTACCATGAGTTCCATGAGAAAATTGGACTGAGACCTATTCACTTAGAAAAAGAAATGATATTTGGTTGTCATCAAGTTTTTAACAAGGCATTGAAAGAGTTTGCAAGGCCCCAATTAATCCAATAAGAAAGACGCGGAAGAAGAAGAATACATAACCTACAAGTGTACCAGAGACCTCAAGTCTTATATGCTAGGGCCGGTTGATTTTAAAATTAATTAAAAAAAAGTTTGAACCCCGATGGTTCGTGGGCGGAATATTAATTTTTTTTCAATTAACTTATTTAATCAAATTAAATAACTTAAAACCAAACAACGTGCGATTATGTATATATGACATTAAACGAGAAGATAAAGTTAGAAATAATTTTTTTCACTTATACATTGTATCAGAGAATTTTTAAACTAGCAGAATTCATTCGAGCGTTCTTCGTGTTTTTCAAGATCTGGGATCCAAATTATGCACTGTAACTCCGAGAACGATTTGTGAATTTCATCCACCAACAACCATCCGTTAATTTCATAAATATATTTTCCAAAAATTTTGTGTAGAAATTTGAGTTTGAACTCTCAAAACGATTGAATAAAAATAAAAAAAAATCTCCTTCAATCTAATTTTTGGCGACAACGAGGGGGAATAAAATATTTTTCTCAATTGTTTTGTTAATAAACAACTATGTCTAATCCAAGATTTATCTGTAATAAGATTGCTATTAGATATTGGTAAAATGTAATTTTCAATATTTATAAATCCATATATTTTAAATTTTTGAAAATTCACTTCATATATTAATAATAACCGAAAATTATAATATTTCTTAGATTTTGAGTTGTATCAAGATTCATCAATCCAATTGATAGATTTAATTTATCATTATCAATTAATTAATTAATTAATTTTTATTTACTAATTATCTAATAATTAAAAAATAATAAATTAATTAATTTCAATACATATTATCACACTTAACTAATTAAGTGACATCACACATCACGTATATGTGTAGGAAATATGTCTTGACATCAAAACACATTTTGTCCAATTTACTTCGTTTCTCTATTTATGTTCTCATGAACTATTTCAGAGACTGAATGGATCTACATGAACAAAGCAAAAGATTCAAATACCCGACAAATTTATCTACATAAATTCCCGACCTATTTAATCCTCACATCATACAACTCCACTATAGGGTCGATGTCGAATCAACTCTCGATTCATGCGCGCTACGTTTTCTATTGGTGTACATAAACCCTTTTTACTTTCACGATCCATAAAATATTTTAACACAATACCCATCGTGAATATCAGTAACAAGAGCGGAATGTAAAATTACTATTTTACCCATCTTGTTATTATTTCTTTAACTCCTTTATTGACTGTGAATAAGAAAAATATAATAATAAATTGTCTCGTATAATTCACAAGTCTTAATCAATGTCTCAATTCATTGAATATCTGGCAAGGTTAATTTATTCACACCCATCAATAAAGCATAAGATGATATGTTACTTTCGTAATCCAACCACGATTTTCCATATCTTTGAATCACGTAACTCCAACTTAATTGAATTACAATCCCAACAGTCGATGTATTGCCCGTCAATTCGAACTCACTCATTTAACTTATCAAAGATTACAACTAACTAAGTCAAACTACGTATTTACCTCAGAATTAAGGTAATTATGAAAATACCCTTAAGGTGTAACAATTAGATTTAGAGTTAAGTAAACGATTTCAGGCTCTAAACTAATTTGTTACCAGTCTATTCAACATGTTCATAACATGTCTAGGTTAACTATTTGAGTCTCCATTTTCATGCCCCAAGACTGACATTCATTGGTTTAACCTAACAGTCGTAATCAGATTCGATTGCCCAATTGATCCTAAGACTGCGAATATCATTCTGAACTTTCTCAGAAGAGTTTGTCTAGAGACGTCTTTATCTTCATTCTTCGTTCGTTGATGAAAGTCTAGGACTTGAGTAATTTATAAACGCACTTTAATAAAACTTTTATTTTATTCATAAGAATTCAATAATACTAATGTCTGAGAAATAATTAAATATAAATAAATAGTTATTACACGCTACTTTATGGACATATTCCAACAATCTCTCACTTGGACTAAAGTATGCGTGTATAATCTCTTATCTCCAAACTCTCCAGATGACCATAAAACGTTTTACTACTTAAAATATTCGTGAATGGATCTGCCAGGTTTGTTGACCATCAAAATATGCGTAACCACAATGTCTCCATGCTGAACAATTTTTCTAATCAGATGATATTTACGTTCTGTGTTTGGATATCTTATGACTTCTAGGTTCTTTAGAATTTGCTACAACCCACTATTATTACAATAAAGTGTTATGGGTTTGTCAGTGTTTGGAACAACTTCTAGAGTCTTCAAGAACTTCCTAAGCCATACAGCCTCCTTTGCAGCTTCACAAGCTGACGCATATTGAATCAGCAATGCAAGATTGCTTGTTATTTCTCCATACAACTGTTCCACCATTCAGGATGAACACTGATCCTGAAGTGGACCTCCTAGAATCATTGTCTGCTTGAAAATTAGAATCAGTATACCCCGTCATATTCATGTTAGCACCTGAATACACAAGCATGTAGTTCCGTGTTCTCCTTAGATACTTAAGGACATGCTTGACGACATTCCAATGCTCGATTCTAGGATTAAATTGGAAACGACTCACCACGCCCACGGCATAGCAAATGTCTGGCCTAGTGCAAAGCATCATATGCATGAGACTTCCTACGACTGAAGCATATGAAATCTTTCTCATGTTTTCCTCTTCTTGAGGGGTCTTGAGAGACTGCTCCTTGAAGAGGCTGACTCCATGTCTAAAAGGAAAAAATCATTTCTTGGAGTTTTACATACTGAAGCGATCAAATACCTTATCAATATAAAATGCTTGAGACAATGCTAATTGTTTGTTCTTCCTATCTCGAAAGATCTGAATACCTAAGACAAGCAGTTTCTCCAAGATCATTCATATCATATTACTTTGCAAGCCAAATCTTGACATCAAATAATTTTCTTACATCATTCCCAGTTAGTAGAACATCATCTACGTACAAGACTAGAAACAATCACCTTCCCTTTGTGTATCAGCTTATACACACATGACTCATCCACTAACTGTTCAAAACTAACTATATCCATCAGAGTTCGATTCATTTTCTCTACAAAATCAAAGCTTAGAAGTGAAAATCTGATATCAAGCCCTACTTGGTTGACAATGGAGATCTGGAGAGCGATGAAGATCCGAAGAGCTTTGGTCTCTCCTTCGAGCTATCGAGCTATGAAGTTGTGTTATTTTCTTCTGTTTTAGAAGGCATCCCTCTTTCCGTTTCTATTAAACCGTAAACGTGCGACAAGTCCGTTTGCAGATTTTTAGAAAGTGTAAGGATTTACTTTATCAATTATAAAGCATAAAAGTATATTTTGCAGAAAATTAAAAATACAGGGGTGTTTATTGTATTTTAGTCAAAATTTGGGGTGTAAATTCCATTTTTTTAGTCTGTTCTCAGGGCACAATTTTTCATTCCGATCCCCAATCATGTTTCTGTGTTGATTTTGAGAGGAAAGATAAAGAAAAACGAAGATAGTGGTCGAGCACTGAGACGTAGAGAGGAAATCAGGACAAATTTGTGCCTGAACCCTGTTTTGTTGTTAAAAGTTTAGTTATCTGACAAGAATATGTCCGAATCTGGGTTATATTTATGCTTGATATTCTTCCAGATATGCATTCTTCTGTTTCCCTCAAGAATTTCGGCCATCAGGTAAACGTTTACCGAATTTCCATCCCCACATGCTCACATTTTAGTCTTATGTGATATGATAACATTTTGTTATGTAAATGTTTGGATGCTGAGAAAAAAGGAAACAAAATTTTGCAAGTTTTGAGCTCGGGTTCTTTGGGATTTTGATTTTCTTTTGAAGGTTTCTTTGCGAGAAAGCGGCCTTGCATGTCGTATCTATTATCTTTTGCTTATGTTTTTTTCTCGAGTCTCCAGTTCTTAGCAGCTTCTATCTGGGGACGTAAAGTTCACCGCAGTTCCACGGAGAAAAGAAGGAGAACTTTCATTTCCACAATTTTTTTTTTCTAAATAATGCTTTTATTATTTTAAGAGTAAGAAATTAGATGTTGGATATTAGAATCGTATGCAACGAAGTAGAAAAATATGCATCAACTGTTAAGCTTTTAAGTGGCTAAAGTTCTGCAGCAATTCTTTTAAATCTTATCTCCATAATTTGGGCTGGTGGTTGGGTATTGTTTGCATTGAGCAACAGCAACCTCTAATCCCATGGGAAAGATGGAAATCACAATGGCTATTTGGTATTATTATGTAAAGAACACACACGTACATGTGATATAAGTTGTTTAACAAGCATGATCACTCTAATATACTATACTTGGACGAAAGGAAATATTGTCATGTGATATAAGTCGTTTAACAAGCATGATCACTCTAATATACTATACTTAGGTGAAAGGAAATATTGTCATGTGATATAAGAAGTTTAACAAGCATGATCACTCTAATATACTATACTTAGACGAAAGGAAATATTGTCAGGCTTTTGTTTATTTTCTTGTAGAAGTTATTTCCACGCAGTCTTTTTTCTTATATCACTAGAAGCAATATAAGCAAAACTTACAAGCTGTGATCTCCTTTCCAGAAATTTCATCTTGGAATCGATTTTCTCTCTGAAGAACAATCATCCACTTATAAAAGTTGTTGAAACATGTTCATTGTTTTCTAAAACCATGAATTAACTGCTTCATCGTTGGTGCTTAGATCTTGAGTCTGAACATCACTGTACTGAACCGGTCAAACCGAACCGAAAATGTTCGGTTCGGTCGGTTTTACAAGTATCTGCGGTTCGGTTCGGTCGGTTCTACAAGTATCTGCGGTTCCGTTAAATTTGTATTTAGTAAAGAACCGAAGTTTGGTTCGGTTCAAAAATTTATCCAATTTGAACCGAACCGAACCAACTATATATACACCTAAAATTTCAAAACCCTAAACCTATTAGCCACAGAACATTCCAGAGCCATTCGATTCCCCCCACTCCTCTCTCTCTCTTTGCTCTCTGACTCCTTCTCCCTCATTCTAAAAGTTCCATTCAACTCTCCATGAGTTTGAAATGGAAGAAATAGGCCAGAGGCTTTGGGTTCTTTGTCTCGAAGAGGCAAAGGCTTTCTTTAACTTCTTGAAGCGTTGAAGAGGCCAGGGGCTTCGTTATCTCCTCCAAATCACGACGCCTCCTCCAAACTTCAAAGGACCAAAACGGTGTCAGTCTTCTGCGTTCTCCCTTGCTTCAGGTTCGTTTTTCTTTCTTCTTCTTCTGATTTTTCCTTCTTCCTTCTTCTGATTTCTTCCTTCTTCCTTCTTCTTTATCCTTCTTCTTTATCCTTCTTCCCGAAAATCTTATGGGTTTGAGTTCAGTGCGTTCTTCTTCTTCTTTCAGTTCAATGCGTTCCGTTCTGTACATTCTTCTTCTTCTTTCAGTTTAGTGAGTTCTGTATCGTCTGAAATTTGGGGTTAGGGTTGATTCTGTTTTGTGAATCTATGTAGGGTTGAATTTATCTGAAATTTGTTTGAAATTTGGGTATCTGAAGTGGAAGATGTGAATTTGTCGATCTGAATCTGTGTAATTTGTGAAATTTATGAATCTATAAATTTATGCATTTGAATATGTAAATCTGATTTATGAATCCGTGAATCTAAAGGTGTGAAATTTGTGAATCCGAGTCTGAAGCAGAACCGTTGAATTGAACCGTAAGTCACGGTTTGGTTTGATTCGGTTCATATAAGATTCACGGTTTGGTTTGGTATACAGCCTAACCGAAACTTTCGGTTCGGTTCGATTTTCCTTCCAAAAACCGATCGAACCGAACCGTGAACACCTAACCCAACCTAATACTTTTAAAATTAAAACCTAAATAATAATAAAATACTATTTGAATCCTAAATTAAGCTTGGCCTATCCTGCATATGAAATAGGGCCTTTTCATCTTTGTTTTCTTGCACCAGTTCTGTTTTAATGTAGGTACCAGCGAGATATAATTGCTCGCTAGGTAGTTTCTATACATGTAACATTCTTTCTTCAGTTACTAGGGAGTTCTATGACTTGTGAATCTTCCTGGTTTGAGTGACGTTGTCTTCTTGTCGAACCTCACTGATTATTAAGGAAGACATTTTCTTCATGTAGCTATGTACAGTAGTACAGTGGATGGTGAGAATTTGAAAAATCTGGCCAACAATGAAGTTATTCAAGAAAACAAAGAACGACATCACTCAAACCAGGAAGATTGACAAGTTATAGAACTGTCCAGTAACTGAAGACAGCGTCACCAAGTATTTCAAATTTATGAATTACAACTGCGACTGCAACTCAGTGAGGTTTGACAAGAAGACAGCGCCATCAAGTATTTAAATGTCCTGAAAGGACTATGGTTGGACTTGGATATGTTTAATGATTAGAATGGAAGAGCCCTGATGACTACAATTATTACAAGAAAATCGTGGAGAGCAACCGGATTTTCAAATTTCTTGCTGACCTTCATATAGAATTCGATGAAGTGAAAGGAAGGATAGTCGGCCAACAACCTCTTCCCTCCATCAATGAAGTATTTTTAGAAGTTAGGAGGGAGGAGAGTCGTAGCAGGGTCATGTTGGGTAAAAAAGGGGCTGCTGGTTCAATAAAGAATTCAGCTCGTCTCCTTTCATGCTACTGCCAACCGGGCACATATCAATCAACGAAGAACAGACGAAAAGCGTCGAATATGGTGTGATTACTGTAATAGACCGTGTCATACTCGAGAAACTTGTTGGATTATCCATGGGAAACTCACAAATTGGAAAAGTAGCAAGCCAAGTGAAAGAACTAACCGTGTAACACCCTCTGCTAATGAGGCTGAGACAAGTCTGTTCAGCAAAGAACAAATGGATCATCTTCTCAAACTGCTAAGGTCCAATTTTGCATTTGGTATTCCTAGTAGGGCTCTTGCCCAAATAGGTAGTATTCCAAGTGCATTTCCTAGTTATTTGGCTTCCGCATCATGGATCATTGATTCTGGTGCATCTGATCATATGACTAGCCTTTCTCACCTATTTAAATCTTATTCACCTTGTTTTGGTAATTTAAAAGTTAGGATTGCAGATGGTAGTTTATCACCTATTGCATGGAAGGGTTTGATAAAAATCTGTGAAAGAATTGATTTGAAATCTGCCCTTCATGTCCCTAATCTTTCTTGTAACCTTTTGTCTGTGAGTAAATTATCAAAAGATTCTAATTGTCTTGTTACATGATTTGATTCTCACTGTGAATTTCAAGACTGGGGATTGGGGATGATGATTTGTAGTGCTAGGTTGATAGATGGTCTTTACTATTTTGATGACAACTTCTTCAAGAATAAACAAGTTCAAGGCTTGAGTAGTATTATTAGTTCACCTTCTGTTCATGAACAAATTATGCTTTGGCATTTTAGATTAGGACATCCTTGTTTTCCTTATCTAAGGCATTTATTTCCAACTTTATTTAAAAATCTGGATTGTTCTTCTTTCAGTCTGAAAGTTGTCATTTATCAAAAATGTCATCGAGTTTCTTATGTTTCAAAGCCTTATCGTGCATCGAAACCTTTTTATTTGGTTCACAGTGATGTTTGGGGACACATTTTTGGCCATAGGGTGTTGTGTACGGGTTCTGGTTCCTTTCCTAATAGCTATGGAAGGTGTAGATTTTCAAAATTACTCAAATTAAAACTGTTTTGATTATCTCCATCTATTATGGTTTCATTACTTGTCAGTGGAGTAGGACCTTGGTCATGTAGAGTGCTTTGGATAGGTTGTGTCCTTGAATAAACTTTGAGTGACAGTTGTTGTTCTACGTCTTCCTCATTGGTGAGGTCTATAGATGGAGATTCATATGTCCTACATGGAGATTCAGCTATAATAATAGACTTAAGATTTTGTGAGACAGACTATTGTATTGGAAAGATCAATCCCTATATGAGTTGGGTTCTTATCTTCTCTAAGATTCTCCCCTAGAGACAAGAGTTCGAAAAATATGGAATATTTTCAGAAAACGTAACATCCATAGATATGAGGATTCTCTTAAAGGGTGGATGATAACACTTGTAACACTTTCAGTTGGAAAGTAGCCTATGAAGATATACTTGTTGTGTACAGGTTCTGGTGCCTTTCCTAATAGCTATGGAAGGTGTAGATTATCAAGATTACTCAAATTAAAACTGTTTTGATTATCTCCATCTATTATGGTTTCATTACCTGTCAGTGGAGTAGGACCTTGGTCATGTAGAGTGCTTTGGATAGGTTGTGTCCTCCTTGAATAAACTTTGAGTGACAGTTGTTGTTCTACGTCTTTTTCATTGGTGAGGTCTATAGATGGAGATTCATATGTCCTACATGGAGATTCAGCTATATTAATAGACTAAAGATTTTGTGAGACAGACTATTGTATTGGAAGGATCAATCCCTATATGAGTTGGGTTCTTATCTTCTCTAAGATTCTCCCCTAGAGACAAGAGTTCGAAAAATATGGAATATTTTCAGAAAATGTAACATCCATAGATATGAGGATTCTCTTAAAGGGTGGATGATCATACTTGTAACATTTTTCAGTTGGAAAGTAGCCTATGAAGATACACTTGGTAGCTCTAGTATCAAGTGTGGACTTATTGTGGGAGTGCACATGAACGAATGCTACACCCAAACACCTTGAGAGGAACTCGGTTAAATCCACCACGGCGTGGGAAGCATTTTGATAGTGTCTCTTAAGGAGTTTTAAAATCAAGAATTCTTGAAGGCAATCTATTAATCAGGTGAGTGGTAGTTAAAAGTGCTTCCCCAATGGGTTTTAGGGACATTCATTTGAAATGTTAGGCCCGGGTGACCAACATCAAGTGTCTATTTTTCCTTTCAGCTATCCCATTATGTTGGGGAGTGTTAACACACGTCGATTGGTGTACTATCCATTTTTCTTCAAGATATGAGGAGAGTATTTTACTAAAGTATTCCCCCCATTGGTTGAACGAAGAATTGAATTGTCGCATCAAATTTTGTGTGTATCATTTGATGGAAAACCTCGAAGATATTATAGACATCGAATTTATGTTTTAGGAGATAACCAAGTCACTCGTCTGTGATCATCAATGAAGACACAAACCTAGACCCAAATATTTTAGAATTTTGTGAGGGACCAGATGTCAGTATGAATTAAACTGAAGGAAAATATGCTCTTTCATTGCTTTAAGGAAAAGGCACTTGATGGTGCTTGGCTAACTCACATGTTCCACATTGAAAATTATTAAAATTTCATTTTTCAAACATAGGAAACATTTTCTTCAACGAAGTGAAAGATGGATTTCCTAATCTTAAGTGCCAAACTTGAATATGTTTTTCTACTGAGGTAAACTTGTCTGCGAGACATTAAGAGCATGAGATTGCTTACGAGCTTGAGCTATGGAGCATGAGGGACTTGGTTTATCAACCTGTGATAGGAACTCCTTGAGTTTGTTGATCTATTCTTTGCTGAGCCCACCAACTTCCTGAATGATGGAAGCTGAACTTTCTTGGGTTTTTCTTCCGAAATCACATAGTGGGCCTGATTACCTCTCTCAACCAGTCTGTAATTCTTACCCCCATTTCCTTTTCCTATCTGAGTAGGTTTCCCATGTAGCTTCCCATAGGTTTTCTTGGTGTGTCTAGGTTTGCTACAATAACTGCACCAAAGGTCATCTCTGCCTGCTGTTTTCCTCCCTTCAAACCTTCCTGTTGCATTCGCAGCAACTGTGAGAATCGACTGTGTTGGTTTTGAACTTATAAGGCAGACCCTTCGGATGACTTGCTTTCAAGCATTACTCCTCTTCTGCTCTCTTCTCCTCTTACAGTGGCATGGACCTCAGCAAGAGATGGCAAGGATTTCTTTCCATGAATCTGAACCTTATCTTGATCAAGTTCAATTCTCAACCCTGCCAAAAACTCAAAAATCCTTTCCCCTTTCAAGGAACTTCTGTAGAATAGCAATATCATTAGCACATTCCATTTTAAAAGTTTGATAGCCAAAGACCTTTTATAGTGTTATAGTACTCGGTGGCAGAGGCATTATCTTGGTTGGTATCTTTGGCAGTAGAGAGGAACATATAGGTTTTCCTCACCTCTGGTTGCATCGATTTTCACAACCATGACATTTCTCCTTGGATCTGGTCCCATAAGATGGTCTAATTTCCTTTCCCTTTGATATAGGTTTCGACATACTGTGACAAGATAGTTCCAGTCACTTAGCTTAAATGGCATTTGAAGGTTCAGTCCATCATTTGGGAAGTGGCTGGACATCTGTCTAGTGGCTGATTGGGAGGATATTTCTGAATTTTCAGACATTTGGGCTTCTGTTTAAGAGACAGAGAGAGGTCTAGGTTGTACAAGTTTTTTGGCATGGTCTTCAAAGGGAGAGATTGAATATTTGAGAGGCTGTTTGTACGGCAGGAGCAATTGAACAGAACTTCTAGGTTTTTCTTTTTCCTTTTCTCAAGGACAGAAGAGAAGGTAATATGGCGGCTAGCGCATTGAAGGCCAACTAAAAAAATCTTGCAATGAAGGCCGGATCAAAGAGAGAAATTTGGCAATGAAGACCGATCAAAGGGGCTGGCGGCTAGGGTTTCAGTAACCTGTCTTTGATACCATGAATAAAATTGTTTCTTCCTTAATAATCAGATTTACATAGTGTCCAGATATATATAGATCTGGTGTACAAGTGAAAAAGGAAAAATTCAGAAATATTCTATATAATAAATTTACTTAATTCTACGGCATAAAATAAGGAAATAAACTAGGCAAGAATATACTAAAACAGACTATTAGGAAATATCTTCCTGATTAGGGAGATCTTTCCCTGTAAGACCATGACTTCAACACTACATTACTTAGCAAAACTTGCGTTCTTGGAGGTTTCTCAAATTTGTTCTTTTCCAAAAATAAAATGAAGAGGTTAGTCAATGTATGTTAGAGGTGCAATTTGTTCTTTTCCAAAAATAAAATGAAGAGGTTAGTCAAAGTATGTTAGAGGTGCAACACTTGAATGTAAATGTGATGTTTTAAAACTTGCTGTGACATCATAAATCCGTATTGGTTGTATTAAGTAATAATGCATTTCTATAATTGCTATTACTATTTAATTGTAACTTCTACAATTTTTCTTTTTGTTTTATTATTTTTCTTGTTTGGTGTAGGAAAGATGTTGGTTTTGAAGAAATGCATGTTTGCAGAAATACCGTTCTTGGAAGATATCTACTATCTGATGATGATGGTGGGCATTTCCTCAACCAAGTACCTATCGCAACCAATAAAAATTTCCTCCAAATTATGTTCTATATCATAAGAATGATAATGTGATGGTTAGTTGCACACGCCGATACAGATTTTGTATGTCGCTATTGTAGGGACTAGGGGTTCCTAACACTAGAGTTTGAAGTAAAGAATAACTGAAAAATACTTGGAAAAACATTCTACTCCACAGTCTTTAATAAGCACCATTATTTTGTTTTATTTTTTTATGTATTTGAAATGTTTAGTTCAAGCTTCTTTAATACCTGGTTGAAGTGGTTGATATTTCTATGCAATAATCAACATCAACTATAAATAAAAATTGACTTTTGATTCTTCTGGGCATAGCTGACAATTCAGCTCAAGAATCTTCCTTTCTTTTCACCAGCTGGAGTAGTTATTTCTTTTAAATCAATGCAACTTTCACTTATCAGTCTCCATTGAGGATTTCTTATTCTAGTTTGTATGGTATTACATAATTAAAATTTTAACATAATCATCAGTTTTTGGTTATCACCCCCCCTGCGGTGGAGAAAAGAAGAGCTCTTGACGCATTTGGCACTGCTGCATCCCTAACTGTGCTCTTGACGCATTTGGCACTGCTGCATCCCTAACTGTGCCTCATCAATTATATTTCCTTTTTGCATCCAATGCACTTCAATCTATATTTGTGGGAGAGAATAAAAAATGGACTCTACAACTTAGCAGAGGAAGGGAGTTACCATCTCAGTAGAATCTGAAAGATATGATTAGTTTTCTTGGTCAGAAGTTCCCTTAATAGTGTGGCTTCATGAGGTGCAGTATTCCTAATTATCAGAAATATATTTATTCATATACATCATCTAACTTTACCATACCATCATCGAGTTCAGAGCTATTTATGATATTTAGTATGATTTCAACTGTAACTTGAGCCATTCCATCGAAAGTTTGAATGTGTACTTTTGTGTCTCCAATGTGTAGTCGCATGTGGTACATGCATCTTTGTTATAGCGTGCTAGAAGGTTGTAAAAGTATAATTTTGTTGAATAATGGAGACTCCGACATTTGTTGGGTATTGTTAGTTATCGCTTCATTGTCTGACGATAATATTTTAGGTCATGTATGTGATGCTTTATCAGTGGATCCGCAGTCTCGATGCTGCCCTAGGAAAGGAGAGAGATTTTCTTGTCAGTGAGTTTTGTCAAAATGCAACCCTAAACGTCCGCTCCTCAAGCGCTGGAAGCTTACATGCATTATTTTCCTTTCCACAGGGGATGCAATCTTCTTTCACAGTGTTGCAACTCTTATGAATATTGTGTTTCATGCTGCCAAAATCCAACGAAGGTATGATTTTGAGTCCTCTTTATCCTTCACTCTCTCTTTCTAACACATCTATAGCATATATAAAAGTGCCAAACTTGGAAAAACTTTTTTAGACTATTTTGTCCATATGGTTTTCATGTTAATCCTACATTGCCCTTACTTAATGACATTGTGGTGTGATTTTATGATGGAAGATGAAACAATTTGCATGCTATGATTCTCTTTACTCTTTTCCTTAATTAATGTTAACATGTGTGTTGTTGTAAATTTTGTTCAAGTGAATTGATAATATAGATAATGGGTATTATTTGATCCTCTATTGTTGATATTCATTTTTACATGCATTAATTCAATTTTCTTAAAACTTTAATTTTATTTTCTTCTTTAAATCTATGCTTATGATAATGTTATTCTCAAAATATTATTTTATACGAGAAAGAAATACTTAATTTCATTTTAAAATATACAGAATTATTATCTAGCTAACTGAAAATATACATTTGTTATTATCATAATATATTTTACTTTTTTTTCCTGACAATCTATGTCTTTTTAGAATGTATTTCCTGATAACTATTACATGTTGTGCAAATGATAAATATTGTTGTACAATCATTCATTTTCATTTTCCAGCTGTTAGATCTTTTTATAGTGATAATTATATTTCTTCGTATTAATTCTTAGCAGTTCAAAATACTTTTCTTGACATCGTCAAATTTGACGAGATTTATCAGACTACGAAAAAAAGAATGGTTAATTAATGTGACAATTGTATCTAAAATATAAAAAAATAAAGTGATTTTTAAACGATCAACTATATATGCAATATCTCTATTAAAATTTGTGTTGATTGAAACTCTAAAAGTAACGTGCAACGCACGTATATTACGACTAGTAGTTGAAAATGAGCACACTTCTGATTATGCTGCTGCAGACACAAAAGGAACAAGTACTGAAGATAAAATTTGCCAAACCAGCCACTGCAGGTCAAACTGTAATTCACAGTTTATTTATGTTTTTTTTTTTGTCTTTTAACCAGGCTTTGGTGGCCTTTGAACTTTTTGTTCGGGGCCTAAATAAGCTTAAGTATAATATCTCTGAAATCAGTTAACTTGATTATCGTTGTTGGAGAATTTTACAACTTCTACGTCGAAAAGTCTGGTAATGTTTACTACTTTTGATAGGTTCAGGAAATACTTATTCCATAAATGGCCATTCGTGCCTCCAACCTTGCATTATCATGCAAATTGGGTTAAGGAAGTCTACTTCTTTTCCAAGTCATGGCTTTCCTTGAGATTGCATTACGCTGATAATGATCTGCTATTCTTTTTCTTTTTAATCTTACAGGGACTTATACAAGTGTTTTCGATTTCTGTGCTGGGAGGTGTCGTCATAATTCGGAGAGTGTGGTAAACAATATCTTGTAACTTCTAAAGTGACTCATGATATTTGTCAACTACTCAACTAGGTCTTCTGTGTCTATGCGTGTTTGCGTTTTGTACACTGATTTATTCTATAAGGATAATTAATAAACCATACTTTACTAATTAGAAAATAAGGACAGACTAACACAAGAAATGCATGTTGAACATGTGATTAATTTATTGATATATTATGTCATTTTTAGGTGCTCACTTGTATCAAGGAGCTCCATATGACGGTTCTATCTATGGAAGACCTTATTTTGTTTGTTTTCTTCTGGGTGTGCATTAGAAAGATTTCATCGTTACTCTTGCAATTACCTACCTTTGTGTTGAGCTTTTCTCAGTAGGCCCCAATTGTCACTAGGTCCCACCATTTGTATTAGAATTTTGGGTGGTACTGATGCAGGACGAGTGGGAGAATAAGTAGACTAGAAGGGAGAAACAGAGAAATAGGGAGAATTAGACAGAAACTAGGGAGAGAAGGAGATAATTAGAGAGAGACGAGATAATAGAGGAGGGAGAAGATTCAATTTCAATCTTAATTTCAAGTCATAAAGTCTGCCCATTACATAAACCCTAAGCCTATATTTATAAGCTCTAAAAGATTCCAAGCTAAAAACTATTATTAATACTACCTTATTTAGAAGACCACAAATCAAGCATGAATCCCTTAAATATGAAGTTAAATACCTAAAATGTCTAATCTTACAAGGAACTAAAATATTGCAACATAATAAGATCCTAAATTCCTAATTGAGTGACTACTAATTGTTCCATTCCTATTCTTCACCATTCTCCCCCACTTGGAAAGAACTCGTCCTCGAGTTTGAGGCTGAAATTGTATTCTTCCACTCCACCACTTGGTCATATTTACTTTCTTTTATTGTTGCATTGTCGGTGGAGTCTACAACTTCTGTTACTTTTACACCCTGCTCTGGAGTGACTGTTGTATTGTTATACTTATTCTCTACTCAAGCTGGTAGCAGACAGAGTCAACACAACGAGGTTTTCGCTCGTCATGCTCCACAAGGAATTGCCTTTTGAATCTTCCATATCTCCGATATTTCTATGAAACAAATCATTCATAATTGATTCACGTTCACTCATCTCTTGATGACCCATGTTCCAAGTATTAATTGGACTATCATGTTTATCTTGATTTTAGATATCATCTTCTGATAACTGCTCGTCATGCTCCACAAGGCATTTTGCCGCAAAATGCCAACAATTTGAATTGCATGTTCTCCACTATTAAAATACTCAAAATATTCCTCCATCTCAAGAAACCAATTAACAAAATAATCCCAATAATAGATATCGTTAAGCCTCAGAACTTGGAATCTTTAACAATATCCATTATAATCCATCATACTCATTATGTTCTACTTGACAATGACCACAAGATACATCAATGATACGAGTACCATCTTTAATAAACCTTCAGTATGATGAGACATTATACCATGCAACCCAAAATGGACAAGATATCACCTCAAATTACGTCAAAATATGCAGCATCGAATTGTTGGGAGCATGTCAAAAGAACCACATCAACACAAATTCGGTACATAGGCCGAAGATTCCAAGATAATTATTATTTCCACGGGTGATTGGATTTTGATCAAGGGGTTGTGGTATAGAGTTGAAGTGGGTCAGATGGGTGATGGTGATGGGTGTTACTGTAAAGGAAATTGGAAAACTTTTTTCTTTTGGAATATAAACATAGATGGAAGCAAGGATCAAAGCAGGCTACTTGAAAGCCAACAAATTAACTAGAAGAACAATTTTCAATGGGAAATTTACTATAAGGAGGGTCACCAAAAGGATGAAAGCGTGGGTTTAGTTGCTCAATATTCCAGTAAGATCCACTCTCATCTGGATCTCAAGCTATTGAACCAGTTCTGAACAACTGAACAGGTGTGGGTACTGATGACATCATTGTTGGTTTTGGTTGCATGAAGGTGATGACAGATGTCGCTTTGGCCCATTGTGTCAAGAGAATTGTCAATTGGAAATATTGTCCGGACTGCCGGGTACCCTATTTTGTCAGTGGTGAGGTGATTGGTGATGTTCGTTAAGGAAGAAAATTAAATGTGGAAGAATTGAACAGCCTGAGAACAGAACAAGGATTCAGTACCAAATTGATGCAAGACGAGTAGAAGAATAAGTAGAGTAGAAGGGAGAAATAGAGAAATAGGGAGAATTAGGCAGGGAATAGGGGAGAGAAGGAGCTAATTAGAGAGAGACAAGATAATAGAGGAGGGAGAAGATTCAATATCAATATTAATTTCAATTCCTCTAATCTGCCATTACATAAGCCCTAAGCCTATATTTAGAGGCACTAAAAGATTCCAAACTAATAAATATTGTTAATACTACCTTATTTAGAAGACCACAAATAAAGCATAAATCCCTTAAGTATGAAGTTAAATAAGATACCTAAAATGTCCAATTCTTATAAGGAAATAAAATATTGCAACTTAATGAGATCATAAATTCCTGATTGAGTGACTACTAATTATTCCATTCCTATACTTTACCAGGCACTTTTGAGGAAAGGAAAGGCCATGAAGTCTGTCGCTAGAATCCTTTAGTTTTCTTAACCCTGCCCCACATTGAGGGATTTGGCGAATGTCATGTTGAGATTAGACAGAATGCTTTGTGACTGCAAAGCCATAATAACTATTTTATAGTTATTAGATAGTTCAGGATCATGATTTCATATCATGGGCGGACATTTAAACGTACATCTGCAAAACTTTGCCTAGTTATTGAAGTAACATAAAATAAAAGGTTTTTTCAATCCTAGAAGAGGACTATACACAATCCTTGACATATATTGTCTAAGTTAATAAAAACTTCTTTGGTATTGAAGGGTCCACATGATTCGTTGTCACCTGTGGTCTGTGGACTTATAAATAGCTGCTTGTCTAACCTATGAGGCTATCATGTGCATTGTAATTTCTATATCTTTTCCTATAGTGTATTGTTGTCAAATGCTGATGTGATGGATGGGTGGGACAATTTACTGTTTATTTTTTCTGTGTCATTGAAGCTGATATGCTATCTTATTGGGGTTTTCTAAATTCAGGTTCATGAAAATGCTTATCATAGTGATTTCCATCACTGCTTTTCTCTGCCGTCAAATTCCTCAGGTGAGCCAGATGAGTTATTTGATAGAGTGGTTTTCACTAAGTGTTGTAGCTTAATTTCAATAACCCTTTTGTCCTATGCGTGAATACAGACTGGCATAATTAGTTTCCATTAAAGCATGTGGAAAAGATAAAATGTTCTAATTATTTAAGGCCATTCCATGAGGAAGCAATATTTCCTATTGGACCATATCCTTTATTGTTTTTACTCTCCAGAAAATAAGCACATCATGATGTGCGCCTTTAATTTCTTCATTTATCAGCTATCTCTTAGTTTGAATTATATTTGGTGATACTCGGGGTGATACAGTAGCAATAAGCTTGTTATTTCAAGTAGTGTCATCATTTATTAGGTATCCAAATTGGTTCACTGTAAGTGCAAGTTCTAGGTCTCGTTGGAATTGTTATGAATTGACTGAATATGATGGTTAACCTTGCCCTACTTCCTTTAAATGAAATTTTGCAACTACTTGAAGTGAGTGATGGAATTGCAGTTGTGATTCATTTCAAATGTGTGTAAAGATTGGTTGATAAGGTAAATTAGAATGCTGAATCACGTTTGCACTTGGACCATGTTACATGGATATAGGTTCAATATGATATGCTCGCATTGGTTTCTCATATTTATGTTAAGTTTGGATCGATGAGCGTGCGAGCATATTGCAATATCAATGCTTTGTTTTATTCTTCTGTTGTGAATTTAAGAAACTGATAATGCAAACATTTGTTGTTTATACATAGGCCAAAAACTGTGTTAGAAACTGACCTTTTCTTTGATAAGAAACATAGCTTTTCATTAATACGGTAAAAAGCTTACAAAAGAGCACAAGAAATCCTTAAACCTATTCAATTCACAAAGCCTCTCCGATTTGAGAGGACCGAAAGAATGGCAATTTCTTAAAAAACTTCCAAGAATAAACCCATTCAGGAGCCATAAATTTCGCATTGTCCCACAGCGTATTGAGATCTTATCATTCTCTTCAAAAATTCTCAAATTTCTTTCAATCCAAATGCACCAAAGCACTCTCCATAAATTCTTCTTTCTCTTCCTGCCGCACTTATCAACTGGCCTTTTCTTGCATATACTTTTTCATTTGTATTTTTAATTGACTACATATATTGTTTAATTGTTTACAAATACATTAGAAATTATTCAGAGTTAGAAAGTGTACATTTGCATGTCAAAAATAAATAATGAACAAATATCTATCCCAGAGTGTTATGAAGTACTCCACAACTATCTTGTCTTATACAGCTCCCTGAAGTAGTTATGCTTCCTCGTATAGCATGTGAAGAGAAATGTTCTCTTTTTGTCAGTATTGACAATAGAGGGAAAATCTAAATTCATAGATCTGGTTACAAAGGTCTAAATAAGAAAAAAGATTACAAAAAAGAATCACCTAAATAATTCTATATTAATCCTAAATCTTTATACATAAGAAAGGAGAGAATAACACAACTGTCAAAGGAATTAAACAAGGAATATCTTCCCATCTATAGAACCAGATCTCCGAAATCTTCAACAGTACCCGTCAAGCTGGATGGTAAATGTTTTCCATTCCAAGCTTGCTCAAGATGGTCTGAAAAGGTTGACTAGCTAATCATTTGGTCTCAATTGATTTATGAGTAGCAATGTATGATACATGTATCAAACCACTGTCAATCTTTTCTTTTATGTAATGTTTATCAACCTCAACATGTTTTTTTTTCGTTCATACTGCACTGGATTGTGTGCAATGCTGATTGCTGTTGTCATTCTGGAGTCTCATTGGTCCTTCCCAATTAATCCTCAGATCTGAGGATGATTTTTAACCAAAGGAGCTCTAAGATTCCTTGTGCCATGGATCTAAATCTGCTTCTGCTCTAGACCTTGCTTCAACTGACTGCTTCTTGCTCCTCCAAGTGACAAGGTTTCCTCCTACGATGGTGCAGTACCCGGATGTTGATCTTCTATCATCTACAGACAGGGCCCAATCAACATCATTGTAGGCTTCTAATTCAATTTTATCATTCTTTTGGAAGATAATTCCTTTCTCTGGGGTAGCTTTTTAAGTACCTAAGGATCGTGTAAACTGCTTCCACGTGAGACTTTTGTGGGTTTGCATGAACTGGCTGACAGCACTCAGAGAATAGGCTATATCAGGCCTGCCATGAGATATGTAAATTAGCTTCCCAACTAGTCTCTGATACCTTTCTCTTTCTGTCATCTTCTCATCCTCCTTTTCACCCAATTTATGATTATGCTCAATAGGGCTGTCAGCTGGTTTGCACCCGCACATTAGCATTCCAGTTTCTCTGAGAAGATCAAGAATGTATTTCTGTTGTGAGATGAATATCCATTTCTTTAATTTGGCTACTCCAATACCTAGAAAGTATTTCAATTTTCCTAGGTCCTTTATCTCAAAATCCCTTGCCAGCTGCTCCTTCAATTTTCTCATCTCTTCCCTGTCATTTCCAATTATAATGATGTCATCAACGTAAACTAGCAAGGCTTTCACTCTCTCTTTTTCTGAATGTTTTATGAATAAAGTATGACCCCCTTGGTTTTGATGGTATTTCATATTCCTCTTTGCATGGGTAAACCTTCCAAACCATGCCCTCGAAGGCTATTTTAGTACATACGGAGCCTCTTTAATCTACAAACTTTGTTTTGGTGGTAACTCCATGGACACCTCTTCTTCTAGATAACCATGCAGAAAAGCAATTTTTGCATCAAGCTGTTGTATAGGCGAACCTAAATTGGCCGCTAAGGAGAGCATTATCCAAATAGTAATCATTTGTGCTACAGGAGCAAATGTCTCGTGGTGTCTATCTCATATGTTTGAGTAAATCCCTTAGCCATCGATTTGGCTTTATATCTCTCCAATGTTCCATATGTTCTATGTTTCAAATTGCATACCCATTTACGCTCACAGTGGTTTCTTTCCTCTTGGTAACTCAACAATCTCCCAATTTTTTTTTCTTCTCCAAGACCCTCATGTCCTCATTCATTGCCATTCTCCAATCTTTGCTCTTTAGTGCCTCTTGAACAGTGTTAAGGATTTCTATGAGGTATAGTTTAGTAACAAAAGCTCAAAAGGACGGTGACAACTTTTTAAGTAAGACAAAGTGTGACAAAGGGTGTTGTGCGCAAGATCTAGTACCTTTTCTAGCAGCTATAGGTAAATCAAGCTCATCAAAGAAACTAGAATCAGAACCGTTTGAGTTATTCTCACTTACCATGGTGTTAGTACCTGAATCAGGAGGAGTGGAATCATGGTCATGCTGAGTAGCTTGGATGGTCTGTGGCCTTCGAGAGTATACTTGCAGTGGCTTCTTTTGCTGCATTTCGCCTTCTTTCTCCTTGAAATGTGTCTCATGGGATTCTTCTGGAATGGATGGGAAATGTGTCAAAGATGAAGGTGGCAGATTTATTTCTAGGGTCAGCTGCTTATCTTCACCTAAATTCTCCCCCTGAAGATAATTCTTGGAGAAATAGGTTTGATTTTAAAAGAAGGTGACATCCATGATATAAAGGTTTTCCTAGAAGGACGGTTGTAACATTTATTCTCTTTCTGAGTTGTGGAATAGCCTATAAAGATCACTTAATTGCTATAGGATCAAGTTTTGATCGATTTGGGGCATGCACGTGAATGAAAGCTACACAACCAAACACCTAAACCCGATAAAATGCTTCAAGATGAGGATAAGATTCAGATAATACTTCTAATGGTGTTTGAAGTCAAGAACTCTGAAAAAGATTCTATTAATTAGATGAGTGGCTATTATTAATGCTGCCCCCCAAAAATGTTTTGGAACATTCATTTGGAAGAGTAGTGTTCGGGTTACCCCCGCTAAATGTCTATTGTTTTCTTTTAGGCACTCCATTTGGTTGAGGAGTGTGAGCACAAGAAAAATGGTGAACAATTCCATTTGCTTCTAGATATGATGAGATTGTTTTTTTTAAATACTCCCCCATTATCTGAGCTTAGGATTTGGATTGTTGCACCAAATTGAGTTGAAATCATTTTATCAAAAACGAAAAAGAAATTGTGCACATCACATTTTTGTTTAAGGAGGTATTCCCAAGTGACCCTTGTGTGATCATCAATGAAACACAAATCGTTTAGATCCAGATATGTTATTATTTTGTGAAGGACCCCATAAATCAGTATGAATTAAGTTAAAAGGAAGAGATACTCGTTTATTATTCAAAGGAAATAGCACATGATGGTGCTTTGCAAACTCACAAGTTTCACATTGAAAATTGGAATTTTGTTTTTCACATAAACTAGGAAAAGTTTTATATAAAACAACAAAGGATGGATGACCTAATCTAAAATGCCAGAGTGAGTTTCTTTTTCTACTTGAGACACCTTTTCTGAGAGATGAGATAAGAGAAGATGCTGCATCTTGTCACCTTGAATTTCAAGATAGTACAGTCCCCCTCTTTCTCTAGCAAACCCAATCATTTCCCTGTAGTCATGTCCTGAAACACACAGTAAGTAGGAGAAAAAACAGCAAGATAGTTTAGTTCTTTAGTAATTTGAAGAATTGATAACAATTTACTGTCAGATTAGGTACATGTAGGACAAACTGTAGGTTTAAGGATGGGGTCAGGTTCATTACCTCATCGTTTAATGGTTGTCATTGTTCCATCAGCAACTTTAATATGGGGACTCTCTGCATTTGTGCTATATTTATAAAAAAAACTTTTTGTTGTGTGTCATGTGGTCAGTGGCTCCTGAGTCAATAACCCAAGAGTCATCACTATCCTTCGAGGCATTAAGACCACAAGATTGCTTACCAGCCTGAGACACAGAGCATGAGGGACCTGATTTTTCAGTTTGTGTAAGGAGATCTCTGAGTTTGTCAAGTTGTTCTTTGGTCAGTCCACCAAACTCCTGATTGGTGGTTGCTGGAAGAGAGAAGATGGTTGAATTTTCGTGGGATTCCTCTAAGTTCACATGGTGAGCTTGATTGGTCCTTTGGGCAATTCTATAGTTCCTCTCCAATTATCCAGCAGATTTCCCTTGTACGTCCTGGTTTAATACAGTGATTGCACCAAAGACGTTCTCTTCCCCCTGTTTCTTGTGTTACAATATTCTGTGACAGTGAGAGTACATTGATTTGTTTCTTGTTTGGTTTCATGAATCTTGCACTTAATCTCATTAATTTTTGCAATCATACCCATTTTGGAGTATGTTTGGGAGAAAGCTTCCAAAATATCTTTAGCAGCGGAAAGAAACATAAAAGTTTGGCTCACCTCAGGCTACATTGAGTTCCATGGCCATGACATTAAAATGGAGTCTTCGATATCCCAAACTTTGAAGGTGGCAGCTAGGTCTTGAGACCTTGCTCTGATACCATGAAGAGAAATGTTCTCTCTTTCTTAGTAGTAACAATAGAGGAAAAATCCAGATTTATAGATCTTGTTACAAAGGTCTAAATAAGGAAATGATTACAAAAAAGAATCACCTAAATAATTCTATATTATTCTATAGTAATCCTAAATCTGTACACATAAGAAATGAATGAATAACACAGCTGTCAAAGGAATATCTTCCCATCTATAGAACCAGATCTCCGCAATCTTCAACAGCATGGAACCCATGAGGAATTGTTCAATTAGTTTCTTCTTCTTTGTTTACTACTTTAGAATATTATTTCTCTTTTGAATTCCCCTTTGAAATTTGCTTTACAGTCATTTGATATTAAAATTGTACCTTGAGTTCACAGGTGTCAACAGTACACTACTAGAAGCAAGACTGAATGGCATAAATGTTGTTGTTGGGCGGTAGGTATCTTAGTGATCATTTTTTAATATTACTTTAAATTTGAATGATAGCTGATTTGAACTCCTTGTTATGTGTGTATGATAGACAAGGTGAGTCATGTGACTCAGTTTGCAAGACTAATGGTCAATCATGCGTCCCAAATAAGATTCTGGTGCTTAATCAGTGTGATATGTAAGTTATAAACTTATTTCTTTTATTTAAATTTCTAGTTTACTTTGACTGAAAACTCAGCAGTCCTATCTATCTTGCAGAGATGATCTATATAAAGGCTGGTAAATAATATAATCATGTAATTCGATGATCTTTTACAATTTAGCTTTGTACGCAAGCACGATTTAGCTTTATTTTCCTTTGTTTGTAGCCAGTTCAAATATGAGTTGTTCTACTGATAAAATAAAAATATGAGTTGTTCTATCTATTTTTGGCACGGGGAACATGGTCGAGGGCATCAGGTGTTTCTAGGCATCTGCCAAGTTGTTTGGTCGGATTATCCTCGCACTTTGTTTTGTCATTTTTAACATTTTAGGAGTGGAGAGTTGCATTTCTTGGCCATAGACAGTATTTGCCTGGGTAAATGTTAACATGAATTAAGTTTAAGATTCAAATCAGAGTTCTTAAAGAACACGTGTGTCTGCGTAAAGATATAGTACTGTATGAACTATTTAAACAATCCCACGTCTCCAGATTCTTGATTAGTAAGTAGGCAGATGCCATCATGCCAATATATATGTAACATGACATTACAGTCACTTGCAAGTTATACCTATGTCCATGTAACATGATCTCTCAAAGGTTTGCATGAACAATGTGAGGGATGATTTTTCTATGGAGTGACAAATGATGTACAATGTATTATTGGAAACTAGAGTGTGGTGGCTTTTATGGAATCTAGAGAATTTTTAATATGTATTTTCTTTGTAGTGTTCACTCCCCATACACTTATTTATATGTACTTATGTGTGTATTTTTGGAGTTGATCTTCCTTTTCCACAGAATCCAGAAATACCTAAGCTGCAAAAGTGGTTGCCTAGCAAGTGTCGGACCAGATCAACCAGCTGAGGTCGTCGATGATGCACCAAAACATTTGGTATGTGGCCTCGATTTCTTTTTAAGGTTTGAAATTGGGTTCACCTTGGTTAGATAGATACATTAGCCGTCAAGTTCTCAGAAACGGGACTAGAGTAGGCATGATGCACCAGGTAGTAGATAAATTTATTGAGAAGTCTGATGCCATCATGTAGTGTTTTGCAGCCCTATTACGATAAATTCTTGGAAAACCAAGTACATAACTTTTGCAGGACTGTATTATTTATTTATTTATTCATTTTTTGGGTAAGAATCGTTAGAATTTTATTAAACAGGCGAATGTACAGAGTAATCCTATATGTACATCGATTTACAGCATCTCTCTGATTTTAGAGGAACAAAAAGAAAGGAAATTTCCTAAAAAGATGATAAGAATACACTCATTTAGATGCCCTTCAAAGATTTGGAATTCTACCACAAAACATTTAAACCCCTGTGATTCCCTTCAAAGATTCTGTAGTCTGCATGAACCACAAGTCCCATATACCTAAGAAAGGGTCATTTTCCCTTGCATATAGTTATCTTTTAACAAGAGGGAATTACGATTACTCTATAGATTCGTACTTTTCCTGGACTCAATCTGAAAGGATAACAAAAGATGCATTGCCAAAAGATGACAAAGAATCATAACCACGATCATTGTAGATTTAAGGGGAATCTGATTTTTTAATTAGGGTATTTGGCTCAAATAATAACTAATTGGATATATGGATCTAAACACTATATTTTCTCTTACTTTCAGAACCCAGCAGCGTGCTTGTATACTAAAACACAGTCGATGCTTTCTTGTGATGGTTCACATCGGCATACCAGGAGACTTTGCCCTTGTGCATAGTGCATTTTTAGGTAAATTTTATTTCTTTTTGCGCATGACTCAGTGTCATTTCATTATTAGTTTATCAACTCAATCTCACAATAGTTAAAATTACGTACAACGAGAAGTGGAAAAGGCTTTTAAGTATATGTTCTTCTGTATGCAACTGTTTCAACATATAGTTTATCCCTCCTAGTGTTGGTTCCAGTTGTGACTGTCACTACAGCCAATATCATGTAACATCTTGTTAGTTTAGGGTAGTAGAGAGGTAGAAATCTCTCCCTCCTTACCCCCCGGGTATGCTTTTGCTCCTTTGTTTTATTTTCTATTCTTTTATTTTGGTTTCTGTGGAGAAATCAGATATCCAAGTTTTTGTGTGCGGGAAGTTCCACGAGGTTACATCAAATATCCTGACTTCCAAAGCAAGTGGTACAGTAAAATTACTTTAGTTATGGGATGTATCAAACATCACGTCTGTTCTCTTTTTGAGGCATTGTTGCGAAAGTACATTTCCTTTTTAGAATTATTTGTTTTTGAAAATATTCATATTTATATTTATCGATATTGAATGCCACGTATTTTAAGGCTAAAACGAAAATCACATCCACGTACTTTCATGCTTATGGAAAATAGATCCTATTGCTCTGTAAATGATCATTTTATTCCATGCACTTTCCATGATTGTTTCAATCGTCCCCCTCATACAGGTTCCGTCAAATTCATGACGGAGAAGCACGTGAGCAACCCGTGGAGTTGAATGCATATTCCCACCTTATTAAGGACGCACTGCATTGAAGACATTAGCTTAAAACCCTAAAGTGACTCGTGTGGTTTTTTGGCTAAAGGAGAAGGAGATATTAGTGGGTTTGTGTCGGATTGGTTGTCTTGCAAACTTTTGTCCTAAAATTTTTGAGATTTTATTGCCTAGTTTTTTAGAATTTTATTGGTCATTGTTTTCTAAAGTTGGAGTGGTTTAGCAAGGTATTATGGCATAATTCTTTAAATTTTTCTGGTTTGAAATTCTGATTTTCTCGGAGTTTGTGCGATTCACTAATTTCTTAAGTCATGTTATCCTCGATTGGTGTAAACATTTGGGGCAATTTACTATTTTCTTTTTGTAATAGTTTCCCATTGTCCTTGATGAAGGTATGAGACTCTCTCAGAAACAAAAACTCGGTCCCATTGTTCGGGGGGTTTTCTCAAGAGGATAGGTTGAATAAGAAAAAAGAAAATGAAACATAACAAAGCTCAGAATAACAGGAAGGAACATCACAGGTAGTGACTCAACCAGTATAAAGCTAAAAAATAGAAACATAAAAAGAAAAAATACGAATGTAAATCCTTGAACCTCATCTTGTAAAAATTCTATTGGAGAAAATTCAGAAAAGGAAAAATAGTGTTAGCCATAAAACTATTTAAATCTTTAAGAGCCTCGACCTATCAAATTGTCATGGCAAGAAGCAGGAAGCTCAGAGTATAAGATGGGACTATCAGCAGTGACAACAAACTTGGAAAGTAGATCTGTAACGTGGTTATCTTTTCTGAAGATATGAGAAACATGAAAAATCATATAGAAGATAAGTTGTAAGCATCGGGACTAACCACCTTTAAAAGATCAAGAAACTTCAAGTGAGTGAGATTAAAAGAAATACACCATACGTCGAGTCGCTCTCCAACCAAAGAAAACTCTAGTTTTTCTGATAAGCATAATTTATTGCATTAATAATAGCACATAACCCAACTTCAAAAGCAAACACCGATACTAAGGAACATGAGTAATGTTTGGAGCCTTTAGAGGAAGACCTTTAATACCAAGAGAATGAAGAACAGTAAGGTCAATGATGGAGTTGTGCATAGTACCTCTTTGCAATCTATTAGCATCGTGCATAGTAGTCCAAACAAAATGACAGAGACAGCCGCCACAATACCTCCCTCCAAATGTTAAATAGTTAATCACTAATAAAGACAGAAACAATCTTTCTAAACAAGTTTATAAAATCAGAATAAATATCCAACTTCTTTGGAATTTAATCGAAATACTAGTCCAAATTGCTAAAGCATAAGGGCAATGAAGAAAGATATGATCCACCAATTCAACATCAAGTTTACATAAAGTGATCCCTCTGGCCTGAAGGAGATCCATGGTAGGTAACTTATTAAGAAGAGCTCGCCAAATAACTGTTGAGCGAGAGAGAGAAATATATGAAGACCAAATATGAGCAACCTAGAAAGGCTTTTCGTGGAGATTAGTAAAATGTAGATAAGCCTGCTTAGTAGTTACGTTGCCCAATGTAGTGGGCATCTAAACTAGAGTATCCTGAATATCAACAACTATCACAAATAGTCAAAATAAGATGATCCACAACTAAAAATTTATTACAAAATTTGACAAGAAGATGCCAAACACCATCATTGTGTAATCCCTCTGGCTAACCAATTATCTTGTCAAGTTTTTAACCTTGAATGTGTACCAATAATCCATTTACATTTAGAAAGAAGAGCGAAGTAATCTGAAAGAAGAGCGAAGTATATAGATCGAAGAAATATAATAACGACAACCATAGAGAAGAATATCTTGAACAAAAGTACACATAAACAAAAAGATTAGAAGTTATAAGCTTCCATGTGAGTTTTCTCAACAAGACACAATTTATAATACTCAAGTTTTTAATTCCAAGACCTCCTACAGAAGTTGGATGACAATAATTATTCCAGCCACAGTCACAGATTTTACGTTGATCCACCAAGCTCGTACAAATAAGGTTACGAATAGCTTGATTTAATCTTTTCAATAAACCAACAGATCATTTATAGACCATAAAAGAGTGAAGGAACATAGAGTGAATCACAAAGTTAACTAAACAAACATGAATAGCAAGAGAAATAGTCTTTCCCATTGAAGAACATATATTGGCCATAATACGATCAACAATATTTTGAAGGTGAGAGGTTTTAGGAGAATCAACAAAAAGAAGAACGTCCAAATAAGTAAAAAGAAGAGAAACCCTACGCATGCCAAATAGAGACAAAAAAACTTCTTGTAATCTTGTAAAGATTACCAGATCAAAATAAGTGAAAGACTTCTCCCAATTAACCCTGAGAGATTACCATAAACAGTGAAAGTGTTGGCAACTTTATTAATATTAGCACTTGTACCTTTACAAAAAAGCAGGACATCATCAACATATAGGAGGGAGTAGGAGCAACAATTCCTCTCAAAGATGAGATGGGTTGGACATCACCATTGTTGGACATATGAATCAAGTAACGACTAAGAAAATCTTCAGCAATACCGAAGAGAAGATGAGATAAAGGATCTCCCTGATGAACACCTCTTGAATAGCTGAAATAACCCTCTGGACTGCCATTAGTCAGAATGAAATACGAGCAACAAAGAATATATTTAAAATCCATGAGCAAAATGTGTTAGAGAAACCGAAGGTTGAAAGTACTCGAATAATAAAAGACCAACGCGTGGAATCAAAAGCTTTCCTGATGTCAATTTTCATAGCAACATTACCACCATAACACTTTTTATTAAGACTGTTGACACAATCGGATGCAGCCACAATGCAATCCTCAATATGTCGGCCTTGAATACAAATTGATTTAGAGAAATAATTCTACTAGATATACTAGCTAGCCTCTAAAAATAATCATTGTAATAACTTTGTAAATAAAGTTGCGAGAACAATATGACAAAATTGGTTAGCCTTTGAAGCATCAGACTTTTGGAACCAAAACCATAAAATTTGAGTTCAAGCCAGGCATAATGTGATCGGATTTGAAAAAGAATTGAATAGTTGTAATCATGTCACTACCAACAATATCCCAACAAGCCGTGAAAAAATGAGCTAGTAAAATCGTCAGGACCGGGAGCACTACTAGGGTCAATAGAATAAACCACATTTTTAACTTCATTAGCATCAGGGAGGGCGGTAAGACGGTTATTATCCTTAGCAGGAACTAAAAAGAGAATGATATCATCAATAATTGAATCGTCATATGGAAGATTCAAATTCTGATGAAAGAATAGAATAGTATAGTAACTAACAATGTGACTTTTAATCATGGAAGTGTCAGAAGTAATTTGACTATCTATATTAAGAGAAGCGATGAGCTTCTGAGATTTGTGAAAATTCAACAATGTGTGATAGAAAGCAGTATTACGATCACCATTCTGCAACCATTTAACCCGACAACGATCCTTAAGAAAAATATCTTGCCTAATCAAAAGGGAGTCAAGAGTAGTATGAGCCTCCACCATTTCATCAAAAAGAGACTTAGAAAAACCATCAATAGAAATTTGATTTTGAATTCGTTGAAGATTAGAGCAAGCATCTTTAAACTGAGAATCCAAATCCCCAAAATCACGAAAATTCCAGTCTTCTAAAGCCCATTTAAGAGTTTTTAAGGAAGTCAAACATAGGATGAGTAGGGGAGCACGAAGCTCAAACATACCGCGCCAATTCAATAAATGATGGGTGAGTAAGTCACATGGATTTAAACTTGAAATGATGAGGGTTAGAAGAAACTAAAGGGTTCATAAAAGGAGAGGATTGTGATCATAATGATGTCTAGGAAGAGTACTGCATGTCATAGAATCTCTAAAGTCCAAACAAGTATAGGAGCAAGAAGCTCTATCTAAATGACACTCAACGAAAAAGTCACGTCTCTGACTAGCCCAAGTGAAAACAGAAGGGAGAATGTCAATATCTAACAATTCACAAGAGTTAATGGCATTACAAAATTCAGTACAAGAAATTTGTTGAGGAGGAGGATCGATTTTCTCATAAGCTCCCATAATAACATTAAAGTCATCGATAACAAACTACGAAAGGATAGTGGAAGAGTAAGACTGAAAAAGGGCCTCCCAAAGGGAATGTCTGCGAGCATAAACAAAAGTAGCAGAGTGAGGAGCATTGTTAGTGATAAAATCCAAAGACACGTGTCGAGCATCGTTGGAGGTAATTTGAACATTATCGATGACATCATAAGCAAAAATCCAAATATAGGGTAAAGAAGAACCCCTATTATTAAAAGCAACATGGTGAAGTCTAAGAGATTTACAGTATGAATCAACAATAATAGAAAAAGCTACTATAGGTTCAACAAGACAAACAAAATCCAGATGATAGTCAGAGTAGAGGCGATATAAGGGTACGTTGAGTATCACTGTTTGTAATGCCTCTGCAATTCCAGTAAATTACTTTCATTTAGATTGGGGTTGAGCAGCCCTCATAGTGGGTCGAGATCCTGGAAAGGTTGAAGTATTTCCTTTTCTTCCATGACCACATCCTTTATAAACAAGCCACCATGTCATATCGGGTTCAGGAATGGAGCTATTTTTTCAATAGCAATAAGATCCTCTTGTGCCATGGTTTGTTGGGAGTTATCTTTAACCAGTTGATTGATAGCATCAACATGACTAATATGATGATTTTCAATTTTAGTTAGAGGTAGGTCGACGGGAGGGTCATTCGGTATCAGTAGGCCAGTAGTAGCAATTGGTCCATCTGGAGATGCAGTAGAGGCATTCTTCTGAACTTTAGTGGTATTTTTATTAAAATTATCATCCTCAAGCGAGGGCATAGAAGAATGCAAACTTTCATTGTCCAAATCTATAGGATCTTCATTGATATTTCGTGGAGAATGATCAGTGTGATCTCTTATTTGATCACATGTATCATCATGTTCCACTAAGTTTTGGTGACTTGATGAATTAACATGTTCATCGTCTCTCGACGAATTGTTTTTTACCTAATAATTACGAGTTATTGACTGACCTCTAGAAGGAGGACGAGACTTATCCTTGTCTTTAGGCTTGAGAGAGCAACAAATAACAGCGTTATGTCCAAGAGAAAGAACAAACATTGCAAAAAGAAGGAATATTCTCATTTCAAAGTACACATAGAATTTGACGTCGTCATTTTCAATAAGAAGAGATTCCGATGGGGTTTTCGAGAGGTCCATATCAATAAAACCCTGTAAAGTGTCCGAAGTCCCCTAAAATCGTCGATTGATCAATCTATAACGGGATGCCGATTGCACTTGTAATGTCCGTTAATATTTGAGGATGCCAGTAATCCCAACCTAGTTCATGCATGTGAACCCAAAGCAGCACGTTAGTGGACTTTTGTTTCTTCCCGGTGTCCAAGCTTGCAATCTAGAATACCAGGTTTCAAAGAGATCGACCCTCAACTCCCAACTAATTTGATGTCTTCTTCAGAGTGAAGAAGAATTTGGAAGAATCCTCTTCTTAAGGAGATGAGACGCCATTGAGAGAGTTGCCAAATACCTTGAAGTTTTGAGTGAAGATCACCGAGACACCAAGGCTTATCTCCTTTGGCCAGAACAACACGGCCAAGCCGAAGAGTATTGGCATAGTTGCATGCGCTCTTCATAGACTTTCTTGTTAACATGAATCCAAAAACTACCATTCATTGATATCTGAGACGAAGGATGTCCTGAAATGATCATGAAACCTATAGCAGCAGCGTAACTCTTAGTAGGAGCGGAGTCTGAGTATTGCTGGGGTTGCCGTTTTGAAGAGACATGAGCAGTTTTATTATGAATAGCGCTTTGATGTTTTTCATCCTTATCTTTTCTTTGCATACATTGGATTGTTTGGTAAAGGCACCGAACATGGTAGCATGTGAAATATATGGATCTAAGAAAGATGGATTCACGGTGGCCTTAACAGTCACAGAAGACGTGTGGGGAGGTTAGGTGGCAGGAGGGATAGTGTTTGACATGGTTGCTCTAGTCAAACATCGCCCACGCTCCTGGTAAACAAACCCTATGAACATCAGACCAAGCCACTGTAGACCCACAGCAAAGTAGAGAAACCCAAGGCTAAACAGATCCAAGGCTAGATCCAAGGCAAACCCACGACAAATAAGAGAAAGACCCAAGGCAGACCCACGGCAAACCAGAGTAAACCCACGGCAAAACATAGCAGAACCAGAAAAAATCAAAACAGAGCAGAATCAGAGTAAATTCACGGTAAAATAGAGTAACCCACGACAAAACAAATTAGAACCAGAAGGAACCCACGTCGATGAGATAGAAGAAAGCAGTGGAGAACCAGAAAAATCCATGAAACAGTGAGGAAACCCACGAAAGCAGAAGCAAAGAGGCAGGAGAAATCAACGAAAAAACAGAGGAGAGAGTAAGACAAATCCACGATGAAAACTAGAAGAGGATCGTGACGAAAACCCACGTGAATGAGAACCACGGCTAGGAGAACCAACGACGATTGAACCCCCGACGAGCTCTCACGGTGAACCCACGGCGATGATCTCTCAGCACGATGAAGACCCACGGTGAAACCCTAAATGCCCAAGTTTGGAAACCCGCAGGCCAGGAGTTCCATGGTGATGATCTCTCATCACAACGGTGAGTTTCGTATTAGTGATAAAACCCAAAAGGTTCAATAAGAAAATCGAGAATCAAGCCTAGACGTTTTAAGAATTGTTGGATAGTTCTTCAAACGTCCTTATCCACTTTCCATGGCCCTCAAATTCAAAATAAAGAAAAATAATGAAAAGCAGAGTCTTTTAGGATGAAGAAGAAAAGAAAGCTTAGAATAATACTGAGTAATGGAGTTTTATTGAATAAGTCTCTGTATTATAAGAAAATATCATAAAGTTTTCATTACAGAAGACATTCAAAACATAAGCTAAATTTGAGGTCCTCTTTTGTATGGAAACTTCTTAAGTTGCTTCAATGGAGGGTTTGTTTGTCTCTTGGATGTGTTTCCTTCGCATGTCCTCTCTTTTTATGGGCTTTTCTTTAAAAATTTTAGCGTCAATAGCATGATCTCTTCTGGTCAAGTGTGTTGATATCTCGCTCATGTGAGCGTTTGGATTGGCTGGGGATAGTGGTCCTTTGAAGTCTTCCCCTTTTTGGATAGAGTCTCCTTCTATATGGGTGATTTTTTTTCCTTGGTGGAGAATCGCCGTCTTAAATGCGCCCCTATGTCTCTCGGCTTGGTTGTTCATGGTCTCTCTTTGTTTCTTTCTCTGTTCTTTTTTGTTTTTTCTCAGTTCCACCCGTATTACCTCCATATTTCAAAATACGGGGATCTTTTTTAGCTTTTGCTAAATCTCCATTTGGTTAGATATATGGGCCAATGATACTATTTTAATTGAGAAATAATTGAGAAAATCACATAGATTGGTCGGTTTTATAGTAGTAAGTTATGAATTGACCTAAAAAAATTGTAATAGATAAATGATCATTTCTATTTAACCTGATTATAATATTTATACTATGATAATATATCAACAATATATTAATGATTAGATAATATATATTAATATCCATTTGAAATTATATAAATAGTTAATAATTATAATATAAATAGAGTGTTAATGCATAATATGATATTTACGTTTATTCAGTATATGATATATATGTTAACAAATACATTAACAATCATATTATATTAACAATTATTTAGAGTGATTTAATATTGAATAAATAGAGTATTAATAGAGTATTATTTAATATGATAAATATTTATTTAAGATCATAACTACTCCTTATATTGTATTAACGTTTATTTAAGATAAACGTTTTGTTTAAGCCAAAAACTGCCACAATACAGATGTTCCTTTCTTGTGCTAAATGTGTGGGTCCTTCTAACTGGGGGAATCTGCTAGAGCGACGTTTTATGTGTTTTTTCCTCTTTATGGTGAGTGTACTATTCCTCATGGCTGGAGCTCCTCATGGCCTCAACGTCTGTAAAACGTAGACAATGAACCCTAAAGGCAAGGAATCGGGGGTGGTTGTCCCGCCTGAAGGCCTCCGATTCATAAGTCAATCCTTTGTCGATATTTCAGCATAGTTTTTATAGGGGAGAAAAGACATACCTTTCTTGCCCATTAGTAGATGTAATTATATACCTGAAGAAGCTTCTGGGGGCATGAAGCTTGTCTTGAACATCCTTGACTGGATAAGGGCATTAATGATTGATATGCTTTTGAGGTGACATTTCAGAGTATGATATGATGTTCTATCATAGCGATTAGTCTTGTTGCACGTTACTCTTAGAGGATGATGATGACTTTAAGCTCGGGGTTGATCGAGCTCTGTTTGCGCACCTTATTCGTGCTCTTACATGTGACTCGAGCTCCATAGTGTCTGACCAGATGAGGCCGACTCATTTCCTTTAGCAATTCCTCCATTATGAGTTTTTCAACGTGACTTGACACGTGTTGTTACATTATTGGTGGTTGAAAAAACACCCATAATAGTTGCCCCCAATCGAGGACTTGAGTGGCCTTATTTATCCAGGTATGAAGACTTCATCATATGAGTTTTGCGTTCGAGCTACCTTAGTGTGGTGATAAACTAAGGGCCTGTCCTGAGTACTTTACACTAATGCTCAAAGTCTACTCCTCATAGGAGGTTGCACCGAATGGAATTAATTGCCTGGCCATTTTCGTCGCATGTGTCGCTTCTCATTTCCTATGCTTTGGGGCATGTAGGTGT
Organism: Datisca glomerata; assembly: GCA_003255025.1. Taxonomy (NCBI): domain Eukaryota; kingdom Viridiplantae; phylum Streptophyta; class Magnoliopsida; order Cucurbitales; family Datiscaceae; genus Datisca; species Datisca glomerata. Next base: position 1,383,310 of record QANY01010581.1, read on the forward strand.
CGCTTCTCATTTTCGTCGCATGTGTCGCTTCTCATTTCTTGTGCTTTGTTGCTTCTCATTTCCTATACTCCTCATAGAAGCGTTAGTGGCATGTAGGTGCGCGTAAAGAAGGGTGAGGGTCGTCTAATCGTGACTTGATGATGTGTTTCTTCATTCCTGACGCGTTTCTTCATCCTTACAGTTGATTATATGACGTTTGGTCTTCCAACAGTTCGCTCATTGATTGTAGCCTCAGTGGTCGTCATCATGGCTCTCTTTAATGCCCATTAAGCGAGTAGTTTCCCTTCTCTGGGGTTTCCTTCGTTCTAAAGGTCCCACTTCAAGATCCTTCTCTTTTCTCATGACCGTCACTTCCTTTTCTGTCGTCTTTTAAATGTCGTGCCCTGAAGTCGTCGATGTTCCATTCATGGTGATTTTCCATCCGTTGATAAGCCAGTCTGGTGAATCCTTTATCCTTGTTGGCTAGCCGCCCCGGGCGATAAAGACTTTACCCTTAACAAGGGCCTGCAATCCAGCTGGTAGCCTTAATTCTCGATCCGTAATGAAGCAACTTTACTGGCTGCGACCCACTCCCATCTTTACCATCTATGTCCTTTCAGACCTCCAGCCACTTATCGTAGCAGGCTTCACGAGTGGGTAAGGCAGCCCTTGCAATCATATCCTTCGGGATCATCTTGAACCATGGGGTAGTGCCCTCCTTCCTCGTTCAACTTATGGGAGAAGTTGAGATTTTTTTGTCCTCAACTTAAAAATTGGTTACTGCCCGTGGTTTGAATCCACTTCTATCCTGACTTGACGCAGTCCTTAAGGGTAGATCAACCGAAGACCTCAAAAGAATTCGCAAGCCTTGGAGATCCTATGATTACCAGCCCTGACGTAGGGGGGTCTTTTTCTTTTTAAGTTAGCCTAGGAGAGGTTCATCCCCTTTAACCAAGGAATTTTTTTTACATAGTTGTACTTGTAGTCCTTTATTTATTAATGAAAATAAACTTGTTTTACCTTCGACTCCTATTAATATATGCTTTTCGCCTATTTAGTGTTGTAAATATACCTCAAGTAGAAAGGGTTTTATTTTTCCTTAGTTGAGTTTGAACTTGGTCTGGATGAGACCCTTATCTTAAGCGATGTGGTTGTTTTGACTACTATGCCGGGCGTTATACCTCTACTTAACTATTTCTAACTTGATCTTGTGATCCCGATTTGGAGTGGGTCTTAAAAGGCTTTGATCTTTTTGGTGGACTTGATCTTATCCAATGGGTTGCCTCCTTTGTAGGTCTGAGGTTGTACGGACCTGTTGCAACCTTTATGAAGCCTTCTGAGTGTTCCTATCTGGGAGGTCTGATCGGGTGAACCTTCCTAACCTTGGAGCTGTGCCTTTTAACATATTGTCGAGTATGCCCTTTTATCTAGGCTTTTTCCTGGTCTAGCGATTTAGACAGCAAGTTCAATTCTTTTTCCTGGTCAGGCGTTCTTGCTCTGGATAAATTGTTGAGTTGAAACGCTTTGTTAGAGGTCCTTATCCTCGTCTTTGAGCTATAATGCTCGGTAGATATCCTTTGTCCTTAGTGTTAAGATTGCTTGGTCAAGGCTTTCCCTTAGCCATGTCTGATGGGCATCAGTGCTTGGGGGTCACTGCTTGGTGTAACTAGGCGTGCTTGTACTGGTTAGACATTTGTTTCCCATCTGTGAGCATACATGCTCAGTGTACATCTTTCCTTGATATCTAGCAAGGCGTTTCTTTCTCTAGCTAGATTCTTGATCCCGTCTGTAAGTTGAGGTGCTCGTCAGACATCATTTATCGATATCTAGCCAGACGTGCTTGCTCTACATAGATCCTTGATCCTGTTTGCGAGCATGAATGCTCGGTAGACATCATTTATCGATATCTAGTCAGGCGTGCCTGCTCTGGCTAGATCCTTGATCTCGTTAGCGAGCATAAGTGCTCGACAGACATCACTTGTTGATATCTAGTCAGGCATGCCTGCTCTGGCTAGGTCATTGATCATGTCTGTCATGACTTGTCAATATCTAGTCAGGCGTGCCTGCTCTGGCTAGATCCTATCTGGGAGCATGAGTGCTTGACAAACATCACTTGTAGATATCTAGCCAAGCGTGCCTGTTTTGGCTAGATCATTGATCCCATTTACGCATGAGTGCTCGACATACATCACTTTTTGTTTAATCCTGACTGGTGGGCTAAAGCCCCTCATTAGTTATCATTTTTTTAATTCTGACTGGTTGGTGGGCTACACTAGTCATCACTTTTTGTTTCCTAATTGGTGGGCTAGAGCACCTCACCGGTCATCATTTTTGTTTAATCACGATTGGTGGGCTAGAGCACCTCACCAGTCATCGTCCGCCGTAGAAGAGTTGATCTTTGGAGACTTGTAGGATAACTAGGATGTCATTAGCTAATATAACATGTTCTATTTATCCATGAAAGTAGGCTCGTTCAAAGGGGAGCTTATAAAATGGTAATCCTAAATGAGGAGAATGGAATACCTCTTATCTGACAACTGTCGACAAGTACATGATCTTTGTCGCCAGTTACGCTGAGGTGGAGGCCGAAGGCAACCAAGCTTCTGTTTCCTGAGCTTTTGGTCTTTCACTTCTTGTTGGAGCGTCTCATATGTGAACTTCATCTTTACCTTAACGGTAAGAAACCTTGAGCTTCACGCACTGTTATGGGTTTGTCCTGATTCTCCTCTCCAACTGCCTGGGAGGGAGTACGACCGGCAATTACGACCATTAAAGTTTCTTTCTGGGTTGCTCTTTCGGTGTATGCCAATTATGCGCTCCTTTCTTGTTGGCTCGGTCACTTCACGCGGAGGCTTGGGATGACCATGCTAGTGTATTAGGGACCCGTGGAAAAGCCTGATCTTGCCAAAAACCAGAGCAAGGGGCCTCGTGACCGTCCTTACCCTCTCACCAAGGCTTCATGTCCTAGCTCAGTTCGCAAGCGTATGTAGCAGTTTTTGGCACGACCTTCATCCTTTTAGGTTATCCTGAGGTTGGATGTGGGGGCTAGAAACTGCCTAGCCCAGAATCACATTGAACCCCGATGGGGGATTTGTGCGAGGTTCTGTATTTCAACTGGGAATGCTCCCAGGCCCGTTTACCCGTGCAACGCGGTTTTTCTTCGTATGTGTTGGAGCTTTGCAAAATTGTTGGTGGCCCAAAAAAGGCACCAAGGAGTAGGGGGAGGGTGTCCCACCAATATTTTCCTCCATCTTCAGCAGCCGCTCACACACTACCCTTGAAGGATCCTTCGGGGGTCTTTGCCTTCGTTCATTTTCCGGCACCTTTGTTCTCCTCCTTCATCTTTTCGAGGATGACCCTAACCAAAACCTTACAAAAGGAGAACTTGGTCATCCGAGACATGGTTTCATTTTAGTCTGAGTTTTTTCAAGCGGTGGCATTTCTCCGTCGAGCGTTTGAGTCATAAGGGAGGATCATTTCCGTACAAGAGACTGTTACAGCTTGGGCGGTGACCAACTTGTCTTTCCACCCTTTACCTGTTACCTCAGAGACTGCAACCATCATTTATTTCCTCCTTCACCGTATAATCATTATAATGGCAAAATGTCCTTCCACCGTCAAGGGAAGGGGTGATTCCTCCCTCTCATTCCGAACTTATGCTGAACTCATCCTCTCTTTGTGGGAGAGAAAGGGTTCCGAGTACTTTGAATATGGACAATTTTGTCGTTAACCCCACAGACAACGCCAACTATTTTAGCCAAAGTCTGCTACGGTACGAATGCTGCTTTCTTACGCTAAGTGTAGGGGTCCTCCTAACCGAGGGAATCTGCCAGAGCGACATTGTACGTGTTCTTTCCTCTTTATGGTGAGCATACTCTTCCTCCTGGCTAGAGCTTCTCACGACCTCAACTTCTGCAAAAACACAGACAAGGAACCCTAAAGGCGAGGAACTAGGGGTGGTTACCCCGCCTAAGAACCTCTGATGCCTAAATCAGTCATCTGTCGATATTTTAGTATATTTTTGTAGGGGAGAGAAGACATAACTTTCTTTCCCATTAGTAGATGTATTTATACCTAAGTTCTCGGTGTCGTAGGTAGCGTGTCGAAGAAGTCTCTTGGAGGCGTGTTGAAGAAGCTTCGGGGGACACAAAGCCTGTCTTGACCGTCCTTGACTGGACATGGGCATTAATGATTGATGTGTTTTGAGATAATATTTCAGAGGCTGTCAGATGTGCTATCATGGTGATTAGATCTTTTGGACGTTACTTTCAACGGATGATGATGACTTTAAGCTCAGGGTTGACCATCTCTTTGTGCACCTTATTCCATCTTTTACGAGTTTGTCAACATGACTTGACACGTGTCGTTGTGTTATTGATGATTGGAAAACACTCATAACACGTTTATTTAAAGAATTCTCAAATTAATGGAGGTAATGGATGGTGAATATGGAATGTAGCATAATGAAGAATATGAAGATATTAGAGGTAGTAAAATCCTGAAATAGAGAGATAAGTCTCGAGTTACTTTACAATTTAAACAAAATCAAAAAGTTAGATTTTTAAAATAAGATAAAAACTGCCATAAAGTCCAACCCTAAAATCATGGGCATTTAATAAATAAAAAACTAAAACAATACTACTTAGAAAATTGAACTCAAACGTGAGATTAAAAAAGGCATAATAGACATCATTATAATTTTCGATACACTAACTAAAAAATGACATTTATCCACTTTAAGAAATTTTGGGTCATTTCATAACGTACTATTAATAAATTGAACTATCTACTATGATTTCTGATTTTAATTTATTTCAGTATTGGTGCAAAGGTGTGTTGGGCTTGCATTTACGATGGGCTTCTCATTACGGACCCTCAAATTACTCCTCTTTGGGCTTTGATCAATTTTGAGCATCAAACACCCATTTTTTAAGATTCTGTACTTTTTTCAATTTTTCTGTTATCATGTCTTTTTGGGCTCGGCCATTATTCAAGGTTCATATTATTCTTCTCCAAAATTATTTTTTTCTTCATATTATTCTTGTCCAAAATTATGTTTTTCATATTATTTTTCTCACATATATTTTCAAATGCCACGAAATTTCACCAGGGCGTTTTATTGAGGCGGAATATAAAGAATCCACAATATCAAAAATGGGAAGTACATCCACAATGAAATTGAAAATATGGAAATATGGAAGATTTGCCACTGGGGCTAAATTTTGAAACCCCTAGAAAGGGGTCACGACATATGAAGAAGGAGAAAACAAAAAAAAAATGTTAAAATATAAATTATACCGTTGCATAATTGGCAACACATACTTCTACACTATGTCGTTGTTTTCTATAGAAAATTATGAAAATGACCCTTATGTTGTATTAGGGCTAGTAAGGTGAAAATTATCTAAGAAGTCACGTAAGTAAGCATGACCAATAAGAAGTAGGGAACAGATTGCCATCGTGACCAAGCGGGGAAAATCCACTTGAACCGTTGATCCCTTTGTGTCCCATCTGACGGTTCATGTTTGATTAGTAATTGATGGAGATAAACTAGACTCGATCAGTTGCTAGACTAGATAAATTAAATTTGATATGATAAGCTTAATCTACAAGGAATATTCTGTTTATTCTTTGGGTTTTAAGGGATTTAGCTATATTTGGTAACTGGTTGAAAGCTTATAAATAATAGATGCTAGTTGTAAATCAATGGAAGGAAGACAATTCAATGCAAATCGAGCAATTACCCAAATATTTTTTAGAATTCTCTCCCTCTCACTTTTTATTGTTCAGTTTATTTTTTGAGTGCGAGAAATTTTTCCTTTACAATTGGGTGCTTTCATTAAGATTTGAAGAATTCCACTCGAGATTACAATCAAAGATGCCTCGCACTAGGTCGTATGCTGTACGGGAAACAGGAAACAAAGCTAATGCAACCGTCAATCCCCCAGTCAACCTGCACAGCCGACTGGAGTGCGCAATATGATCCAGACCATTCTTACCGGGATGCAGCGAATGGAGAGTCGTAACGGTGAAGCACTGCGGAACGTATGACAAACATACAAGAGAAGATTGTCATGTTGCAACGTGAGATCGCGAAGACGAGAGCGGAAGTTAGCCAGAAGACCGTGGTGCGGGAACGGGAAGCGAAAAACTAGAATGAAGAACAAAGTGAGCGGGGACAACAGCAACCGAGTCCAGAAGCTAGCCACAACGCCCATCATGAAGTAACAGAAGACACTTCACGTGACAAAAAAGGAAGAAACATATGAGAACGGGCCCGCTCAGCCAATCACAGAGCGGGCGGTGGAAAAAATGTTGGAGCAGAAAAATGCTTGAGATGAGGAAGCTGGGAGCGGGCGTTGTGGCAGACCTGGAAACATTAACCCACTCCCCACTATGCCTAAAAATCTTAGCTGCTCTGGTACCGAAGAAATTTGTGGCCCCTAAGTTTAAGTGTTACGAAGGAAATTTAGATCCTATTGATCACCTTCGGCGTTTCAAGCAAGTAATGTCACTTCATCAATATGAGGATGAACTGATGTGTTGAATGTTTCCAGCCAGTCTAGACGGGAATATGTTAAAATGGTATCACTTCTTACCCCCTTGCTTAATTGTTAATTTTGCTAGAATGTCTTCTATTTTCCTGGAGCAGTACTCCACCTACCAAATGATGATGGAAGATTCAGAACATCTCATGACGATTACGATTAAGAAAGGAGAGTCATTGCGGGAGTATACACATCGCTTCAAAGATGAAATGGTGAAGGTGGAAAACTTTGATGAATGTGTGGCTAGATCTCAAACTCATTTGTTCAAAGATATATCTGAGAATAAACCCCTCACCATGGCAGAAACCTTCCCCCGAGCATGGACGTACATAGCCTTAGAGGAAGAAAAAAAAAGCGTGCAAAAATTGATTAAGCAGCAATATCCTGTATAGCGCAAGGATGATGGTAGCGCGAGAACAGGAAAACATGGAGCCGAATGTTCTGAAAAGAAGATAGAGGAGAAACATGGTGACTTTGAGGAAAGGCAAAGACTAGCTGGAGGAGTTCACCCTAAGGACAAAATCTGTACCCCACTGACTATCTCAATGAATCAAATTCTTGAAGTTATCAAGGATGAAACTTGGTTGAGATGACCCCATCTCATTACAAAGGAGCTAAATTTTAGGGATAAAGATAAATATTGCCACTTTCATCAGAGTGCTTTTCATGAAACTCAGGATTGCTACCACCTAAAGGAATACATTGAGAGGCTTGTTCAGGAGGGCATTTGAAGGAATATGTTCTAAGACGGGACCGACCAAGGAGGGATGAAAAGTAACAACGCCCTAGGGAAATGAGCCATTAAGAATAGTGGACACCATCATTGCATGACAGAGTCAGAAGGAACGACCAGAAAAGAAAGAAAAATCTACTGTAAAAAAGCCCACTCTCGAAGTGAATAATGATCCAAAGGAAACAACTGGAAGCGTGTCGATTATTTTTTTATGAGAAAAGTAACAAACATGACGGGCACAATGACGCTCTTGTGATCACCATTCAGATTGGAAACTGTTTGCTACGGAGAGTTTTGATTGATGACGGAAGTGAAATTAATTTACTCCACCGCTCGACACTTGAGAAGATGGCCATAGATGCCCTGGAGCTACGTGGTGCGGGATAACCACTCATTGTGTTCAACATAACAATAATGTATTCAGAAGGGATTTTATCACTCCCGGTCTGGGCTGATACATACAACCACATCACTGATTTTAAGGTCATTGACGCACAGTTGCCCTACAATGCAATCCTGGGAAGAATATGGATTCACAAGATGATGGCTATTATGTCAACCTACTACCAGACTTTGAAGTATCCGTCAGAAGATGGGGTACAAACCTTTATGGGGGATTAAGCGTCGGCAAGATGATACACAATGTCAGCACTTGATTCTATAAAGAAGAAGGATTCCCTGTTCTTGAGAGCGGGGAAGAAAAATATGAACAATAGCAAGTAGATGAGGATGAACCAAGTGAGAGAAACCCAAGGTATGAAGCCAGAAGTGAGACCGAACCCGTAGATCTAGAAAAAGGAAAAGTGACAACAGTGGGAGCAGGACTGTCTGAAGCTAAAAAAGAAGAGCTTATAAAGTTCCTCAGAAAGAACATGGACATTTTCACCACCACTGCCATGGAAATGCCAGGTATTGATAAATCGATAATTTGTCATAAACTGAATGTCGATTCTTTTGTTAAGCATGTAAAATAGAAGACGCGATCTTTCACTCCCGAGAGAAAATGGAAATAAAGGAAGAGGTAGGAAAGTTGCTCAAAACAGGGTTCATCAAAGTAGTCAGCTACCCGGATAATAAGGAAGAAGAAAGGAAAATGGAGAATCTGCGTGGATTTTACAGACCTAAATAGTGCCTGCCCAAAGGATGATTACCCATTGCCAAGAATTGATCAAATGGTGTATGCCACATCCGCACATGAGCTACTGAGCTTCATTGATGCTTATTCTAGATATAATCAGGTGAAAATATTCCAATCAGATCAAGAACAAACATCTTTTATCACTGATTATGGAATATATTGCTATACTGTAATACCTTTTGGTTTAAAAAATGCAAGGATAATGTACCAAAGATTGATTAATAAAGTCTTCGAAAAGTATATTGGAAAAACAATGAAAGTCTATGTAGACGATATGTTGGTCAAGCAGAAAGGAGAGTAGATCACATTCATAACCTAGAGGAAGCTTTCTCTACCCTAAAAGAGAGCAAAATATGAAACTGAATCCAGAAAAATGTACTTTTAGAGGGGCAACGGGAAAATATCTTGGGCATCTGGTGAACAGTAGAAGGATTGAAATAAACCCAGATTAGATAAAGGAAATTATGGATGTGAAGTCACCATAGATGAAAAAGGAGATCCAAAGCTTGACAGGAAAGTTACCAGCGATAGTGAAGGAAGTGATCTATCTAAACCTTGGAATGCTTTACATTTACGCAAATATTATGTGTAATTATTTTAATATAGTAAAAACATTTATACCCGTGATTTTTTCCCATTAATGGGTTTTCACATAAAAATATGGTGTTCATTATTCCTTTTAAAAAATGAAAACGGGCTATTGAGCTCACTAAGAGTTTATGTCCATGAAGGCTTTTGCTTACTAAAGGAAACAAGCTCCTGAGCTCATCAAAAGCTCATGTCCATGAAGGTTTTTACTTTAAAAAAGAAACAGGCTCCTGAGCTCACCAAGAGCTTATGTCAATGCAGGTTTTTACTTTCGAAAGGAAACAGACCCCTGAGCTCACCAAGGGCTTTATGTCCATGAAGGCTTCGGTTTTCTAAAGGAAATGGGCCCCTGAGCTCACTAAGAGTTTACATTCATGAGGAATGATGTCTGCAGCATCACCCTCTAAAGGAAACAAAAAAGAAGAAGTTTGAAAAGAAAGAAGAAAGAAGTTTGAAAAGGAAAGTTACAAGGGAAGAAGGCTCTAAGGCAGCATAACCTTGGAGAAGGATGAAAAGATATCTAAACACTTGTAAAGGGAAATAATGAAGCAATGGAAGATTAGAGGTTCCTAAAATAGTTTTCTTTTCATGTATAATAGAGCAAAAATTACAAAGAAAGGAAAAGGGAAAGTAAAAATTACAACTAGAAAATTAAAGAAAACGATCCAAATGGAAGCAACCACTAGATTCTTCTCCGAGGTATCTTGTTCAACAGTAGCAGCGGGAGTGGCAGACGACTCTAGAGCTTTGGCAGCGGCATCTTCTGTTAAAGCAATCATGGATCCTCAACTTCTGGAACGAGAACCTATTTAGGGGGACAATTTGCAAGGGTATTTCTATAGCCAGTGCTATAGACAAGTATCTCCCTTTCTTCAAACAGAGCCAAATACTCCGCTTCAGAAGCCTGCTCCCACTCAACGACTTCATCCTTGGCTTTCTCAGCTTTGGCTGTTGCCTTCTCAACTTCGGCCAAAGTCTTTCTTACGTCCTCCAATTCCTCAGCCACCTTTCACTTTTTAGCTGCTGCAACCTCTGTGTCATAAGCCATCCTCTCTTAAGCTTTTTGGAGTTCAACCTCATTCGGTAGGTGTTGCACTTTTTCTGCTTGAAGATGAGCCACGGCTGAGTTCGCCTCCATAAGCTCTCTTCGGAGAGGCATTAAGGCCTGGTTACGAAGATGATGATGCTCCTAAAGTGCGTTGTTATGAATAATATCCTAAAAAGATGGAAAATAAAATAAGTACATAAAAATATAGCTTCAGAAAAGAAGAGAAGAAAGAGAAATGTTTTACCCTCATCAAGTCGTGGCTTAGGCAATTTATAAGCTCATCGATACCGAGCCTCTTTGTGGTGTTGGCATCGACATCAGACTGGATGCCGCGAAGGACAACGTGAGAAGCCATAACATCATCCAGAAAGCTTACCTATGCTAGAACGGGGGCGTTGACGAAGCGTTTCCACTTCCACAGACCTGGCAAGGGTTCACCAGCAGTGCTTTGTGACCCAGAGGCATCCCCCAACGCAGGAACGATCATAGTGGGCGCAACAGGAGCTAATGTAGAAGGAGGAGCCTTAATCTCCGTGAAAGAAGTGCTAGGAGCAGGAGGGAGCTTTGAGCGGGATGAGCTTGAAGTGTCAGTCCGAGCCCTCTTCTCAACAGGACCAACAAACTTACTAGGGAGTCTTTTCATCATAATTATTCCGGATTCTGCTCGGTCAAAAAGATCTTGATCATTCAACGAACTGGATGAACCCGGAGAGTTGGAATGGCTAGAAACTGAATGGAAATAAGGGGTTGAGATTGAAGCGGGAGCCGAAATGAAAGCAGGGTTGATGCCCAAGAGCACTTTCCAATCCCTCTCTTCTGCTCGAAGATGGAAAGTAGTAACAAGCTTTGCTTTGGAGTCTTTGGAAAGAAAAGATAGAAAAACCAGTTAAAAAGTGGAGAAAATAATAAACAAATAATAAGAAAAGGCGGGAACCAGAGCTTTGGTGACTTACTGAAAATTGCCCATTTCTTGGGAATTGTCCAGCGGCCATCACTGCCCCAATCCCACCAACCAGAAGCGTATCCCTCTCCCAACCCTTGTCTCCTTTTGGGATCTTGGTTATTAGGTTCCCTATCTTTTTGGACGGGTGAGGGGCAAGGTAATAAATATATACATGGAAATTGACTATGTAACAATGAAAAAGCTCTTCTAACCTTAAACCAAAATTGTACCTCCTATATAAAACCTCTATGCCAAGAAGAATTCTATAGGAGCTTGTGGTAAATTGCGGGGGAGTAAGACCAATGTAATGAACAAATTGAGAAAGAAAAGGGGACAACGGAAGCCTAAGACCTAACGCTATATAAATGGGGCTAAGACTGATTTGGTAAGGAGGTTTGCAATACATGTCTCTGGACTCACTCTCTCCTAACGCACATACTACATCCAGAGGAAAAGACTCTCGGTAACAAGTGATAAACTATGTAAACTCCTCTGGGGTCCTAATTAGGGGCATAGGAATATTCCACTTCTCCATAGTCGAAGAGAAGAAAGAAGAAGAAAGAAGGAGAAATAAGGAGAAAGAAGGAGAAAGAAACTTACGAGATAGGGCGCGAAGAAGTGAAGAAAAGAAATGGTGAAGGAAGCCTTATATAGGCAACGTATTTCACAAAAGAAAAAAAGCAATTTGTTTGAGCGGGACAATCAAGGGCTGCGATGAATGGGAAATGTGACCGTTCAGACTGATAACCTGGGGAATGTAAACGATGAAATAGGAGATGAAAAGACACAACTACAGATAAATCAAGTGATGACACCTGGCGATGGAAAGACATTTCTCCAAAAGATACTAGACCTACACCTATGAAACGACACTTGAGAAATTGGACTTATGCTCTGAACAGGAAGACAAAAAGGTGCCTTGAAATGACACTTTTGATATGTTATCTAAACGGGAAGACAAAGCTATTTTGAAAAGATGCGAACGCCAAAGAAGCGTGACTGACACTACGCGGCCCACGCAAATAAAGAAGTGAGACGCAAAAAAACGGAACTGAAAGGTCTGACAAAATCAGATATTGTACAATATGCGGCATAGCCCCGAGAACGGGAAGGTGAAGCGATTAAAGAATTTGAAAATGGCAGCCAAAATTAAGGCACGTGAATTGGTGCCAAAGACGGGGAACAATGATGATTAATAATAACAAAGTATTTTAGTATTGTATATTAATTTTACTGCGTGATATTAAATGCAATATGGGCAAATGAACATGTGAAAATTATTTGAGAAGCCACATAAGAAAGCATGACCAATTAGAGCAAGAGAACGGATTGCCATCGTGGCCAAACAGGGAAAACCTACCTTAACCGTTGATCCCTTTGTGTTTCATCTGACGGTTCATGTATGATTAGCTGTTGATGGAGATAAACTAGGCTCGACCAGTTACTAGACTAGATAAATTAAATCTGATATGATAAACTTAATCCACTAGGGATATTCCATTTATTCTTTGGGATTTAAGAGATTTAGCTGTATTTGGTAACTGATTGAGAGCCTATAAATAGATTCTAGCTGTAAATCAATGGAGGAAAGATAATTCAATGCAAATCGAGCAATTACCCAAATATTCTTGAGAACTCTCTCTCTCTCTCTCTCTCTCTCTCTCACTTTCTATTGTTCAGTTTATTTTTTCTTTACAAGGTCGTTAAATCTAACTCTTCACCTCACATGGCATTTCATTCTGTCTCTCTCTCTCCCCCCAGACATAGGTTGATTTAGTCTGATGATCTTCTTATGCACTATATACATCATTTCTCATGGTTTTTCAAGCTTCTAGTAAGTTCTTTGAGAGCTTGAATTAGAATTATCACTTCCCATCCCATAGAACTACGCTGCGGAGGCCTTCAATGTAGCAAGCTTGAGCCACTTAGTTCTTTTTTTTTTATAGAAAAAGGGAACCTAGAAAGCTCTCCTCAATCCACTTTGCCTATCCGACTTACATCTTAGAATTATCTTAAGTTCTTGTGTCCAAATGACTCTACGAGAAGGCTTCAAAGGAGTGTAGTGCTTATCTGTCTTCAAAATGTCACAAAGATGCTGCTAGTGGATATTGTTATAAGGCAATCAGAAAATCGGTTGTCCAAGAAAAATGCGTGCTTTGATACGGTTCTTGATGCCCAACGGGTATATCTGACAATGGGGAGTTTGGAGAATCAATTAGCACCATCATTTTTTTTTTCTGACCTTGTTTTGGCAGCTCGCATGCACAATGAGTCTCAATTGTTAGGGGGATACTGCTGTAGGGGTATAAAACTATGAACAAAAGTGTATGGGTATGTTTTGCCAATTATTAGCTGAAGAAAAATTAAAAGCTAACCATTTTTTTCTTACAAAGCGCTTTCGACATACAAGTTCGCTACTCCGACTACTCATGTGCCCCTTTTCGTTATAGATTTGATGAAACTTGAGAAGGAGGGACCTATTGAAACAATCATGGACTCAAAGTTTTTAGAGACCCAACAGTAATCCTCCCTATTGAACAAGTTGGATATTTAGCTACCTCTATGGAGGAGAAAAAGTTACTTGTGCCGAAACTCAAAATCCAAGACTAAGCCCACAAAGGTTTGAGTAATATTGGGGCGATGACCCACAAAGAGACACTCACATGAGGGCCATAGTCTGAACCCATGGTCTAAGAATAAGGGATCCCTTAGGCTATAGGCTGAACCATGGTCTGAGGATGAGGCGTCCTTGAGGCCATGGGCTAGACCCTGGTCCGGGAATGAGGAATCCCGAGGACATGGGCTGAAACATGGTCTGAGGGTGAGGCCTCCCTAAGGCTATGGGTTGAAACATGGTCCGAGGATGAGATATCCCTAAGACTATGGGCTGAACCATGGTCTGAGGGTGAGATTACTATTATTTGATCGTCGAGGCCACCATGGTCCCATGACCTAGGCTACTAAGATGGCCGAGGTACTGTGACCGAGGCCACCCTGTTGGCGGAGTTCTCAAGGCCATCATAATGGATGAGATCTTCTTTATGACCGAGGCCACCCTGATGGCTGAGATCTCCTCTATGACCGAGGCCACGATGATGACCAAGATCCCCTATATGAATGAGGCCACCATGATGGCTGAGGTCTCCTCCTTGACCGAGGCCACCACGATGGGTGAGGTCCCCTCCATGACCGAGGCTACCATGCCGAATGAGGTGTCCTCCATAAATGAAGCCACCATGATAGTTGTGGTCCCCTCTATGACCGAGACCACCGTGATGGTCGAGGCCGCCTAGCCACCTCTACAACTGAGGTCACGGGGATGACCGAGGTTCTCACGTGCCCAAGGCCAAGGCTACCTAAGATAATCGAGACCCACTCTCTGACGCGGAAAAAATATGATAATAAGTCATACAAGGCAATCCAAAGGTTGTTTAAGGGGATAAAATCATAATAAAAATCCGCAGATTTGAGGAATATTCTCCATAAATATTTTTCTTCCTCATAGGAATAAAGAAGAAGATGCATTGAACATGGACAATTGACTAATAAAGAATCATTATTGTTTGTACCGAAAATCTCAGCAATGAGGTGGCATGCAATTTCCTATCCACAAAAGGGTCATCTCAGGCGGGAAGCTACACCACACAAACAAATAACTCTAAGGTGAAAAGAACTAGGGGTGGTTTCCTCGTTAAAGAACCTCTGATGCCTAAGTCTGTATCCAGAAGAAATTTTATCGAAGTTTCCTTATGAGAGAATTTCTTACCTTGTACCATTTGTAGAGAGGCATTTATACGTGCAGCCTTAGAGGAGGATGCATGTCGAATAGGCTTTGGGCGAGGTGATGGCCTTTCTCATTTTGATATTACGAGCTGGGGGGAGGCATTTAATGCCTTTGTCCCCTGAGCTGAGGTAAAGAAGGGTGCATTAAATGTTGATTTACTTTTAGGCATGCCGGACGTGGTGGATGTGACCGTTTGGTGGCAGACTCCTCGCTTCATCATGACAACTGAAGTCGACCGGAGCATACCATAGAAAAAGAAAATACCACGTGGAGTGCTAATTTTAGTGAATAATAATGATGCCTAACACATGGCTAGCTGACCTCCTACGTCAGATCCTATTCTCAAGGCTTTTTAGCTTACGCTGGTTGGTGTAGCTCGAGCTCCACGGAGACCTACCCGGTTAGGCCAGTTCCCCTCCTTTTTGGGAGCTTAATTCAGTCCCTTTTCTTTGAATAGAATAGAGACCTCTAGTTGTGGCCTGCCACGTGGTGCCGCACCATTGATAGTCCGGAAATACCCACAACAGTTACCCCCAGTCGAGGATCCTGTGCGAGTCTTACTATCTCGTGTCTGAAGACTTTCGTGTCCTTTCTTGAGCATGAGTCGAATCCATGAGCTTTTATCGCCTTCAAGTGCTCGTTATGGTCATGACTCTGCCATACTGGGGTGTCCTTATAGGTCAAGTTTGGGAGGGCTAAGTGCCTTTTTGAAGTGAATGGTAATGATGGTGCGTGAGGGAGGGAAGTGAGGAGCGTGTGACATCGGTTACCAGAGCGTCACTTATCCTATCAACGTGTGCATCTGATTTCGTGAGCTTGTTAGTTCGTAAGCCGACAACTCCCTGACCCGTCGAATCATGTGAATAGTCTTGATCGTTGTTCGCCCCAAGGCCTATAAATGAGTGGTTTTCTCCACATCATTCACTTTTCCTCCGTCTGAGAGAAACGGGCTCTTTAATGACTTATGTTTTGGCCCTTATCCCCTCATTTCTATAAACATCGAGAGCCTCCCAATTCTCGGAGGAACTTTCATCAAGTGCCTCTTATTTCTTCCAAATATTTGTCAGGTACAACATGGGTTCAAGTTTGCTGGCCGAGACCCGTGATTTCCATTTTCATCCAGAATGTGATGAAGTCTGAGTGGGAGTTCTGGCCACTAGGGGGCTTATTACTACCCCTCTTCCCTAACCGAAAATAACCTAGTCTTTATCTAGAAGAAGTATCATCTCCCATACTACGTTCACTTGTCGCTGCCAGGGATGGTGAGAGAGTTAGTGCCTCTCGACATTGAGGGATCGGCTTGTACCTGGCGGCTCTAGAAGGTGGGCTGCGTCTTCCTCTACACCCCTTCCTTAAGAGGTGGTTCTCTACTATGGGGATAACCCTAGCCCCAGCACCAACCCAACTCTTGGAGGGTCCTGGTGGGATGCTAGGTCTTGCAAAAGCTACATGGTTGTGGGGACTTCTCGTTAGAGAAATTTTAATTCCTGTTCCAACTGAATACCCCCTCCCCCCAAGATACCGAGTGAAGAGGCTCCCACTCGACCCCCAAGCTGGTATTATATCGGCGGTAGGACTGGGGGGAGGGTACTCGTGGATAGTGTTCCCACGTGGTGTAACGAGTGGAAAGATTGTTGGTTTGTGGTCTCTAGATCTTGAGAGTCTTGTCTTGGGGATCGGAGATCACAGACTCGATACCTTGAATTTTTTGGGCCTAGGTGAGATTGTGACTAAAAGGAAGAAATTGTATTTGCCCCCAACTTTGAAATTAACTTCTCTTTTTTATGTGTAATGGGGAGGCAGAAAATGAAGGAACTCTCCGCTGTCTTCGCGGCACGAATACATAATTTGGCCTGAATGCCATAGACCAACGTGTCTTCATTTTCCTTACCTTTCCACGTCCTTGCTCCAGGCTGGACTATACCTGGATCCTCAGGTAGATTTTGCGACTAGGGTTCCCAAAGAGGCTCGTTTAATAGGTTCAAGCTCAGAGAGTCTTGGTCCTCGTAGTTCCAAAACCCCTACTTCAAACAGTATGTGACATCGTTCTTACATCTTGTTATATGTCTCCCCCTCTCCTTTTTTTATGCATGGTCTTATTATTGTTCGATTTCTTGTAGAGGTCCTTTCTTTGAGCAAACCCTAGGCAGAACTCAAGGGTGTTAAGGTGCACAGGATGAAGGCCGTTTAGTCTAAAAAACTAGGGAGGTAAAAGGAATGAGGGTCCTTCCTACACCTCCTCCCCCTACCCATCCTCAGGGTACCTCTAGGGGCCATCGCCTTCTTCGTATCCACCTTCTTTTGTATTTGCTTCTGCTTTGAAAACTACTAGGAGCCTTCCTAAAAAGCTATGGTCGTCCTCAGTTCCAGGCCCGTCGTAAGGTGACTTTGATCACGTGGCTCCCCAGGTGTCTTCCAAATTGCTTTAGTCAGTTCATGCCCAGTCCGAGGTGACTAAACCTAAAGTTGGGGGGTCTCCGCCCTAGCTCCTTAGGGATGCTTCTCTGAGTTTTGATCGGTCGAGTGTTCATGGTCAGAAACGTAAGGCTCTGATGACCTCAGTTGCAGCGGGAGAGAATCTTAGCCCTCAGGATCGAGCCCGAGGAGAGGTGAAGAAGTTGCTGGAATGGTGGTCCACACAAGAGGACCCTGAGAAGGGAGCCACCGTTCTCGAGCTTCTGGGGGTAGAACTTGCTAATTCTTGTGGGGATCACACCTTAGGTGTAAGTACCGTCTCTTCCTGTACCTATGTTTATCATTTCCTTATTCATTCGTCAATGTTTATAGATGCTGCAGTACTGGAAAATTTTGGCCGTTATGGATCCACAATGTTTCTCGCGGCTGAGGCCGCTTCAAAGTATGAGGCCGAGTTCACCGCCACTGCTTAGTAATATGATTCCGTTCACCAAGCAATTGAACATCTAATAGGGGAGATTCAGGAGCCTCATGTTGCGGTAGAGAGGACGATGAGCCTCGAGGAAGAGTTGGTTCGGGCTTAAGAAGCTCGTTGAGATTTGAAGGCTCAACTATCAGATCGTGACATGATCGTCACAAGTCTTCTTCTATTGAATAAGATCTAGCTTCAGGAGGAGAAGCTTGCTCAGGCTAAGAGTCAAGAGAGGGAGGTCATTCGACAATTGACAGGCTTTAAAGAATCCCTCGTGTTCAAGACTGCCCTACTTTCGGAGTTCTCCCTAGGCTACTGCAGCTGTCGAGATGAGATTGTCGATGCTCATCCTGAGCTGGACTTGAGCTTCCTCAGCTATCCTCCAGAACTCTTGCTCTATCCTTAATGTCCTGGCATGATTTGTGCGAAGGATTCCCGACCTTCTCCTACCACCCTTGATCCTCTGGAGTTGGGAGCTTCCCATGTTTGTCCTGTTGCGGGAAGATGGGGGGGGGGGAGTCCCCTTTACCTTTAGGTCAAACTAAGGAGACTCGACCCTCATCATCACAACCTGCTTAGAATTTCTACTGACACTCCTGAAGTTTTATCATTTTATAACTTTTCCTCTTCTTTTGCCTGTAATCTTTCTTTTTATTTTGAACGAGGACATGATTTCTTCGATGGTCCCGTTCTTCTTTCTTGTCTGTTATAAACTGTTGACCTAAAACTTTTGGTTAGGCCTTAGGCTCCTCGAGCTTTGTTATTTTAGAGCTCTAACTCGTCCTGGATGGAAGTTTAACCTCTCCTCATTGCTGTTTTATGAATTTTTTAAGTAATAATTCATGTTATCCTTAGTAGCGATGTTACCTTTATCATTTCCTTTCCTGGCGGGTTGCCCCCTTTGAAGGAAGTCGGGTTGGACAACCTTGTTGTATCCTTAAGTAGTCTGGTTGCCCCCTTCAAACCCTTGCTTGGCATTTACCTCAGTTCCTCTACTCCCATCTGAAGCTCATTTCCTGTCTGGCAAGCTAGAGCGCCTTGTCAGACATTCTTTTCCTGTTCAGAGTCAAGCCAGGTATCTCAACTCTAACTAGAGCTCCTTTCCCGTCTGGCAAGCTTGAATGCTTTCCCAGGCATCACTTTTTAATCAGAACTGGTGGGTTAGAGAATCGTGCCAGTCATTAGTGTTTTATTTTTGGAGTCTAGCCAGACATTTCTGCTTTGACGAGCTAGGGTGCTCGACATACATCACTTTTTTATCCCGATTGATGGGCTAGAGTACCGCACTAGTCGTCACCTTTCCTTCTTGGTCCACTCCTTGGAGAAAATTGTTGGATCGGGTTTTAGATTTTGTACAAAATTGAACCATAACTATTTCATGGGCGGAATATAAAAAATTTTCGTGCAAACTTTTTAATTGAATTAAACACAAACCAACCAATGAACATGCATAATTGTATAAACTTATCAAGAAGTGATTAAAAAGATTTATACCTTTTCTTGTAATGGAGAAATTCAGATTTGGTGGGATCCAAAATAACTGTGGAAGAGAAAACAAAAATTCTCTTCCCCTATAGATTTCAGCGACAATAGTAGGGAGAGGGAGAGAGTTTTTTCTACTATGATTAACACACTTAAGTTAGGTTAAAGATGCAACCCTAATGCAATCCCTTAAGTTTTAATTATGGAATTTACCCATATACCCCTATATGTTAAAAACCAAAAATTCCCTCTCCTTTAACCTGCATATGCGATTTTAACATATTCCCTAGTGCCAAAATTATGTCCGAATTCATTTGTATAAACTTATGATTAAATTGATCCCTGTTAATTAATTAATTTTATTTACTAATTATCTAATAATTAGAAAATAATAAAATAATTAATAGTAACATTAATTTTGGTCTTCACTGATATATTGATAACACTCATCTCATATGGGCTTGGGAAGTCTACCTTGGTCTAAAACACGTTTTTGGTCCAACTGACGTTGTTCTTTATTCCCGTCCTTATGAGAAACTCTTGAGAATGAATGGATCAACATGAACAAAGCTATGTGATTCAAATACCCGACTAATTTATCTCTATAAATTCCTAACTTGTTTAATCCCAACGTTGTTCTACTCCACTATAGGTCTCATGCTGAATGAACTCTCGATTCATTCACGGTACATTTTCTGTTGGTGTAAAAAAACACTTATATTTCACGGTCCACAAAATATTTTATGATATTACCCTTCGTGAATATCAATGACAAGAGTGGGGTGTAAAATTACTATTTTACCCCACTAGTTATTATTTCATTAACTTCTTTATTGACTGTGAACAAGAAAGACATATCCATGAAGTGTCTCGTACATTTCAGCATGTCTTATTCAATGACCCATGTCATTAAGTTCCAGGCCCAGTTGATTTATTCACACACTCATCAATAAAGCATAAGATGATATTGTTGTTTTGGAATCTTACCACGAATTCCATATATGTGAATCACGCAACTCCAACATAGTTGAATCACAGTCTTGACAACTGAGGTATTATCTGACAATTCAAACTCACTCCTTTGGTGAATAAAAAATCATGAGTAACTAGGTCAAGTTCCTTATTCCCCTCAAGATTAATGTGATTATGAAAATATCCTTAAAGTGTAACAACTAGTTTTCGAGCTAGATAAACGGATTTGCTATAAACTAATTGGTTATTTGTCTATTCAACATGTTCCACATCATGTCTAGGTTAACAATTAGAGTCTACACTCCCAGGCCCCAAGACCATCATCATTTGGATCAACCTAATAGTCGTAATTGGATTCGATTGTCCAATCGATCCTAAGATTGCAAATAATATTCTGAACTATTTTAAAGGAGTTCCTCTGGAAGACCACTTAGTTGTTACTCTTCTTTCATTGATAATAGTTCCAGGACTTAAGTAAATTACAAACACACTTTAATTAAAGAAAATTTTCATTTATTCATAAAATTCAGTTATACATAAATGTCTCAGAAATAACTGTTTACTCATAAATAGTTATCACACCCTACTTTGTGGACATAATTCCATGAAACTTTCACTTGGAGTAATGTAGTAGGCGTGTATAATCTCGCATCCCCATGCCTTCCAGATGACCATCAAAGAAGTGTTTAAAGCCTTCGTGAATGGATCTGTAAAGTTGTTAACCGTCGATATGTGTGTTACTTCAACATATTAATGCTGAAGAATCTTTTTGATGAGGTGGTACTTTCCCTCTATGTATTTGGATTTTTTGTGGCTCCTTGGTTTCCTTCAAGTTTTTTACAGCCCCATTTTTGTCACAATAAAGTGTCATGGGTTTGTTTGCCTTTGGAATAACTTCCAGAGTCTTTAGGAACTTTCTAAGCCAGTCAACCTCCTTTGCAGCTTTAGAAGATGCCACATACTCAGCTTCCATGATAGAATCAGCGATGGAAGATTGCTTGATACTTCTCCATATCACTGCTCCACCATTCATGATGAACATCGATCCTGAAATGGATCTCCTGGAATTCTTGTCCACTTGGAAATTGGAGTTGGTATAACTCGTCATATTCAAGTCACTACCTGAATACACAACCACGTAGTTCCTTGTTATCCTAAGATACTTGAGGATATGCTTGACAACATTCCAATGCCAGAATCCAGGCTTAGACTGAAAATGACTTACCATGCCCATGACGTAGTAAATATCTGGTCTAGTGCAAAGCTATGGATGCATGAGAATTCCTACGACCGAGGTCTCAAGAATCATTCTCATGTCTTCCTCTTCTTGAGGAGTATTGAGAGACTACTCCTTGGTGAGGTTGTCTCCATATCTAAATAGAATATACCTCTTCTTAGAGTCTTGCATACAAAATCCATCCATCAACTTATCAATATAAGATGCTTGGGAGAGGTCCAACTATCCGTTCTTCTGATTCTAAAAGATCTGAATACCTAGGAAAAAAGTAGCTTCTCCAAGATCCTTCATATCAAATTGCTTTGCAAGCCAGATTTTGACATTAGACATTTTTCCAACATCATTCCTAATGAGTAGAATATCATCCATATACAAGACCAGAAAAACCACATTCCCTTCGTGTATTTATACACATGGTTCGTCCGCTAACTGCTTGAAACTTAAGTTCTTGATAGTTTCATCGAATCTGGTATTCCACGAACGTGACACTTGCTTAAGTCCATAAATAGATTTCGGCAGTTTGTAAACTTTACCCTCTTGGCCTTTCTCCATGAATATGTCTAGTCGAGCCATATTAATGCTCTCTTTAAGATTACTATTCAGAACAACAGTCTTGACATCCATCTGCCAGATTTCATAATCGAGGGCAATAGTAATGGACATGAGGATTCAGATGAATCTAAGTATGGCTACCGGTGAGAAAGTATCATCATAATTTATACCTTCCTTTTGGGTGTAGCCCTTGGCTAAGGGCCTAACATTGAATGTCTCCACATTTCCATTTGGACCTTTCATGTTCTTATAAATTCATTTACACCCTACGGGTTTTACCCCTTTAGGAGGATCTACAGGTTTCTAGACTTCGTTCGAGTACATCGATCGTATCTCGACGTTCATGGTGTCTTGCCGTAGGTTTGCTTCAGGACCAACCATGGACAACGAGTAGGAAACAGGTTAATCATGATCCTTATATTTGAGACTGCTGTCAAGGCATCTCCATAAGACATGTATCTGTCAGGTTGTAACACAACCTTCCCACTACGTCGAGGCTCCATCTCTTGTTTTGGTTCTTCCGTTATTGATTCAGGAATAGGTCCCGATTGGGGAGTTGGTGTTTTCCCACTAAATAATTCATCTAGCACAAGTGTGATTCTCAACTTCACACTTCTTATGTGGTCCTCTTCAAGAAATCGTGCATTCATGCTAACAAATGTTTTCTTGTTGGTTGAACTACAAAAGACGTATCCCTTCCTTCCCTTGAGATATCCTACAAACAGGCATAATTCTGATCGACTGGCCAACTTGCCTATCTTTAGTCTCAGCACATGTGCCGGGCATCTTTATATTCTAAGGGGGCTTAAGGATGACTTTCGTCCACTCCATCTTTCATATGGTGTACAAGGCACTGCCTTTGATGGAACTTGGTTTAGAATATATGCCGCTGTTTCCAAGGCATATCCCCAGAATGAATCTAGGAGGGATGAGTAACTCATGATGGATCTAACCATATCCAACGGAGTTCGATTTCTTCTCTTTGACACACCATTCTGTTATGGAGTGCCATGTGCTGTAAGTTGAGAAATAATACATTCTTCCTCAAGATAGTCTTTGAACTCTTCTAGCAAGTACTCTCTGCCACGATCGAATCTTAGTGTTTTGATTTATTTCTCTAATTGCTTCTCAACCATAACCTTATATTCTTTGAACTTTTCAAAGGTTTCAAACTTTGGGTGCATTAGATAAACATGTCCAAAATGTGAAGAGTCATTTGTGAAGGTGACAAAGTACTCATAACCTCCTCTTGCGTGGATATTTAATGGTTTGCATACATCACTATGTATGAGTTCAAGGCATTGAGTGGCTCTTTCACCCTTCGCCTAAAAGGGTCTCTTGGTAATTTTATCTTCTATGCAGGATTCACATGTGGGTAGTGATCCCACACTTAAGGTTTGCAATGGACCATCCTTTGCAAGTCTTTTAATTATGTCTGGGCTTATGTGGCCAAGATGCAAATGCCACAAGTAGGTTAGATCGATTGTGTCAGACCTCAACCTTTTACTATACTTTTATAAATCAACATTTACCTCAGTGTCATATATCATCAGAACTTTTGGTTTTACATTGAAAATGTTATTTATCATGCGTGCAGTAGTAATCAAGCAAACATTTCTAAAAATACCATTATCATTATCAATAAAATTTAAAGAAAATCCTTGTTCAATTAAACTAGCTACTGAAATTAGGTTTTTCCCAAAAAACTTAGATAAAATAAACATTGTGCAAAACCAAATATCCGTTCTCAAAAAATAATTTAATAGTTTCAACTGATACTACCGATACTAGTGCTCCATTCCCCCAACGGAAGCTGAACTCGCCCTCGTTAAGCCTTTTTCTTTCCTTAAACCCCTGCAAAAAACAAAAAACATGGTTAGTGTCTGCATAGTCTACAATCCATGAAAACGTAGAGCCATCTAAATAACAAGCTTCGATTACAAGTAATGTACATTTGGATTTCATCTCCTTGATATAATCTGGGCAGTTGTGTTTCCAATGACCAGCGACTCAGCAATGATGACACTTATCTTTCGACTTGTGCACTTTTGCAGGGCCCTTGCTTTCACAACTTTTGAGTTCGCCTTCTTAGCTTTCTTCGGACCTCTCTTGTATTACTTTTTGGCGCCAGATGTGGAAGGCTCACTTTCAGTAAAGTTTTCCTCTTCATTTTTCCTCTTGCATTTCAGAAATAGGGTCTCTGCAGCTTGCAAGTCCATGAGTTCCAGAAGTGAGTACCTCAACTTATTCATCAAATAATTAAGTTTGAAATTCTCAAAAGTATCTGGCAAGGGGTACTGAGTTTCATCCATCAATTCATGGCGTTTCACACAATGGCTTGTTTGGCTTGATGACCCTGATCCCTGAACATTTCGCTAATGTTTAACATCATATCAGCGGCGGTCTCCATGTTGTGATGTTGTTGTTGTAACACATAGCTAACTGATGCTAAGATATAACATCTAGCGTTCTCATCAGAACGCAACCAAGAAGCATATACTTCCTTTTCCTCTTGATTCGATTCGACAATAGGCTTAAGGGGACAAAGGGTGATAAACACGAACTTGTGCTTTTCTAGCGTCAGTGCGATATCAAGGTTACGTTTCCAATTGATGAAATTTTTACCAGTGAGTTTGTTTACATTCAAGATTGTTGAGAATGGGGATAAAGACATGGTTACTGAAAAGATTAAATAAAGCAGTGTAAGTAAATACTTAATCATTTAAGAAAGTATGATGCATGTAAATATTTTAAAAATATGATAAAACATATGTTTTCCATGATGTTACAATCAATAATGATAGGTTGTCTCATCTAGGGACAATGCCCGAGCTACCTCTTATAGCATCGAGACTCTTCCTGTTTGGTTAACGCTTCTTAAGATGTCACTACATCTAGCTCAACCAATCATCAATGGTTTTGGTCACCTTAGACCCATTGACTAGCTCCTATGATAGATACCAATGTGCTCCAGTCTAAGTGTTTAACCAACGCATAGGCTTTAAATGGTGCTATTAACTAATGCTCCATCTAGGGACAGTCCTGCCTCACCACTTCCTTTATAAGCTTTAGCTTCGCAAGCAACTCGATGACTCAAAGTAACATGATTCCCAAGTTTCTCTCATTGAAGAGAGTACCACTAGGGAGGCTCTAAACCATTTCTCGTGCCACGATCAAGTTTACATTGGGGACCTTGGGAACGTTTCAATGTAAATGATCCACCTACATAGTTTTTGGAAAAATTGGATTTTTCTTTGTGTTTTCAAAAATCGTAACTCTTTATAAAATTTGCATTGTATTTAAAAATATAACACAATATAAATTTAAACTACAATGATGCATGTACATGTAACATTGTAATTTGATAATGACATATCTATTTCCCTATATGGCATGTTATAATGTGGATGCGAGATTAATAATAAAGTCATACATTCAAAATTAACCTCTCTATGGCTCATTTCTAATTACAACCCATAAAAAATAAATAAAGTACAATAATTTAAATGCTAGTCTTCTTGGTGTCTATAATTATCTCCTTCTCCTTCAGGAAATCCCATCTCCTTGTAACTCTTTACCAAGGTCCAGTCCCATTTTCAAAATTCAAAATTCAGTTTAAAATTAATTTCCAACAATTTATATTTTGATAAATAATTACCAAGTAAATTAATCAATTGATTTATTTTAAAAAACAATTTATAGAATAAATACTATTTAACGAGTGTTGAAAAATTATAAATTTAATAAATTTAATTTTCAGAACTGGAATGGGCTTTGGATCAAATCACAATTTCCTCCGAATCATTTGGGTCAAGAAACCCTTGCTTAGTC
The DNA here is from genome assembly GCA_003255025.1 of Datisca glomerata. Lineage (NCBI taxonomy): Eukaryota > Viridiplantae > Streptophyta > Magnoliopsida > Cucurbitales > Datiscaceae > Datisca > Datisca glomerata. The sequence continues at coordinate 1,409,032 of QANY01010581.1, forward strand.
CAAAACCCTAGTGCCGCCCCCTTGGATTTCCTAAACCATAGTGACGGAAAGAAAATGCGACGATGGTGGCTGACGGCAGTGACAATTACAGTGACGAATGATGAGTGACGACAACACTGACACGCCAGCGCGAGTCACTGGCATGACGACGGATGGTAGCGTCAAATGATGGCTCATAGAGGACGTGGTTCCTTGAGATGCGCGTGATGATGGATTTACATGGAATATAATGACACAACTCTTGTAAAATAAAGTTACATAAAATCCTATAGCGAAATTTCAGCAACATCAATTATAAAACAGAAAACTAACACCTATAGCCAATCGATCGGGATCCTTTAATAAAATACATTCAAACATGATTTGAATCTACCATACAAAAATATATGCCAATATCATCGTATTCATCCACACATACGTTTAAATACAAAATATGCATATTCAAAAAATCATAGGCTCTGATACCAATTGTTGGATCAGGTTTTAGATTTTGAAGAGAATTAATGAACCATGAGTAATTCATGGGCAGAATATAAAAAATTTCATGCAAACTTTTAATCGATGAACATGCATAATTGTATAAACGTCGAGAAGAGATAAAAAAATTTATACCTTTTCTTATAATGGAGAAATTCTAATTTGGTGGGAGCCAATTCTCTATCTCGCGTTCCTAGCTCCTGAGATTCACAGAGCTTGTAATTGATGTTCGCACCAACAACCACTCGTTAAAACAGAAGTATATCTCTCAAGGATATTGGTAGGAATTGAGTGTGGGCTCTCAAAACAACTATGGTAGAGAAAACAAAAATTTTCTCTTCCCCTATAGATTTTGGCAGTAACAGTAGGGAGAGGGAGAGAGATGAAACCCTAACGCAATCCCTATATATTAATTATGAAATTTACCCATATACCCCTATATGTTAAAAACTGAAAATTCCATATCCTTTGACCTACATATGCGATTTTAACATCTTCCCCTCGAGCCAAAATTATGTCCAAATTCATCTGTCTAAACTGATGAATTAAATTGATCTCTATCAATCAATCAATTAATTTATTTTACTTACTAATTATCTAATAACTAGAAAATAATAAAATAATTAATTTGAACATTAACTTTGTTCTTCACTAATATAGTGATGACACCAATCTCAAATGGGCTTGGGAAGTGTAACTTGGTCCAAAACACATTTTTGGTCCAATTGACGATGTTTCTTATTAATGTCCGTATGAGCTATTCTTGAGACCGAATGGACCCACACGAACAAAGATGTGGGATATAAATGACCAGCTAATTTATCTCTATAAATTTCTGACTTATTTAATTCTGACATCATACGACTCCACTATAGGTCCGATGTCGTATAAACTCTAGATTCTTGTGCACTACAGTTTCTGTTGGTGCAAATAAATATTTATATTTCACGGTCCATATAATATTTTATGATATTATCCTTCGTGAATATCAGTAACAAGAGTGAGATGCAATATTACCATTTTACCCCTCTAGTTATTATTTCCTTAACTTTTTTACTGGCTGTGAAGAAGAAAGACATATCCATGAAGTGTCTTGTACAGTTCAACATGCCTTATTCAATGACGCATGTCATGAACTACCATGCCCGGTTTATTTATGCACACACTCATCAATAAAGCATAATGTGATATTGTTACTTTTACAATTTTACCATGTATTCCATATGTGTGAATCACGTAACTCCAACATAATTGAATCACGGTCCTGACAGCCGAGGTATTGTATGACAATTCGAACTCACTCCTTTGGCGAATCAAAGATCATGAGTAACTAGGTTAATTTCCGTATTCACCTCAACATTAAGAGACTGATGAAAATAGCCTTAAGATGTAACAATTATATTAAGAGCTAGATAAACGGCTTTGCTCTAAAATAATTACTGGTCTATTTAACATGTTCCACAATATGTCTAGGTCAACCGTTAGAATCTCCACTTCCATACCCCAAGATTGACATCTTTTGGATCAACCTAACAGTCGTATCTAGATTTGATTGTCCAGTCGATCCTAAGCTTGTGAATAACATTCTAAACTATCTCAGAAGAGTTTGTTTGGAAGACAACTTGGTACTTACTCTTCTTTCTTTGATAATAGTTTCAGGACTTAAGTAAATTACAAATACTTTAATTAAAGAAAAAATTCATTTATTCATAAAATTGAGTAATACATAAATGTCTCATAAATTACTGTTTACACATAAATAGTTATCACATCTTACTTTGTGGAAATTAATTCCAAGAAAAATAGCCTTTATATTTGATATCATGTCGAGACGCAAACCTGCGCCTTTCTTCTTATGTTATTGATAGTAGATCTCCAGGTGCTCCGCATTCCAAGGGTACATCTAGTCCCACCCATCCATGTCCTCTAGTCGATGTGTGTCGGGGCACACTACCTCCGTTGCCAGGAAAGGCCCTTCCCAGTTGTATTCGAGGGCTCCTATTTGTACGTCATTCCTTTTTTGTAGGATGAGGTCGCATGTTCAAAAATGACCTACCCTCATCTTGGAATTGTAGTATTGTGAGGTTGCAAGTTGGTAGGCATCATTTCACAAGTTGGCCTGGTCCCTTGTTCTTCCAGGTCATCTGGGTTGTGCCTCAACTCAATGATGTTCTGCTCTGGGTCGTATTGTTGGATTTCGTGGGATGGCATGTCTGTCTCCATCAGTGTAATGGTAACTGTGTCGAAGACCAACCTATATGGGTTCTCTCCAATTGATGCCCTGCTCGTGGTCCTATAAGCCCACAACATGTTTGGGAGCTCATTGACCCACAATCATTTTCGTCCTTCGAGCTTGGTTTTGAGCTTGTGTTTGATAGGTTTATTAACTACTTCTACTTGTCCATTGGACTGTGGGTGGGGTGGTGAGGAGGTAAGGTGCTTGATTCTAAGGTGTTCACACATCCACCTGAACTTGGTAGTATCAAACTATTTGCCATTGTCTATGATGGTCGTGTGGGGGATGCCAAACCTGCATATCACATTCTTCCATATGAACATTATAGTTTTGTGCTATGTAATCGTAGCTAAGGGCTCCGCCTCTACCTATTTGGTGAAATAGTCAATGACGACAATGGCAAACTTATTTTGGCCTTTCCACATTGGTAGGGGCCCAACTAAATCCACCCCCACTAGGCGAACAGTCACGGGCTTGGGATGGAGGTGAGTGGTTCCGACAGTTGGTGTGGAATATTCGTGATCCTCTAGCTTTGACGCATCTTCTCACAAAAATATTGGTGTCTGAGACCATCGTCAGCAAATAATCCCCCTGCCTTTTTGTCTTATGGTGCAGTGCCCGGGCTCCGCTGTGGTTCCTACATACTCCCTCGTGGACCTCTTTCATGATGTAAAATGCCTCGTTGGGCGCAACACACCTCAGGTAGGGATATGAAAAAGCTCTTTTTATAAAGTTTCATCAATAATTTTATAATTAGCTGACCTGAGGTGGAGTTTGTGTTCATCTTTCCAATCCAGAGGCAGTGTTGCATCCTGCAGGTACTCGAATATGGGGGTGACCCATGATGGGGCGACCAATACCCTGCTGGTTTCTAGCACCTCTTCACCATTGATACTTAGAATGAGAAGAAATTATATGGGCACTATCCTATTGATCTCAGTGTCGTAGGTGGAGGCCAACGCCAACGTGTCCGCATTAATGTTTAGACTCCGGCGGATCTACTGAATCATATAGGAATAAAATTTTCTAAGAAGGGCTCGTACTAGGTCAGGTATCTGACCATGTTATCCCCTTCGCTTGATACTCATCATTGATTTGGTTGACGATAATTTGGGAGTCGCTATAAATTCTCAGTGTCCTCGCATTTAAGGTTCCTGCCAACCTTAGTCCTATGAGTAGCGCCTCATACGCTACTTCATTATTTGAGGCTTTGAACGCGAAGTGCATGGTGTACTCAATCCAAGATTGATCAGGTGCTATGAGTAGTATATTTGCTCCTCTCCCTATTTCATTGAAGGCACCATCCACATATAAGGTATATGGGTTCTCGCTGGTCTCCGCTTCCTCTTCATGGCCCGACTGCCCCTTGATGGAAGTTTGTTGGATGAACCACAGGTCGAGCTCACTAAGCTCAATGGCCCATTTGGCTATATGTTCTAAAGTCTCAAGTTTTTGGAGGATCTGTCCGAGCGAGAAATTTGTGAGGATGCAGATTCAGTGAGCCTAGAGGTAAAGACAAAGTTTCCGTACTACCATGATGAGGGAGAGAGCCATCTTCTCTAATTCTGGGTAGCGTTTCTCCGCTCCCACCATGGCCTTGCTAATGTAGTAGATTGGCTTCTGGATGAAGTCATCCCCGATTCTGACTAGGGTAGCACTGATGATCATTTCTGAGATTGCTAGGTATAGGGACAACACCTCCTCAAGCATAAGCTTGGAAAGCACCGATGGGGAGCTCATATAGCTCTTCAAACCTAAGAAAGCCTTTTGGCATTCCTTGGTCCATTCGAATGACGTGTTCTTCCTCAAGGTTTTGAAGAAAGGAAAGCACCTATCCGTGGCCTGGGAGATAAAATGATTGAGTGTAGTGAGCCATCCCATAAGACATTGGATCTCATTGACACTTCTCGGGGGCTCCATCTCCAGTACTGCTTTTATCTTATCAGGGTTGGCTTTGATTCTTCCTTGGTTGACCATAAAGCCTAGAAATTTCCTTGAGCCAACACTGAAGGCATATTTTGAAGGGTTTAGCTTCATCCTATACTTCCTCAAGGTGTTGAACGTCTCGGTGAGGTTTGCAATGTGTTCTACGGACCTCTTGCTCTTAACGAGAATATCATCCATGTAGACCTCTAAATTCCTCGATATTTGTTCAAAGAACACTTTTTTACCAGCCTTTGATAGGTGGTCCATGCATTTTTCAATCTGAGGGGCATCATCGTATAACAATAAGTTCCTCAACTGATGATGAATGAGGTTTTCTCCTGGTCAAGTGGGTGCATCAGGATTTGGTTATATCCTGAATATGCATCCATGAAACTAAGTAGATCATGTCCCGTCATGGCGTCGACCATCTGGTCTATGCGAGGGAGACAGAAGTTGTCTTTAGGGCTAGCGTTGTTTAAGTCCGTGAAGTCTGTGCAGACCCTTCCACTTTCCGTTCGCTTTCTTGACCAGCAAGACATTAACCAACCACTTCGGGTATTGTACTTCCTTGATACATCCAGTGGAGAGTAGTTTCTCCACTTCCACAATAATGGCTTCATCTTTTTTTACGTTCACACTCCTCATTTTCTGCCTGACCGATTTGAACTTCGGGTCCGCATTGATGTAGTGGGTGAAAATGTGCCGATCTATGCCAAGCAAATCTTCATGGGTCCATGCAAAGGCGTCTCTATTATCTCAGAGGAATTTGGTGAGTTCCTCTTTCTGCTTTAGGGCGAGCATAAACCCAATTTGGACTGTCTTCTTCGACTGTTTCGACAAGAGCATAACTGCTTCTAACGGTTCCACGGGATCGTCCCGACACTGTTCTGTGGGCGGTTCATCGATCATGGTGATTCCCTTTATGGTTTTAACCTCGCGGGTCACTTTCTTGATTTCAATGTTTCTCCCATAGACGACGCCAGTGGTTTGTACAGACGGCGAGGTGACACCCTTTCTCATTTTGACATGACGAGCTAGGGGAAACATTTAATGAATTTTACCCCGCGCTGACGTAAATGAGGGTGCATGAAATGTTGATTTACCTTTAGTCACGCCGAACGTATGGATGTGTACGTTTGGTGGTTGACTAGTCGCTTCATCAAGGCAATTAAAGTCGATCGACACCTACCTCAAAGAAGAAAATGTCACGTGGAATGCTACTTTTGGCGAACAATAATGATGTCTAACACAGGGCTAGCTGACTGCCTATGTTATATCCTCTTCTTGAGACCTTTTCAGCTTACATTGGTCTGTGTCGCGCGAGCTCCTTGGAGACCGACTTGATCAAGTCAGTTCCCCTCCCTTTTAGGAGCTTAGTTCTTCAATCCCCTTTTCCTATTGTAGAATAGAGAGCTCTTATCATGGACTGCCATGTGGTGTCGTTCCATTGATAGTCCAAAACCCATAACAATTATAAATAGATGGTATCCCTCATTTAAACCATTTAATTTTCCTCATTGCTATTATTCTATAAGCACTATGCTGTCTTGATCGTCGGAGCTTAGTAGGTAGGGTACCACCCCGGTCCCAGTCCTACTACTTTCACGATCGTTCTTCATTTTTCAGATCCTTGGATGAATCATTGGGTGACATGTCAATCATCTTGAAAGTAGATGGAAACTGATTTTTTCATCTACAATTTGGTGTTATTTGTGGGAAACGCAGGTCTTCCCAACGTCACAACTGTAGTAAGGTTGAAATAATTCCATCAAATTTATTTTAGAAGAAAATGAGGAAAAAGGAGAATGCCTAATTAGTTCAAAATCATCACCATCGAGAACCACCAGTTACGCCATCAACGACCATGCACTTGAGTTTTTTGCAAAAGTCCAACACAAAAGTCATTCAAGCAAGGAGCCCCAGAACAAGGGCATCATCAACTGCCTGTGTCAGAGCTTTTAAGATTCATAGACGATTCCCCAATAAATTCATCGGATGAACACCGAAAAAGGGTTCACGCTGCATTATGCGCCTCCACGAAATGGCTACACTCTTCTTCTTTTTCTCAGTCTGACTGACAAGATCAACCCAGAAACCCATGTTATGCTCGATCAAGCAAGCAGCGAGAACAACAGGGCGCAGTGCAAGTGTCACAGTCCATATCCTCGTAGGCCTCTTCACATTCTTGTTTGCGGCCCAAAGAGATTCTGCTACTCGTATCTATACCCGCAATGCAAGATAATCCACGCCATGACCTGCGTCCATGAGCATAACCCAAGCTTATGACCCACGCTCCTACGGCCTTCAAGACATGGGCCTTAGTGCCTCAACATCAAGAGCTCCTAGACGAGCTCCCTATTAGGATTGTGCCCTAAAAGCACTGTAATTCTATTACATTATTGAGACATTTAATTCTGATTAATAATAAATAGTTTATTCTTATATTATGTGCAATACATTCTTGTAAAAGGTCCACAAGCATAATAGTACTTCGTTTATGGGTCATATGGAGTTTAGCTCATGGGAACGAGGTATTTAACCAAGAGTCTTTTATGACTTGTAAATACTTAATTTCATAGTCTAGTGAAGCTGAGCGCTTAGCTAAGAGAAGATTATAGTACATTAACTCTATTATGTAGAGTGGCTTACCTTGGTGACTAGGTGGAGTATCTAGTTAATGTAGTAGTGTATTTGTAATGCATTGAAAGAATTAATGAGTCTTATTTTCAGAAAAATACTATTAAGTGAAAATCATGACTCATTGCTATTATTTTATGTGCGCTCTCAATCTTGAGAGAGTTATGAGCTCATATTTAATGATACTCTATGAGTAAACATATTCCATAGGTTGGATGACTGGGTTATTAGATAGTAAGTCCATAGATTCTTAATAACAGAATCCATAGACACGTTTAATTAAGTGAAATAGTACCTATTAAGTAATTCATTTATATGGTCATAGTAAACTAAGCATTTAATATCTCTCATGGAGTACTAGAGATTTGATAATTTTACTTGAGGCATCAAGTATGAAAATTATCATAGTTGACCAGTAGAATGAATTTGGAACCTATGGATAATAAGATGTGTATAAATATTAGGTCGATAGTAATTTACCTAATTATACGCGATACTATATTATAGAGGGGCATTACATGATGAATAATAGGTCAATGATAGTTACGTCGAGTAATATAAACTTGGAGTTCAATTACGATTTTATAGTGGAGTTAATTATAATAATAATTAATAAATTTGATTTTGAGATTAATCGATAGAGTTTATTAATTATTTATCTAAATGTTTTTTTATCCCTATGATCCCCTTACTAGAGTCGGATTTGGGTTACGTTGTGACGAGACTTATTTAATAAATAAGAGACTCAACGTTGATACTCTATAATCAACCAAGCGGTCAAACTAGCTCAGTCTTTATTTATTATAAAAAGATCAAAGATTAATTAAAATTAATTAATTTAATTTTAATTAGTTTACTTTAAAAAATAGATCATACAGTTAGGGATTGCCCCAACCGTTGTCTTTACATGGGTTACAACGCATGTGAAGAGTTGGCAATTCTAGAAATCATTTTTAATAACTTCCTATTTCTTGGACAGTTTTTTTAAGATAATATATAGATTTTCAAATTGAAAATGCTTGGCCGAATTGTTCTTTTGGTAAAATAAAAAGACATGAAAAAGTTTTATGATATGATTTTATTCGAGCGCCCACCCGTTCGTTATTTTGGTTGACAATTTGAGGAATAATAAGGAAGACTATGAGGTTTCGATTTTTTATCATCAGGCTTCAAGAGGTATTTTTTTCTAAAATCCACTTTGATAATAGGTTGTTTCTCTGAATTGATTCCTTTAATTGATATCAGAGCAAAGGTTTTGAATTATTCGAGAAATGCCATGCAAATTTTTTTAATGGTTTTGATTGATTTCGATAATCCCTTGCATAACCATTTAGATTTTATCTGTATTTTTTTATTGGTTATGTAATTAGAGGGACAATCTATGAAGAGATTGTTTTTCCCTTTAGGATTCGTATTTAATTTTCATAGATTCTTGTAATCTTTCTTTGAGAAAGTTAGGATTGGTATGATGTAATTATTCGTATCGGGTGGAGATAAAAAAGATGCCAAAGAATTATCAAAAGATGGTTGAAAACTCGAGTCTACGTAGAAGTGAATGCGTGGTGATAGTTCGGTGTCCGAATCCGATATCTGATTGAGACGATTCAAAATTCTCTGGGAAGATAACTCAAAGACCCATAATTTTGTGTTTCACAAAGAAGACCAGATTTAGATGTTTTTTCTGTCAAATTTGAGGCTAAATTTGACGTATCGGGGAGTGATGAATTTTTTTTTGTTTTTCTGGTTTGGTTCGTTGGAATGGGATCAACCTCGTGAGGTAGTGTGAAGATGGTTCGATGCCAGAGATTGATCTCAGCCTATCTTGATGATTAGTTTTAGACTATTTAGGGTAGGGTTATGCAAGGTTAGGGTATACATTAGATATTTATCCTTTATACCCTGATGTTTTATTTATTATATTTTATACCCAACATGCTTAGGTAATTTTATTTTATGCACATCACATTTAGATACCATGTGGCTTTAGGTTTCTAAAAAGATAGGTGTTTGTGATTGCATAATGAAGATAAAATTAAGCATAATCAATTAGGGATAAAATGGCTAACTCGAGAAGCATGTTATTAATTTTATGTAAATGTAATTTTTAATTTTAATAATCTCGCTAGATGTTTAATTTGTCATTAATAAAATTAAGCATATATGTTTTATGAAATGCTCAGCGGTCTCATTTATGCCATATCTGCCCCTCTTTGACTAGATGAAACATCTAATCCTAGCTTATCTATCCTGCCTTCCTCGAAACCTAGTAGGAGAAAAAAGGGCAAAAGAAGGAGTCCTTATTTATTACACTCAAAGTAAAGGAAGAAAAAGAGCAAGAGCGAATAATCTTGGGATACAAATAATTAGAAGACAAGATAGGAGGGTCCTGACAATATTGGAATTCACCCTTACACGCTCGTGGGGTAGAAAAGAAGGTAATCGTAGGGAAGGGAAGGGCTTAAAAGCGCCTAACCTTAGCAAGGAATCGCAGAAGGGCCTCAGCTTAAAGGACAAAAAGCAGCCGCCCATATTTAGGAGCTTCTACAAGCTTCTATACTCCATTTAAATTAGTAGGATCATTTTCAGATTTCATTGCTTGAAGCCAATGATTTACTTTGCATCATTTAAAACCACTTTACAGTTTTTGGGATCTGAGTCATGTTCCTCTGAGATGACATAGACGTAAGGTCAAGACCTTGATGGCTAGACTTAGTGAGAATGACATACTTAGAGAGAGGATATTAAGTATAGCAGATCATTTTTACTAATAGCCATGCTCATGTCTATAAAGATATTAGATCATTTATAGCTCATCTCTTTTATGAGTTTTTTAGCAAATGGATGTCAAGAACGCTATCTTGTATGGCAATCTTGAAATGAATATCTTTATCTCTCAATTTTTGTCGCTAAAGATCAGGAATTATGATATACTTGATGCATTAGTCCTGTTATGGACTTAAGAATGCATTAAAGACTTAGAACATTATGTTGATCATGCAATCAATTTTTGATTTTGATCAAGATCATAATGAGGCATGTCAGTACAAGAGAAAGGAAGGAAACATAATGATTTTCTTAGAGTTTTATGTAGATGACATTTTGTCATCAAGAATGATATAGAATGAAGTGTCACCGATAAAACTACGTTTGTCTGAATCTATGATATCAAGGACTTTGGAAAAGTGGTATTCAGTCTAAGAATTAAGTTCTTTCAAGACTTAAATATAGAATGATATACTTATCTTGAATTGTATAGACAATAATATGTTGTGTAGGTGTACAATGATGGATTCCAGAAAAATGCTTGTTACCCTTTTAGGTTTGGAACCTATTTATTTTGTCAGTGACTTATGACATAGGATGAAATATATAGCATGAAGATTGTTCCCTTGTTTTTTGTAGTGGAAGTCTTAGTATGTTATATTGTACACTTAATATATATTTTGCAGTAGGCTTAGTCAGCAGATATAAGTTAAATCCTCGAAGATTTCACTAGATAGTTGTGAAGCATATACTCAAGTATCTTAGGAGAACGAGAGATTATGTGCATGTCTATCATGGTGAGAATCTCATACCATTTTGGTAAATGGATTAAGATTTTCAATTAGATTACTTTAACGGTAGAACCTAACAGACCAGTTTATGAAGACTTTAGCCACAAAAGTCTTTGTGTCACATGTAGAGAACATGAGTGTTAACCTGGTTGTAAATGTGCTTTAGGGCAAGTGGTAGATTGTTAGGATTATGTCATAAAAGAACTGAAATTCTATTATATTATTGAAACATTTAATCGTGATTAATAATAAATAGTTTATTCTTATATTATGCGCAATACATTCTTGTGAAAGGTCCACAAGCATAATAGTACTTGGTTTATGGGTCTTATGGAGTTTAGCTCATGGGAAGAGGTATTTAACCAAGAGTTCTTTATGACTTGTAAATACTTAATTTCACAGTCTAGTGAAGCTGGGCACTTTGGTAAGAGAATATTGTAGTACATTAACTCTATTATGTAGAGTGGCTTACCTTGGTCACTAGGTGGATTATTTAATTAATGTACTAGTGTATTTGGAATGCATTTAAATGACTAATGAGTCTGATTTTCACAAACTACTATAAATTGAAAATCATGAGTCATTGCTATTATTTTATGCGTGCTCTCAATCTTGAGAGAGTTATAAGCTCATATTTAATGACTTAATTATTTTGATCCACTAAGAATGAGACTCTGAGTCAACATATTCCGTAAGTTGGATGACTGAGTTATTTAGATAGTGAGTCCATAGATTTTTTATAGCAGAATCCATAGATACTTTTAATTAAGTGACCCAGTACCTCTTAGGCAATTCATTTATGTGGTCATAGTAAATTAAGCGCTTAGTATCTCTCGTGGAGTATTAAAGAATTATGAAAATTATCATAACTGACCAGTAGAATGACTTTGGACCTATGGATAATAAGATGTGTATAAATATTAGGTCGATAGTAATTTATCTAATTATACATGATACTATATTATGGGGGGTATTACATAATGAATAATAGGTCAAATGATAGTTACGTTGAGTAATATAAAATACACTTAGAGTTCAATTACAATTTTATAGTGGAGTTAATTATAATTAATAATTAATAAATTCGATTATGGGTTTAATCGATAGAGTTTATTAATTATTTAGTCAAATGAATTTTTATCCTTATGGTCCCTTTACTAACCTCGGATTTGGGTTACGTTGTGGCGAGACTTATTTAATAAATAAGCGACTCAAAGTTGATACCCTATAATCAACCAAGCAGTCAAACTAGCTCAATTTTTATTAATATAAAAGGGCCAAGATTAATTAAAATTAATTAATTTAATTTTAATTAATTGATTTAAAAAAGATCATACGGTTGGGGATTGCCTCAACCGTTGTCTTTACATGGGTTACAACCCATGTGAAGAGTTGGCAATTCTAGAAATCATTTTTTAATAACTTCCTATTTTTTGGACAGTCCTTTTTAAGATAATATATAGATTTTAAAATTGAAAATGCTTGGCCGAATTGTTCTTTTGGAAAAATAAAAAGACATATCACAAGTTTGCGAGTGCCCACCCATTCGAGATTTTCTTTGACGATTTGAGGAATAGTAAGGAAGATTGTGAGGTTTTGATTTTTTATCGTCACGCTTCAAGTAGTATTTTTTTAATCCACTTTGATAATAGGTTATTTCTCGAATAATTCAAGATCTGGTGTTTTCTGATGTGTCTATTCCTTCACTCCCTACGACAGACTGCGTGCACGCATGAACTCCAATGGATGGGCAGCACCAGCACATGACCACATCCGTTCCAAGCACTAGCACACACCTACAACTGTGCAATACACCAGTGTGCACCCATGTCTACTCTAAGCATCGGGGTGCACCTACGTCTGTGTCGTGCACAAGCACGCGTCCATGTCCATGCCAAGCACCAGCGTCCACCCACGTCTGTGCTAAGCACCAATGCATGCGCATGTCCGTGCCTTCTCTAGTGCATGACCAACTGCCACACACCCATGCGTCTGTGTCTACAATTGTACCCACGTGGCTACCGCCCGTGCCCCCAATCCATTACCCGTCTTATCCACTCCACCACTCCACATGGTGTTTGCTAATTTATTGGGTAAAATGGTCTGCCTCGATGTCATTATCCTAGCGCATAATCACCTTGAATAAACAAAGATGGCTTAGCAAATACGCAATATCATATCACATCATCGAGAAAATTATTTCTCCCTATACTTTATGTTATCTCTCCTAAATTACTTTGCATAATTCTCCTTGATTACTTTACACTGTGATTTGTGCTCCTAATGTCAGGAAGACGAGAATCATTTCAGTACCATCTCAGGCAGAGCATTTTATCAGGATTTGGATGTGGGCCACAAAGCTCTAACCTTCATTATTCTAAAATATTGTACTCTCTCAAAGTGAAGAATCACGTCATTGATCTCCATTATGCTTTGGGTAAAGATAAGAATAATTTCAATACCATCTCGGACGTAAGACCTCACCCAATGTTAACGCTAGCTAAGGCCTCACAATCACTGGTAATGATCGGGAGAAAGTCCCTGCATAGGGAAAAAGGACCACAACATCTTTTCATGGCACTTGAGCTCATAAAATGCTCTTATCGAAGACTTCACCTAAGGCGATGGATGTATGAGGCCTCACGATTGTCGAGGATGATCGAAAGAAAGACCCTGCATAGAACAAAAGGACACGTTAGTCATCCATGGACCCGAGTTCGCAAAATGCTAAGATAAAAGACCTCACTCAAGACCACCATAGGCTGAGGCCTTACGATAACCCCCAGTGATCGGGAGAGAGACCCTGCATAAGGAAAAAGGTCCAAGGTAGTCATTTGTGAAACTAGAGTTCATGAAACGCTTGGACGGAAGACCTCACCCAAGGCCACGCATGGATGAGGCCTCACAATCACCCACAATGATTAGGAGAAAGACCCTACATAGGGTAAAAGGACCACAATATACTTACATGGTATCTTGAAGTAACGAGGATGGCTACAATACCTGAAGTCACGCAGATGACTATGGCACCCGAAGTCGCTTAGATGACTACGGCACCCAAAGTCACGCAGATGACTATGACACCCGTAGTCACCCAGATGAGTATGGGACCTAAAGTCATGCAGATGACTAGGGCACTCGAAGTCACCTAGATGACTACAGGACTTGAGCTAACACAGATGACTACGGGACCCTAAGTCCCGTAGATGACTATGGCACATGAAGTCACAAACCAGAAGTCAAGATGACTCCACTATGTAAGTCACATAGATGACTACGATATTGAAGTCATGTAGATGACTATGGTACTCAAAGTCACGCAGATGACTATGATACTTGAAGTCATGAAGATGACTATGGTACCCGAAGTCACGCAGACGACTATGCTGCTTGAAGTCACGCACATGACTAGGGTACCTAAAGTCACACAGATGATTACGATACTCGAAGTCACTTAGATGATTACAGTACTCGAAGTCAGACAGATGACTACAGTACCCGAAGTCATGGAGATGGCCATGATACCATACATTATACAGATGACTAAGGTACCCGACATCACCCAGATGACTATAGTCCCAGAAGTTACCCAGATGACTACGATACCCAAAGTTACCCAAATCACAATGGTACTCGGAGTCACAATTATGACAATGTCACCCTAATTTACACTAATGAAAATGGCACCCAAGGTCATATAAAACATCAAACATTCATCAAAGCACGATTTCAATTGATAAAGAAAAGAGGGATCCAAAATCTTGCTAGAAAGCAAGCGCGTTGACGACTTACATGCATTATACATAGATGAATTCATTAGCACATGAAGATGCAATGACAAGCTCAACAGAGCAAAAATTGCATTTCAAGTTGAGAACTTCAAACAAAAAAATTGAATACATAGCCACTACTTGTTGGGATACATTTGATAAATACCTTGAGGACATAGAAGCTAAAGACCTTCAGTAACTCCCAAATATTACCAACCTCAGGATCGATGATGGGGGCATACCTCCAAAGATGCTCAAAAGTCATTTCTTCTCTGAGCAAAACTACTTGATTTCATTTAGGCTAGCACAAAGACCCTCATTGTACCAAGTTACACTACGCAATCACTATAAAATCCAAACAAAGCAACATACGATTCGGCGAGATGACTCAGGAGATGACTCGGTTAGACTATAAAACCTAGACATCTAGTCAGGAGATAAAGTCGACAACCAGAGCGTCTAAACCTTCAGTTCTCAGCCAGGACTTAGTTTCCTTAGAATGTAATTTCAAATGGCAAGAAGAACCCTTGGGATGCACGCCTTTGAGTGAAATAACTCCATCATCCGCATGAGACATGAGGTGCCAAAATAATGTATTGTTTACATGATCAAGCATGGATCAATTCAACAATGCAATGTAGAATTTCAAAGATCCTATCCCTGAGAAGACCCTATAATGCATAACATCAACTAGACCTCACAGTAAAACAATCCTTATAGACTGACCATCTTAACACCTACACCGGATAAAAAAGAATTCTATTCTAACCACAAGTCCATACAATTCATTCAGGCTGAGGTGTAAAGATTTAGTTGTGATGATCATCAATCCAGCTCAAGCCACCTGGCCGCTAGATTAAACCCATAGGGACTCAATCCTGATGACTATTTGGCACAACTAGCAAAAAACTGAACCATAAAGCTTCAGTCCTAAAGGAATGGTCTCATACATCATCACATAAGAAAGCCCAGTATAAATTAAGTTTACAACCATTTTACCAAGAGTAAATTGCCAAATATGGAAAAACCTCACTTTAGACACTAGGATGCTCTAAGCCATCATGAGTTTGCTTCAGACGCTTATATGTTTCGACATAAACCTCACTGCTTAGTGACCCCAACAACACGACATGCGCTTGGCATTCAGTGAATGCGCTCGCTAGCACTCAACACAAGTATCTCCAACTAGCCACGAGATCCCGCATGGAGCATTCATAATGCTTCAACCATCACCCGATGAAGATCCAACAAAAGGTTATAGAGTCACAAATGGTTTCCTATAGAGGTATACTTTTTTATTCCTACCCTACCCTTCGAATTCACAAGCGAGGCCAAAACTGTGGAGGAGAAAAAGGAACTTGGGCCGAAACCTAAAATCCAAGAGTAAGCCCATAAAAAGGTAGAGTAATATTGGGTCAATGACCCACGAAGAGACACTCACATGAAAGCCATGTGAAGAACCCATGGTCTTAGGATGAGGCATCCCTTAAGCCATGGGCTAAACGATGGTCTGGAGATGAGACATCCTTGAGGTCGTGGGCTGAATCATGGTTTGAGGATGAGGCTTCCCAAGGACATAATTGATCCATCATTCAAGAATGAGGCATCCCAAGGACATGAGCAGAACCATAGTCCGCGGATAAGGCATCCCCAAGGCTATGGGCTGATGGTCAAGGTCACCATGATGGTTGAGGGTCATCACCTCCATGATCGAAGATACCATGATGGCCAAGTTTCAGCTAACACCTTCACGATCGAGACCACCGTGATGGTTGAGGTATCTTCCATGAGCGAAGCCACCATGATGGCTAAGGTCTCCACCATGACTGAGGCCACCATGATGGCCGAGGTATCCTCCATGACCGAGACCAATTAATAGCCATGGTTCCCTCTATGATTGAGGCCACCATGATGGCTAAGACTCCCTGCATGATCGAGGCCACCACGATGGCTATGGTCCCCTCGACAACCAGGATCACCATGATGGTCGAGGTTTCATCAATGTTCAAAGCTACCATGATGGCTGAGGTCTCCATCATGAATGAGGCCACTGTAATGTCTGAGGTCCCCTCTATGACCGTAAACTCCATGATGGTTGAGGTTTTGTAGCCAGCTCAACAACCGAGGTCATGGGGATGACTGAGGTCCTCTCGTGCCCAAGGAAAAGGCTATTCGAGATAGCCGAGACCCACTTTCTGACGCGATGGAAATATGATAATCAGTCATACCAGTAAAGAGCAACTGCATAACACTCCTATAAGGCAATCCAACGGTTGTTTAAGGGTATAAAATCATAACAGAAACCCACAGATTTGAGGAATATTCTCAAAAAATATCTTTCTTCCTTATGGAATAAAGGGGAAGGTACATCGAAAATGGACTGAACAATACATTTATAGTATAAAAGAAACATAATAGAAGCTCGACCAATCATCAAGTTAAACGTGGAATTAGATGTTAAGGACCGTCAGATGAAATAAGTAGTTACGAAGGGAGACTGTCGAGAATATCGTAACTCCTCCAACGGCTTAATTAAATGTCATAACTCCCTCAAACGGATCTAGATAAAGCGCAACGAAAACGGAATGTTCATGGAAATAAATGTTGTCTTATGTATAAAGAAGGGGCTACATGATCTAAAAAAACACGACTTAATATACAATCATTCTACTTTGAGCTCAATTTTTTCTCTATTCAATTCCATTCACTTATAATTTTAGTGACAGTAAATTTCCATTACATTTTGTTGCTTTCTTTGAAAGTGAATTAGAGTGCTCAAGAAAATAATCCAAGATGTTGAGAACTAGATCAAACAAAGTTATTAACGACGGAAATGATCTAGATCATGTCGATCAACCTGCAGTTCAGAAGGAAGTTCAGGGAATAACAAACTATATTAACGAGAATGCAAGAAATAGAACAACATAAAAGTGAAGCCCTCCGCAACGCTACATCCAAGACCAGATCACAATCTTGCAATGGGAACTTGCATAAACTCATGTTGAGGTGAGCCAATGGAGCAATATAGATGAGCGGGAAGACCGTGAAAACTAGTGCATTGAACGGGATGTGCAATACACTAGTTAACTAACCTTGAAGCAAGCTAAAATGTGTGACATGAGAATGTTGAAATCTAGTCTAAGGAAAATAGAAAGGAAGCGGATGGTTGTGAGTACGAGAAAAGTAGACCTGGAATCATTCACACGATCACCCTTGAGTCTAAAAGTATTTGCTGCTTCAATCCCAAAAAAATTCGTAGCTCCAATTTCAAGTGCTACGAAGGAAAAACTGATCATGTAGACCGCCTCAGACATTTTAAACAAGTGATGGCTCTATACCAGCATGAGGACGAACTCATGTGCAAGATGTTTTCAACCAGTCTACATGCAGTTCCTTAAAGTTATATCACTCCTTCCATTCTCATTCAATCAATACTTTTACTACTATGTATTCTATTTTCCTAGAACAATACTCCACGTACTGCTCAGTTATGGAAGGTTCAAAATACCTCCTAACTATAAAAATTAAGAAGGGAGAATCATTACATGAATATACATATAGATTCAAAGACAAAATGGCCAAGGTGGAAAAGTGTGATGAACGAGTGGCGAGATCGGCTTTCAGACGGGGATTGGACCCAAACTCTCCACTATTCGATGATTTGTTGAAGGTGAAACCACTATCAATGGCATAAATACAGGGGGCTTAAACCTATATTACCCTAGAAGAATAAAAGAAAAGTATGATAAAATTATCAGAACGGAGAACGAAAGAACAATGAAAGATCGATCACAACTCTAGTTTAGGAAAGAAAAGAACGGAAAGAGTGAAGAAGAACGTTAGATGGGGATATAAATGGGAGTGCACTAAAAAATGGGGAAAGACAACGAAAATGATCCACCCGAGGGATAAAATCTATACGCCACTCACAATACCTGTAGATCAAATCCTTTAGGCTAGCGTCGTTGACAAAAGAGCCAAGTAACATAGACAAGGAAATGTATTGTTCGTTCCATAGAACCTACGGGCATCATACCAAAGAATGCTTCTAACTCAAAAACTACATTGTGGAAGTAAAGAAAGTATACCTTTAGCAGTATGTTTTGAAAGGAGAACATAACCAAGCAGTGAAAAAAGAGACTCCAGATAAGGGTAAGGGGCCTCTTCGAGTTGTTGGTACTATAATTGATCTGATCAAACATGAAGGGACTTCCATGAAGGAAAGAAAAATATACTACAAAAAGATTACGAGGAGTGAGCATTGGGAACGGGGAAGCACATCAGAAAATGACAAAAATCTCTCACTAATCTTTGATGACCTAGATCTAGAAGATCATGGTGGACAACATAATGACGCTCTGGTGATCACTATCCAGGTAGGAAACTGCCTCTTGAGGATGGTACTAATTGATGATGGGAATGCAGTCAACATTCTCCATCGTTCAAAGATAGAGAATATGTCAATGGGTAAACCAAAATTACTAAGCCTGCCATAACTTTTGATTAGATTTAATGGAGCAATCGGTTACTCAGAAGAGACAATTATTATACATGTGAACATAAAACCGTTCATTCATCTAACATAATTTGGGGTGCTAGGTATGCCCCATCTCCATACAATGACATTCTAGGATGGACTTGGCTATACAAAATGAAGGCCGCTTCGTCCACATTTTATCAAGCGCTGAAATACCTGTCTCCCAATGGAACAAACCTATTAAAATAGATCAAGCCGTTACGCGATGCTGTACTATATCATCCTTAGAATCTGTCAGAAAGGAAACTTTAGAGAAAAGGCTAAACAAGCAAAATGGGATGCACACGATGATCCGTCTAACCCTAGATATGAGGTAGTTTATTTCTGGGAGACATAAGTCAAAAGGCGACAATGATAGGCGCTCTGCTTGAGGAAGCACAAAAAGAAGAATTTATAGACTTTTTAAGGAATTATAAGTATGTCTTTGCAAGTATAGCACAAGCAATGTCATGTATTGTGGAAGAAATCATTTGTCACAAATTAAATATTGATCATTCTGTTAAACTTGTAAAATATAAGAAAAGAAGGTTTGCTCCAGAACATAATGTAACTATAAAAGAAAAAAATAGATAAAGTTTTAAAGGACGGCTTTATAGAGAACTTAACTACCCGGAGTGACTCGCCAATGTAGTATTTGTTAGAAACAAGAACATGAGGTGGAGAATCTATGTAAACTTTACAAACCTAAATAAGGCAAGTCTGAAAGACGAATATCCGTTGCCAAGGATGGATCAAATGGTGGGCACAACTTCTAGACATGAGCTCTCAGTTTCATGAATGCCTATTCATGATATAATCAGGTAGAAATGTTCTAACCTGATCATGAAAAAAACTTCTTTCATAATTGAATAAGGTATTTTCTATTATAAAGTGATGTCATTTGGTTTGAAAAATGTAGGTGAAATATACCAAAGACTCGTAAACAAAATCTTCTATGAACAGATTGAAAAAACAAAATCAAGAAACAACAAGACCATATAAATGATCTGAATGAAGCCTTTTCAGTCCTAAAGGAAAGCTCCATGAAGTTGAATCCATGAAAATGCACCTTTGAAGCCGCGACTGGGAAATTCTTGGGTCATTTGGTGACAATAGGGAATCGAGTCAAGTCAGATCAAGTGAAGGCCATAAAAAATGAAGTCCCCAAGAACTCATAAAGAAGTACAAAGCTTGATGGGAAAGTTAGGAGCTAGATTTCTTCAATGTCAACGGACCAATGTAGACCCTTCTTCAAGATACTTAAAAAGGATTCCGCAAACAATTGGGATGAAGAATGTGAAGATCTTGCAATAAAATCAAAGAATATCTAGTGTCACCACCACTATTATAAAAACCTCTTCCCATAGAAGAATTACTCTTGTATGTGGCCACTTCACATACATCAGTAAGTACCGTTTTGATTAGAGAAGAAGATAGAAAGCAGAAGCCCATTTACTTCATCAGTAAAGATATTGCAGCAATAGAAATGAGGTATAAAAAGATGGAGAAATTGATATTAGCAGTCATGACTGCGGTAAGAAAACTAAAACTCTATTTCCAGGCCCAATCAGGGTGTTAACAGATTCACCTATCAGGAGTTTGCTTCATTCCCCAGAAATAAGTTGTAGTCTTTACCCATGATAAAAAAAGTTCAAGATGGGAAAATAGGATGGAAAAGGAGGACAAATCATGGATCTTATTTGTGGATGACGTGTCAAACAACCAAGGAGTGGGAGTAGGAATTATGATACAAAATCCATTTGGGGAAATTTTGGAGCATTCATTCTCATTTGATTTCGATGCCTCAAATAACAAAGTAGAATATGAGGCCTAGATAATGGGAATAAAAATGTTACTCCAATTGGAGGTAACATAAATTAAAATTTATTGTGATTCCATGCTAATTGTTGAGTAGGTCACAAAAGAATCATAACTAATGATCTAAGAATAATCTACAATGGACAAAAGACATGCTGAGCCTCTTAAAGGGGTATGCAATTCAAAAAATTCCCAAAACAAAAATAGCCATGCAGACGCCCTGGCGATGTTGGGATCATCATTACAACTTCCATATAAAAGGAATGTACCTGTAGAGTTCCTCGAGGAAAAACCAAGTATAAAACACTCGTTTCCAGTCATTTCCACACGCAACCTAGCAAGCAAGATAATATTATACGTTACCTAGAGGTGGCAAATAGGTCGGTTCAGCCCGTGAAATCGACTGAACTGGCCCGTTATAATCTAGACTGGCCCGACCCAGTTTTGAACAGTATCGGGCCGGTTAAGGCCTGCGGGCTAGGTCCGGGCCAGGTCCAGGCCATCACGCGCCTCATCTTCAAGGCCTATGGCCCGGCCCGGCCCAGCCCATGAATCTAGTATTTTGTCTAAAAAATTAAACAATTACGCATGTAGTGAATTTTGAAACCATTGACTTCTCTCTTATAAGTCACACTCTTTACTAATAGACCAAGCCATCTTTGTTAAATATATTGTTTAAAATATATTTTTATTGTCTTTTAACATATTTTATCGAAACTTCAAATAATATACTTTTGACATAAACGCATTTAATTAAATAAAAAATAATATTAATTTAAATGAATATTTTATTTAATGAAAAATTTGATTCATGAAAACTTTAAAAAATATTAGTTTAATATTCGTAATATTTTTTATGTGTTAATGAACATGAATTTTAAATTAGTTATTAATTATTTATTATATTTTTAGATTTTACGTGAATATGAATATCACTAGTTTATGAATTTAATAAATAAAATAATTATTTTACTATTATTAAAAGTTTTTCTATTGAGATTTTAAAGTAATAAAATAAAATAATTATAAGAAAGTAACATGACTTCCATATAACTTAGTGGTAATCCTTACACTTCATTTATTTTCCACCAAGGTTTAACTCTCTCCATCTTCGTTTTTTAGAATTAAATCACATTTAAGGGAGGGGAAATGGGCCGGTCCCATTATTTAGCTAATATGACAGCTTTTACATAATCTGTTATAATATGCTCATCTACTATGACAGGTATTTCTAAAATCTGTCAAAATCTTTTTACTTTTTCATTAGATTATTTTTTACAATCCCATTATTACCCAAGTTTTCTTTATTTACAAAATTTTCATATTATAACCCTAATCTAAACCAATTTCCCCATCGAGCCCTCTCCATCAACTCTATCTCTCTCTCTCTCTTTCTCTCTCGATGCCATTGCTCTATCTTGCTCAATGTCGTCGCTTCCTCGGTTTCTCTCTGTTGTTCTCCATCTCTTTCTCTCTCCATCTTCTTCAATCTGCTAGAGAAAGCCGTCTCTCCCATCCGGTAGTAATTTCAAGCTCTCTTTGAAGCTGCCTTAAAGCTTACGCAACGCCTCATGAAAACAGGTAGAGATCAACCCTAAGTTGACGATTTGGTTGTAGATCTGTATTTTGTATCAGATCTAGTTTTAGATTTGAGATTATTTTAGGGATTTGGTTATATAGATTAGTGTTTATGGTAACCCTAAGTTCACGATTTGATTTAGGGATTTTGATTGTTAGGGGTTCGCAATTTGTTTTACATATGGCTTTTTTTCTATTGATGAGATTTTTAGTTCTACTATAATATCTCGATACTGATATCTATTATCTATTTTGTTTTTAAAAAATGTTGCAAACTCTGGTAATTTTGTAACGTAGTAGTTTGATGTGCCAAGTTGTTAATTCATATGTAAATTGCCTAGTAACTAAAGGAAACTGTAGTGGTAGCCGTGACTCTTGACCAAGGATAAGTTTTAGAGCGGAGGCCAACCAATGTTTCCTTAGATTCTGGACACAATATTTCTAGCTCGAGCAATTCACTATGACACTATTTTTTTAGCACAGATCTTTCTTTCTTTATTATAGTGGAATTGATTTTAGTTGTCAATCCGACTCTCTGGGAAAAAAAATAGCTGAGTAGGATTGAGTACTCTTATGTTTCCTCTTTGTGAAATTGGGACAGAGGTGAAATTTTATCTTGGTTCTGCTTGAACAAGTATCAGATAAAAGACTCCTTACAATGTCGTTCTTTATCTTTTTTTTTTCTTTTTCACGGTTTCTCTCTTCTATATGTCCACCTACATTCTTAGAGATATATGAGTGTGTTGTACACTAAGAGATGGATATGGGCACGCATTTCATTAAATTTTTTTCCTATAGATAGTTTACACTTAAAAAGTACTATTTGTAATGAGTGTCAATGTGTCATATATCATATATGTGTGTAGATGTTTGTTGATGAGCATTAGGAATTTTCTATTCGATTATATATTGTGTCATTATAATTATTATATTTTTATGACTAATCATGGATTGTAACATTGAATCGCCTTATATACTATGATGGACTCTGTAAAGTTGAAATTCTGTTAGAGATATTGGGTCATGTTAGTTCTTCTTGTAATGTTAGTTCTTATGGTAACCTATCTTCTGGGAAATCAATATTCGACATCCGATTCAATTTTCTTTTTGACCGTTGGAGCAAATGGATAGGGATCTGGTAAATATGTAGTTTTAAATAGTTTAATTAGACATTCGGTTATTGTGATTTGGATTTAACTTTTTTCCCCATTCTAATATTATCTATCTAGAGTGGTAATGATGTAGATGCGCCATCTTTATTACTAAGTTTCTTCTCTCTCTCTCTCTTTTGCATCCAGCCAACAGGTGAAAATGGCGCTACTCGAGCCCCTATAAGCATTGATTTATTGAGAGATAGTTCTTTGAGCAGTAAAGCAATTATCTTGTCGATTGACAATAAGTCTCAACAAGTTTATGCAAGTAATTAATAATTTATGACACTTCTTTATTTAAGTTTGTGGTTTCAATGTCTTCCTTTTTGTGTTCATGTATTAATAGCAATGCGTTTAGTTTTTTTTGGCATTCGGCCTGGATTGTTTATCATCTGAACATTTCTTGTACAATCACGTTTAATCAATAAATTTTATTTCTCATAAAAAATTGATGGGTTTTGGTGAACTTTAACTGTATCATTGCCTTGCCCTGCTATTGTAGAAGGTTCATCATCAACTGCCTATTATAAAGATATAATGCATTTGTCGCCACCAGAATGATGACTTACTAACAGATTTGCTACATACACTGAATTTTCTGTTAGTTTCTATTAGCTGGTGAGAGTGTTTTCTTGCGGGTCCCTTTGTAACCCCTTAATGTTTGTTGTGGTGTCTTACATGCTATGCAGGTGCCTTACAACATTCTTTGTAGGACAGACTAAGTAAATGTTCCTTAGGTAAGAGCCACGTTTAAATTTTATAGCCACGATGAAATATATTTAATGCTTCGCACGAGTACTAGTGGGTTTGTAGTTTATGGTTGGCTTCTTTTTAAGTGATATTCTTCAGGCTCTTTCCTGCTATCGGATGTTGTGATGAGATTTCATGGAGAACTAGAGTTTTCTTCGGATAACTTGTAGTGAATGGCATAATTAATGGTTGGAGGATTGGAAATACTGAAAATCAGTATCAGTGGACAGTTGCTATGACATTGACAAATATCTGTAGGGTAATTTAGCAATTCAAGTTCTTTTTCTTAGCATTGGTGCTTTATGTTTGACCATTGATTCTTCTTGGTGCTCAAAGAGATTGCTTAGAACTGGAACATGTTCACCCAAAAAGTGTTCTAGGGTCTGGAAGTGCAATAATTGGGTTCTTGGATCTTTATCTTATTTCTTTCAGCAAGTTAAGAATATAAATAAACTATGTTAGTTTTTTTTTGGAAAAGAAAGAGAAAGATAGGTTCTATTTTCATAAGAATGACTCCTAGAAAACATAGGCATTCACACCCAGGGTTAGAATTGCCTCATGCAATTTGACAAAGTTTACGTACTCCAGGATAAATGAAAGTCGAGGAAAACACGACAAGTCCAGTCCATCAACTTAAATACTAAAACAAATATGAAAAAAGACTCTTAGTTAGTTCTAAGCTAAGCATGCTCCCTATTTGATTGCGACTTGTGGTTCTTAATAGAACTTTGATAGTTTTGATTTTGGATTTTCTTATTTGTTATTCTTACCAAATCTTATATATTGAGGCATTTATCTTTACAGATAGGATATTTTATTGTATAGTGAGATATCCCTTCTTTGGGTATTTGGATGGATTTCTTATCTAAATGGAAAAAACTAAAACAAAGAAATGTAGGAAAACGACATCTAATTGGAGTTAAAAATGCTAATTTGAGTTGATTTATTTGATTTCCTATCATGGTACTTGCTATTTGATCAGTCAAGTTCTCATGATGTTTCTTATGTTCTATGTAATGCAACTTCTCAGCACCTCCTCTAAAATTGATTGATTTACTTGGGCTTAATCAGCAGATAATAGATGAGTCAATAGTAAGTAGTGCTTGTAAGCTACGTATTTTTTATTCAAATGTTTATGAGGTCCTAATCTTCATCATTTTTGCAATGCGGTTTTCCACATTCTTCATCAATGAAGAAAAATCATTATTTTAATTTTTAATGTTTAGTTGTTAATTTCTAAGTCATTCGTAATTAATTGTCTCTTTAGAAAAGAGAGGCCCCTTTCCCTCATCCCCTTTCCCTACCAATCATCTTTTTCAAAATAGTCACCACCACGCACGTTCACTCATTGCTTTCGGTGTGTTTTCACTTGAGAACTATTAGAAACTATTTGCTTAACTATTATGTTTTGTGCACAGATCAGTGAGTATGCTGAACATAATGATGCCATTTTGCTAGTCATAATACCGGCTTTCCAAGCACCTGAGATTGGTTCATCTCGAGCTCTCAGAATCATTAAAGAATATGATGCAAAAGGTAAGTAAACTCAAAAAGACCGATATCTCACCTCCAAGATTTGAAAACATGCATGTATTAAGGGATGATCCCTACTCTACATATTTCAATATTTTATTCTACCTTTTTTAGGATTGTGTTAGTTTCTACTATTGATTTTTACTTGTTAGTAGCTGACATTTGTAGTTGAACACTTATGTTGCATTCCACTCAATTTTCATGCATTTTAAGTCTTTGTCCCATTTGTTGTGTGGTTCCTCTAATTGTATTTTTAAATGAAAAGCTGTCATGGGAAGGCAAGTTTTTGTCTTTCCATGATAATTTTTTTAAATGTCCTTTAATGATGGGGATTCCCCATCATTATAGGTGTTTTTACGACACCTATAATGACGGGCAATGCCCGTCATTAAAGATGTTTTTGCGGCATTTATAATGACGGGCAATCCCCATCATTAAAGGTGTTTGTGGCAAGTTTAATTACCAGGATTTTCCGTCATCAAAAGTATTTTGGTGGCACATTTTGATGATGATTTCTGGTAAAATGAGTTTAGATGACAGCCCGATAGATGACAGTCATTTGCCCGTCATTAAAGGGGTTTGATGAAGCATTTTCACCATCATCTAAGCCCCATTTTGTAGTAGTGTGTTCTTTTAAATTATTGTTGAATAATTTATATAAATGTCTAAAAATTCTATATTCATTAATGAGACTTTGATCTTGTATTAGTATGAGAGGATTAATATCATAAATAATAAATAAAATTATCAACAACATATTAACGTATGAATTCTTTAATGAATGGTTTGTAGTACGGTTCACTAAGAATTATGAGTGCATGTGTTCTAAATCCGAATCATTGATGTGGAAAGACATCTTAGTGAATGTATTTTATATAATAAGATTATATATGACATGGCTGATGTGAATTAATATATTTATTAACTTGTTGTTTATCATAAAGATTTAATACACATCAATCTGATAATCATATTTAGATCAGTGTAAGTCCTGAGTAGTCATGAACTCCTATACATATCTACCAGATCTTTTGATTCACTCGTTAAGGTTTGTTTGTAAAATAGGCTAATGACTTTTGTTTTGGAGATTCAGTGATATGGATGGCTGGGAACATGATCTTACAAGATTTAGAATCCAAGCTTTCCTAACGGATCGTATATTGGTTCTCTTAAGTGTTGATCCTGGAACTGAATGGTTATTGAGCTCAAATTTATAATACAATTATAAATTAGCCATTCACTAGTGACTTAATAGTACTTAAGGATCAATAAATAAATAGAAGGGTAAAATGATAATTTTGATCGACTCTAATTTACGAATCAATAATTGGAGGATAGAAATAAGTGAAATGATTATATCAATGGACTACACGAGAATACTCTGTAAATATATTCTACAATCTCTAAGAGTGCAATTTCATATTTATAGTAGAGTAATAATGAAATTAATAAATAAGATTATTTAATTAATGAATTTAATTAATAATCTAATTTATTGGAGCTTAAGATTATAGGTTCATGGTTCTCAAGTCACCTCTCTACTATGTAGTCTAGGGTGTGAATATTTCAGGATATGAGAAAATGACTGACTTGGAAAAAGAATTTTTATTCTGGGGCAAATACATAATTATGTGTGATTAATTAATTATATAAATTTTTGAAAATTAAAAAAAAATTATATTGATTAATTTTATAATTATGGATAAGTGAGACAAAATATCTAATTTGTGAAATTAGATAATTATAAATTATTGTTAGATAATAATTCAAAATTTGAATCAACTAAAACTGTTATTTGTGAACTAATAGATAAATTAGTTATAATGATAATTAGATAAATTAATTTTGAATTAACTGATATTTAGATATTTATCTGATTAAAATAAATATTTAATTTGCAGTAATTTCTACGTGTCAATCACTGATTGGGAATCAGAGATTGACATGGACTATTGTAGTGTCACGTGGTGCTACTGTAGTGGGCGGGCACTACTGTAGTGCCACATGGCGCTAGAGTAGCGCCACGTGGCGCTAGAGTAGTGCAGTGACACACAGTGCCGTGAGGCACTGTGATGGCTCACGGCAACTGCGGTGCCACATGAACAAATTACATTGGGTCTCACTGCAATGATAATTTTAAAATTAAATATTATTTTTAGTTTATTCCTAAATATATTATATGTCATTATCTAAAAAATATATAGATATCATTCTATTGGCCTCAGTGTCGGTGCATTAGTGGAGAACTGTTGGTCAAAGTGTTGAGAATAATCAGGGTGGAAACTCTCTGTGATTAATAAGTTAACCAAAAACTCTGAAAAAATAATCATCCTATTCTCTCAGAGGATTGTCTCACTAAATTAATCATTCTTACAAAAATCTCTAGATCTTATGTGTTGAGTACATGTAGAGGCAGAAAAAGTATCTTTGAATTAGTCTATGTGCCCACGCACGTCCTAGCACGTTTAAGGATTGGTTTGGAAGATTTTTGTGTGGATCTCGAAGTTCGTTGTTCGTGGAAACGCAAGATCATTGGTTTGTGAAGACGTTTGATATAGACTACAAGAAGTATATGGTTCCTATCCATGTTTGTCTTAGATTTAATACATAAATATATAATGGATCCTGATTGAAAAGAATTTTCAATAAAAAATTTTATTTTGGAAACTGTTGCATCGCGGTTATTTTCTTTTACTGAAAAAGATTCATTTTTAATAATTTTTTAAAAGACACCACGCCTCCACCGCGCATGCGCCACATTTTCCAACAGGTAGCACACCCTTATCATTCAAAGTGACCATATACGAGAAGGTAAAATTTTTAATATGGCGTAGCCTAACCCCTAATCTTACCAGACCACACCTTCCCAAGCGTTCCCAAGATTCAATTTATTCCACTCAAGTCTTTATCACTTGATGAGTTGTTTAAAGGATATGATAGTAAGTTAACATGTCATAAAAGCATAATGCAGAAGTTGAATCTCTACTGGTTAGCTCAGGTTCAGTATGATTGATTGTTCTGATTGGTCATGACTACAAGTAGTGTGATGGTGCATTTCCATGGGGGATGTAATCATAGAGGTGGCACAATCATGGGGTCCTTGAAGGTGTAACCTAGAACTTTTATGATAGAGGCACCATAATGGTAGGGTGCATAAGTTAACGGCTTGCACTTGTATGATGGAGGCATAACATAAGGTGCAAGCTCCTACTACAATGATGGCACTACTACAAAAATAGGCTACAATGACAACTATAAAATTTTTTTATGACAATTTTGTTAAACATGTCAAGGAAAACAGGACTTGAAGTGGGAAATTTTATTTTTTGAGTTAACATGACAATGTTTAAATAAGCTGTCATAAATTGTTCAACTATTATAACAATCATTTTTTAAACGTAACTGTCATAATTTTTTCCCTTTTTTCAAATGACATTTATAATATTAACTGTCATAGTTATAGATATTCAAAGTTAATGTTAATTACAAAATTCCATCTATATATTTCTCATAACCCAATTATCAAATAAGAATCTATCATCTCTCAACTCAAAGCTCTCTCTTGAACAAACTCACTCTCAACCTTCTCTCTCTCTCTCCCCTCTCTCTCCCTCTCTCCCCCCTCTCTCTCTCTCTCGTTACTCCTCTCTCAGCTTCTCTCTCTACTCTTTCACGTCTCTGGTTTATTCTTTCTCTCGAATCTCACCCCCTGGTGATGGTTCTCACTCTCTCATGGCGAGTTTGTAGTTTTTTTAAGATTTATTTAATGTTATATGTTCTAATTTAGTATTATTGAGATTTATGGTTTAGATCTTGAGTTCGGGTTTAGATTTTCCCGTCATTAAAGGTGCTTTCATGGTACCTTTAATGACCCCATTTAAGATCCTTTTTATGACGATTTTTGATAAAAATTAATTAACACTACAGCCTAAAAGATGACAGTGACATCCCCGTCTTTAAAAGATTTTAATAACAATTTTTACCGTCATTAAAACCCAAATTTGTTATTGTGTGGAGGCATAAAATGAGTGCAGGCTAGTAGTTCTATGGAGGCACTTCATAGGGGGTGACATATCAAGGGAGTCGGCATAATATGGGCGTAGACATATGATATGATTGTAGGCCAACACTCCTTAGATGGAGGCACTTCATGGGGAGACATAACATGGGAGTGCGGGCTAATACTTCTATGATCGAGGCATAATGAAGGTGCAGGCTAAAACTTCTATGATGGAGGCCTAACACGAGTGCATGCTAGTACTTAGATGATAGATTCACAACAACGGTGCAGGCTAGAGCTCCTATGAAAGAGGCACTACATGGGTCGGCATATCATGCCTAATGGAGGTGGCTTGCAATGTCTCAGTCTTAGTCACAGCGGGTCAATGTAGATGGGCAAACCTCATGTACACATGCCAAGCAAAGTAGCTTCACTGTCAAACATAATGTATATCTTTTCATGTCTCATACGTGAGAGAAATTTTTGTAACTACTGGCATACAATATAAACTTCAGCAATGTAAGCATTACCTTAACATGCATTCAACGAGACAATTGATCAATATTTCCGTTACAATAATCCACCTCGAATTACATTGATTTTGTTTCTTAAATAGAATATGATTGTCTTCTTAAATGGAATAAAAAACACAACTAGCTTGACTATAAACGGGATAATGACTAGAGAATAAGTACAACCCATTATCTAATTGACTATAAGATTAAATAAAATAAAAATTGGGAAAAATTACATTAAATTACAATCATTAATGAGAAATAAGATCCTAATAACATTTTATATCATTAGAAACTTCCCGATTTCAAGAAGTTAAGATGACTGGGGAGCCGACGATCTAATTATTAACATTAAATTATAAAAAAAATTCCACACGACTGCAACTGGTGTTTTGAAAGTATATATAATGTTTTTCGACTGTCATCGTATGTCAAATTTGTTGTTGTGATCAAAATATATATCTTTTTATGTCGAGCAAAGTAACTTCAATTCTAAACATAATATATATCTTTTTATGACCTATGAGTGAGAGAATTTTTTTTAACAACTAGCATATAACATAAACTTAAACACTAAGCATAATCTTTAACAACTTTTAACATGAATATATACGACGAGACAATTGATCCATATTTCCGTTACAATTAATCGACACGGTATTACATTGACTTTTCTCTTCTTAAAATAGAATAAAAAACACATAAAGCTCTTAAATTACAGTAAACACTAATCACCACTAATATGTCCCACTAAATGGTGATAATGGCTAGAAAATAACTACCCATTAACTAACAATTTGACTATTAAATTATATGAAATAAATATTAGGAAAAATTACGTATATAAAACAATCATAAATGAAAAATGGGATCCTTATTTAGCTATAAAAGAATTTCTTTTCACCCGACTGCAACTTTTGTTTTGATCTTTACTATTAATTATAGTGTTGAGAGTGCCATCAATGTAAATTTCCTCTTCCGGAATACTTTCATCATTCACATTAATTTTTACCATATTATATAACGGATTTCCCAGATTATTTTGTATATGTGTTAACATATTATTGCCATATAGCTCTGTATATCCTACCAACTAGCTGTTGTACTTGTCCTAAATGAATAATTAGTCAAAGTTTGTAATCTGGTTGGTGTGAAATCAAAAGAGAACTTTCTGAGATATATTTTTTTAGAAACCAAACAAGCTAGGAAAAAGGAATTTTCAGGACGTTCATCATAAAATTTTCAACTTGCATGGCAACGTGAAAAGATCTGTTGATCTTGACGAGTACTAAAGCGGTAGAGGTTGACTAAGTCACACACCTACTCTTTGGCGAATATGAGAGAGAGATACGTTAACCCGGAAACCAGAATGGACCAATGCTCATTGAAATTGTCCATATTCGTCTTGCATCTCTATTCATGACATTAATTTCAATTTATTTTTATCTGAATATTAAGTTGGAATTCCAATTCTTCTTCCTTAGGTAATTAAAAAACCATTAAAATACTTCGACCGTTTCTCAAATCAACCTACTTTCTTAGTAAATTCACGAAAAATATTATCTAAATCTCTGAAAGACCTAAACAAACCAATTCAATATTATTGCTTCCATTACATCTTTAGAACACTTTTTTCTCATCGAATTTGACAATCGTAAGCTTTTATCATGTTTCTAATATCCAAATGAAGGATATTATTTTTCTCATCTAAAAACCTAATTCTAAAAGAATCAGTCAAGTGAATTAAAAAAAGAAGTAAAATGATAAAGTTGGATTTATAGACTGCATGAACCAAGGGTTCAAAGGTCAAAATCTGAATAAAACCAAATTGGTGAGGCTGCCATGTCAAACGAATATGAACACGAATGTGTTCAAACCAGTTAGCTGATCACTACAATTTACGAAGGTTAGAATTACACAATCATGCTTGTTAACATGTGAAGACTTAAAAAAATCTGCCATAACAAAAGAATGCCATATTTTTCAATAAAAACCTGGGACCAAGAGAAAAATAAGTTGTGTAGGTGTGCGATCACTACAAGAAAAACCTAATATTGTGACGGTTTGTTTAACCGTTATTAATTGTTTAAAATGAGAAGTAATTGTGACAGTTTACCTAACCGTCGCAAATGTGGGATCTATTCTGACGGTTTTATGTAAACCGTCGGAATCGGTTATCTATGCCGACGGTTTTAGTAAACTGTCGGGAATAAACTACAAATTGCGATGATTTAGGTTAACCGTCGGGATACAGGTGCTTGTTGGACCTTTTGTTGTGACGGTTCGGCCAAACCATCCAATTTGGATGAGAAACTCGGTCGTGTTTACCGACGGTTCAACTGAATCGTTGGGATATGATCTATTGCTACGGTTTTTAAAAACCATAGCAATAGAAAAACCTTAAATTATTTTTAACAAACCCGCATAGCTTCTTCCCCATTTTCCCCTACGACAGGCTCGTGGTCCTGCCTTCCCCTTCTTCCCACAGTAGCGAACTTCGATGACAGACGCGTATGATGGTCATGCTTGCAGGCATAGCTCAGGCTCGACCTCAGCCTCGTGGTCCTCATCTTCCATGTCATCCTTGCCGTAGCTCATCCCGTTGTCCTCACATCTTCCATGAAATTCGACAAGCGATCTCAGCCCCGACAAAGGTAGCTCAGCCGTAGCTCCCTAATTCTCTATTATGCTTTAAATTTATGTTATGCTTTAAACTTACATTCCTTTTCTAGGCTGTTACTTTAGTGTGTTACTTACTTTATCTCAAATAATTGCAGAGAATTTGCAGATAATTATAAAAGACAACACCGTAGTCGTCGACCTTCTCAAAATGAAGTCGAACACATACTTCATGATAAATATCTTGATTGGTTTACATCTAAAGTAAGTTCAAAAGATGTACTTGAATTANTGATTGGTTTACATCTAAAGTAAGTTCAAAAGATGTACTTGAATTATTTAATTATATATGGTTCAATAGATTTTGAATATTTTTTTTATGAATAGATAACCAAAATGGGAAATAATGCGTTAGAAGAGTTGAGATGGTTAGCTTAAGGTCCAAATATTGTGGTGAAGAAGTATGATGGATACAATGTTAATGGATTTGTTTTTCGTACAAAGGAAAGTGATAGCCTTCATAAGTATCAAAATAGTGAAGTCATGGTAACATCAGAGATA
This sequence comes from Datisca glomerata, assembly GCA_003255025.1. NCBI lineage: Eukaryota > Viridiplantae > Streptophyta > Magnoliopsida > Cucurbitales > Datiscaceae > Datisca > Datisca glomerata. Next base: position 1,442,673 of record QANY01010581.1, read on the forward strand.
GCAAGTTATGCAAATATAGGAGATAGAGAGATGACTTATTATAGAATTCTTAAATATATCATTGAGATGAATTATTATGAGAAATTCAAAGTGATTTTATTCAAATGTGATTGGATTGACCCTACTAAAGGTATTGGAGTAAAGACTGATCGATATAGGTTTACATTTGTTAATTTTTTGCGTTTAACCTATACTGGAGAGCATTTGAAGCACGAGTCATTTATGCTTGCATCACAAGCACATTTAGTATATTATGTTGATGATCCAAAGGATAAAGACTGGCATGTAGTTGTCCATACAAAGGCTAGAGATTTGTATGACATGGGAGTACTAGAGCTGGAAAGTGACATCAGTATCCATCATAACGATGAAGTTCTCAACGAACAAAGTCTAGAAGAAGTGAACTTAGTTCGAGTAGATGTTGATGGTTTGACTTTTGAAGACATGGTATATAATTATAACAACGATCATGATAACAACTTTTCTGAATAATGTGATTGAATGTTTCATAAACATGTATCTTTTTATGTTTTCTTAGATACAAACTATTTTCTAAAACAGATATAGTCATAATGATTAACATGTGCATGATTACACCATGACCTTGTCGAGACGTCAATCATCACGTTCAGATATTCAATTGGATATTGACTCTCCTACCGAATCTGGAGGATCAAATCCACATCATGATATGAATATGAAAATAGAAGGTTTGTTCGCTCTTATTCAAGTTAATTGAGATAATAAAATAATGTTTCATTTAATTATCATTATGTTATTCAATATTTTTTAAATAGACCATCTAAGCGGCGTACACGAGGACGAACACAGTTGACATCAATATGGGCTGGATCAGGCGAGGATAGAATACGTGTGGCATTCGATTCCTATGGTCAAGTCATCGATGCTAATAAAGGAAAGTTTGCAAGCTTTTGTGGTACCGTTACTACAAGACATAATATTTTGCCCACTCAATATGATTGGAGGCATGTGTCGCAGTATCATAAAGATCAAGCGTGGGAAATTGTGAAGGTATGATTGCTTGTATATTCATATACATACATGTATATACATGTATATATATATATATATATATATATTTAATTGCGTATTAATCTTTTGTAGTCAAAATATGCCGTAGAAGAATGTCATAATGCTTATGTTTTTTCATCCTTGTAACATTGGAATGATGATATTCCAAAAGAGAGTTTTGTTGCGATAATTCATAAATGGTATTCAGAAGAAGGAAATGTATGATTTTTTTTATACACATGTATGATTAATTGTGTGTAAAATAAATTAACTTTTCTCTATCTTTCATAAATATAGAAGCAATCTACAACTAACAGAAGATCACGGAGCTAACTAAAACACCCTCACATGTTGGGATGTACCAGTATACAAACGAAAATAGTAGAAATGGTAAATTCTAAACTTTATAATTGTTTTAATCAATTTTATAATTGTTCTCATTTTATAGACAGAAGAGCTTCAAAGAGAGCCCTTAAGAATGAAGCTATTTATAGCCTCACGTGAATGGAAAGATGGAACTTATGTAAATGAAGAGACTGCGAACGTTACAGTAAGTATAAGCTGTAATATTAATACCAAGTTTTTAAATAGTTATTACATGTTTGCATTAGTAAACTTCCGGATGGTGATTATGATCCAATTTCACCAAATAACGTGCTCTCACAAGTATTAGGTCTAGAGCATCTTAGACGAGTGCGTTCATTAGGACTCGACGTAACTCCATCTTAAGTGTTCTCGCATTATCGTGGGAAACCATCCATGCAAGATTCTACCCGTTTATCAACTGAGCTAGAATACAAACGTGAACGAGTAGCTGAGTTAGAGGCTCAATGCACACGAGTGCCTCTGTTAGAGGCTGAATGTTCAGAGATACGTGAGAAATATGACCAGGTGCATGCTGAATGTTTAGAGATACGCTCCCAGCTAAGCTTAATTAAGAAGTTTATGCAAGACTCTCGTAAATACTAGGGTAGCCTTTTGTTGTTTAACATTATACTTCTGAAATATTTTGTTATTTCAAATTTTCATACTTTGAACTTATTGGGTAATTTGTATTGATAATCTATTATAGTTTGGATATCTAATTAATGATCTAATGATTTATAATTATGCGCTATATAAATATATAGAATGATACTACTCTGACTATTGTGGAAATATATACCCTGTTAAAATTGTGTTAATATGCTGAAATTTTTTGGAATAAGCAGAAATAGGAATGAGTCTATGGAAGCAGTATTTTTGTGATGGTTTAAGAACCGTAAAAAAATTAGAGACGGTTTTCAAACCGTAAGACTCCCTCTTTAGCAAAGGTTATAGAATTTTCGTTATTTATAAATTGCAACGGTTTTATAACTGTCGCCCAAGACCATCGCGGTAGATTCTATTTAGCGACGGTTTCAAACCGTCGCAAATTACATAATGACTGTCTATTTAAAAACTCTATTGCGAGGTTCCTCCGACGGTTGTCAAAACCGTCGGTGATTCAATCCTGACGGCGGCGATCCTGACGGTGCACCAACCGTGCCATATCTATTTCAACGGTTATAAATCGTCACCGTAGATGAATTTTCTTGTAGTGGATAAACGACATGCTAGTGTGAAAAGTCACTCCTCATTGCTGGTCCCTTGGCTTCTCTTCTGCTGCTCTTTATGAGCTCTTGAGTTGGTTAGTGAGCTAACCAATTCAGTTTCTCACTGTTGTAATTGGTTAATGATAGTTAATGATTGGTTGCAAGAAAGATTGAAGTATAAATACAAAACTCTCATTCATGTAATGCATGGGGTTGATTTGTAAGTTTATTATGTTAGAGTGATGGCATCTAAATGTAACTCAACAACGAATTCTGGTGAGAACTCAACAAACACAAACAATGGCTTCTCAAACACTTTGAGCAACTCGTCATCAGTAAAACTTAATAAAAACAACTTCATTCTATGGAAGTCAGGGATCATACTAAATGTAATTGGGCACGAATTAGATGATATAATCTTTGGAATAACACCAAAGCCATAACAGAAAAGGTGAGTGGAGATAGAAATTCAGAATACATGAGCTGGCTCAGAAAAGACTTGCTTCTTCTAAGTTGGTTACGTTCTTCCATGACTGAACCAATTCTTGGAAGTGTAACTCAGTAAAGTAGCTCAGCTGAAGTGTGGCAATCACTAGAAACACTATTACAATTGAGGGATATAATGACAGCCACATATACATTATAATGACAGCTCTATAAAATCTGTCAAAGGAAAATAGGTAGATTTTAACTTTTGAGATAATATGACAGGTTTTAAATACAATGTCATTAATATATGACTTATTATGACAACTATTTTTTGATCTGTCATAGTAACCTTTCACTTTTTATTTTTTTATTGATATATTTCTATAATTTTTTTATTTACAAAAATGCCATGCCTTTTAACCCTAATCCTTAATCTATCTTAAACAATTTGCTTCAGATTTAACGAGCAACACTCCTTAGAGATTAGGGTTTCTCTCTACCTCTTTTCTTGACGATTAGATCTAGAAAGTCTCTCTCTCTCTCTCTCTCTATCCCTCCGTCCATTTCTTCTCAGCCGCGAGAGTAAGAAGCCCCAGCCCCGCGATTGGGAAGCCCCAAGACGGGGAAATCAAAACCCCTAGAGGGTGCGACAAAGAAGCCACCGTCATCAAACTTCGTGATGGAGAAATCGAGACCGCGAGAGGGAGGTGGCCAGCCTCCCACCGACTTAAGGTTCTTGTTCAAATTTCTATGATTTTATTTTTAATTTCTTATTTAGGGTTATTGTTCAAATTTCTCGTTTGATTTTTGGTAACCCTTTGATTTTAAACCTGAGTTTGAAATAGTTAGGGTTTCTAGCATTACTTTCCAAATTGGTTTGATTTTGATTTTATTTTCTATTTACTTTCCCTCCCTATCATCTTCGTTCTTTGCCTTCGTTCTTCACCTTTCACTATGTTTGACAAAAAAATCTATCAGTTGTGGATGAGAAATGATAATGATCAAGTGGTTGGTGTTTGTAATAACTTTTTAATTGGTACAAGTTTTAAAATAGAGTCCCAGAAGGGTTAATTCCTAAGGAAAAAACCTAGATCTATGCCCTAAAAAACAATCAAATAAAAGCAACCCAAATTAGGAGCTATATAAAGCCTAACAATAGGTTTAATTGTGAACTTCACTTTATTCTAATATGACTTCTAATTTTTGTCAACTACATAGTCAAAGGACATCCATTTGCAACTAAATGATGCTTTTACTACTGATAGCGCGTATATGCATAGCATAGAAACTCATTCCCCTTCCCCTGTCCATAGAGGGTGCATGTTCTTAGCACATAACACCCACGACAAATATATTGGGGTACTTAGATTAAACTATACATAGATACATCCACAATCATAGAACATAACTTTTGGAAGCCAACAATAAATAAATAGAAAAACACAGTCGAGAGCATGGGGTTTGGGAACTTTATTCTGCATGAAGCATGGCTAATTTAAAATTCTGATTTAGGTTTGTGGCATCTGCTCCACAATTGGCAAAGGCCTTGGAAGTCCCATTAGTAAATGATTTATGATACACCAAGAGATATGTACGGTGCCTTTAGGTAATTTCATTTATAAAATTATAATCAATGAGTTACCATGACCTTTCTTATTCACCTTTCAATTGAAGTTGAAACCTATTTAGTTTTTGTTCTAAATAATTTGCATGGGGTAATTTCGGCACACGATATATTAATACTAAAGATAATTTTGCTGGAATGTTTATTCAGGATGAATTTTCAAAGCCTTCATTATTAGCGACTGCTCATTGCTCGTCTAACATATATCCATTAGCAATCTCTTACATTTATTTTTAATTGGGATTTGCAGATTTGAAAATCCATGAAGATTTGTTTTCTTATTCATTTCCTGAATTTACACTCATATCTATCCCATGTGTTTAAATTTTAAATTAAACGTTAAGGTGACTTTTGTAGCGTATATTTTAATATTCATTGATGATCTCGTACTTCATTAATGTGCCTTTAGTTAGACTTCTTTATGTGATTTGAGTTGA